>LR991096.1:3930000-4325907 GCA_905163515.2 Lymantria monacha | reverse complement strand
CTTAAGTCTTTTGATAGCATTCTTATAACTTTCAGATATTTTGTCTGTCTATTTTTCTGTCTTCCAGAGAAGAGAGTTTTCTATGTGGTTATCTTCCAACAGACGAGAACTCTTCTCAAGTATGTCCTGTCCTGTCGATGAGCGATTCTAACGCGAAGTTTTGCTTTAGTTGTTTATCTATAGTTCTTTCTGCCAACATTTAACCGACGAAGTGTACCTTTTGACTGATGGTTCTTGTGTGTGTGCCGTGTAACATTCATCTCAGCTATTTAAGTGATGCTACAGGCTGATGTTGTGCTCCTTTTCTTACGATGCTCTAGACGAGAACGTGCTAGTTATCTTACTATTAAGCAGGACCCATGTGGTATACGAGTTAGTCTCTAGATGACCACACGAGCGAAGCTGCTGGTAGATCTTATATAAAGTGCAAATATTTTCATGTATTTTAACGCTTATTTTTTTTTTGTTTATTAACCTTTGATAAGATGCTTTAAACCTTAAGTACCTATAATTCACAGGTCTTGAGCTAATTCAGAGAGGGGCCCCTAAAATAAAATGCCAATATGCAGTGGCATATTATTTTAGGAGGTCAGAGTATTCTTTCTATATAAATGAGTAGAAAACCTTGTGTGCGGTATCAAAGAGTTTTGTCTTAAAAGCATCCTGCGCTAAGCAATGAATCACGAGAAACCTTAGTAACATACAATTAGAGAACAGCTGTTCTTTGACATAAAAATTATAAATAAATATGTAACTTTCAGTGTTAATTTCTCTAACAGTAGTTGCCGATCCAGTCGCTGCAGCATTTATTACGAAGTATAATCTTGAGAAGAGCAGTACTTTGGATGTGGCGAGGCTGTTCACGGGTAACGGTTCGTTATTCGCTGCAGGTATGTTTAGTAGTCCATCATCATACAGTTTTAATGAAATAAAAAAGTGCAATTTATTATCCCCACTCGCCACAACAGCTGTGAAAAACAGTTGAGGTATCATTACGTGGATATAGAACAGCATTTCTGTAGACATCTTAATTATTTTTGCTCTTATGCCTTCCATCTATCCTTCCATCCAACAGCCCACAAACGTATATATGTCATAGACCTCCTCATAAGAATGTTATTGGAAACGGTCCTGTGCCACATGCATCCAACGGTTTCCTACGACCTTCATAACGTCAACAGTCTACCTAGTGGGAGGTCGTCCTACACTGCGTCGTCCGATAACCTTTCTTCCCCAATGGTTGTCGGATCGCTGAGCGATGTGGTCTGCCCGATAAGACGATGCTCGACAGTGTCAGGAACTGAGACGCACTCCACGTTATCTACAAGAGACTTACGAACGATAAATCTTACATTGCCTTGGGGCGGGTGATCTCTCTTCCGGTGGAGCACGTTTCTAGACCGGAAGATAATGGCGCCCTCCTCTTCTCTTCGCCCTTCTGATAATCGTACAATGTGCCGTTGGATTTTCAATTTTTCTTCCAGCTCGATAAAATCAGTCCTAAGCGTCAGAATATTGTGTGTTACCAGGGCTAAAGGTCGATTTTTTGGTAGCTGGATCACGGCTAGAGATTCCTAGCACCTCCTGCCCCGCCACCAACGGGCCCACTACCAAAATCATCCCGTGGAACAGAATAATTGCCGTGACTGAGAGCCGTGACTTTTTGCAAGTCCATATTTATTTTGGGGCGGGAATAATGCCATAATTGCCACGATTGGCGAATGCAGTAGATGTTATTAAGTTTTCTCGGTAGATAATCGCTGCCCACTCTCCCGGTGAAACCCTTAGCCGGTTTACAGGACTCCCACAAGCAAGCAAGGGGTGACGACAATTGCATTCTTTTCCTGTCACCACAAGGTTAATCATTCCTTAAGAGAGCCCTTATGGGTAAGCGAGGAGCGTCTCCTCGACGACACGAGCCGCCGCCGGCGAATGGGGTGGCGTAGGCGTGATTTCCTGCGCCTGATGCCGCCCTAGCTGAGGCTGCGGGGGAACTGGACCGGGGAAGAATTAGTCCGTCACCCGCCGAGAGGCTAACCGCGTGAGGAGGGACCGACGTCCTGGGAGGACGTCGGTCCCTTCTGGGGACGTCGCTCAAGGAGAGGATACCCCTCAGGGGGTATTGCGTCGGGCCGGCCACTGACGACAAGTTCACGCTGCTCCGGTGGCCGGTCCAACGACGAAGGCGAGGTACACGGGTGGGTTACGGGTGTGCATGCTTACGCCCCTCTGTCATCCCGGATGGAGTGGTACGAGGAGGGCGCCGACCGTAACCCAACCCAAAAAAAAAGAAAGCCTTTATGCAACTGTGGATGTCGATTGGCTGATACCACAATATGGTTATTTCTCTACTTATGAAACGTAAGTAGAGAAATAACTAGCCGTATTTAGTTTATTGACGGCCTACTTAGCTTTGAAAAAGGAAATAGTGGTGAAGTTTAAAAATTTTAAACTTATCTTTCATAATATTTGTTTTTTTGTGGAATTGTATCTTCTGTACTCCAGAATTTGAAACTAAGTGTAGTAAATTTTGTTTGCAGTTAACATTTGGAGACCACGACGTAAAGTACTGATAAAATGCTTCGCACCGACGATCATAAAACAATTCTTACCTTTATTCACTAAAAACTGTAACGTGCTTCGCCAAAAATTGGATAAAATCGCTGGAACGGGCACGATATCTATTAGTAAATACTTAACAGCTTTCACCATGGATGTTAGTATAGGTAAGGCCGACAGTTACTTTGTGAATATTCCATATTATTTTAGATAGCGACCGTTCCGTGTGGTGACGGAATAAAAATGCATTTCACCAACCCCTTAAAGTGCAGTACAATGCAGTCACTAGCACCAATAACCACCGCGAAAAGAAGGAAAACTAATGTTAGCTTTCAAATTTATATACCTACACAGGAACAAATTGTATTTATAAGAGAGTCTTGGTGTATGTGTGCATAAAAAAATTGACGTTTAGTACTTTATTAAAGTTTACCTCCGCAAGGAAGAGGGGGCTCAGCGCATTTGTATCAATTCTGAAGTGGATCTGTCAAATATAATTTTAAAATGACTAGTTATAGTTTCATATATCCGTTTGTTTTCCCCCTATTTACATAACTATTGGAATGTTAATTGCTATGTTCACATCATGATTATATCAATATGTAATTTCAGGACCTCTTTCGGGTTGACTTATTTGTTTAATATACTGTTACTAATTTCATATAATTTTTATATTATTGCTTTTTTGCTGCAATTTGAACATCAAAACACACACACACACTCAAAAGACTTCACAAGTCCTCTTACACATACAAAGTTAAGCTACAACTATACTTGCTTATTTCAAATTACATTGCTGTCTACCATCATACATGACCAGATTTATGTATTAAATAAATACACTAATTTAATGGATAATAATTATTGGCATAGATTATACCAAATTCAAAGTACCTTTTATTTGATATTTAGTTTCAAGGTCATACATTCAACACTTTAAACAGTATACAAAATGACTTGGATAGTCTTTCCGTGGCAGTTTCAGAATCATGTATGATGGAGGATTGTAAAAAATTTGATAGGTTGCATCGTGGTGCTCTTACACTCCTCTGTCAAAATATAAGAAGTATAAATAAGAATTTTAATAGTTTAACCACAATTCTTCATAGAAGTGGCACTTCTTGGGATTTTATAATTCTTACAGAATGTTGGCTAAACAACTCACCTCCTCTACCTCTACTTCAGGATTATAACTCTGTTGCCACCAGCCATTATAGGACACAGAATGAAGGTGTTGTAATATACTTCCGTAATTACCTGCATGTATCTGTTTCGGAACCTTTGATCCAGGACGCTAACTGTTTAGTATTAACTCTCAATACAGACACAGTAGTGATAGCAATTTATCGCTCACCTGCAGTTAGGAATGTTTCTTTGTTTCTAGAGTCATTAAATGATCTTTTAAAATCTCTTTCCTCGTATAAAAATATTATTCTAACGGGCGACTTTAATGTCGACATCTCTGATAACAGTATTGACTCGCGTTCAACAGAATACCTCTCCATGCTTGCTTATCATGGGATGCTACCAGCCTTTACTATTCCTACACGTAATAATAGCTCTTGTCTTGATCACTTAATTTTAAAAACTAAACTGCGTGCTTATTGTTATATTGCTAATACTTCAATCACTGATCATGACACTGTTTTACTATATCTTCAGACGCTCAATATTAACAGTCATACTCACAAAACACAAAAGGTGATTAAAGTCTTTGATTATGAAAAAATTGGATTGGATCTGGCACAAACTAACTTCAGCACCATTTACCATACTCCAGATATTAACGTAGCCACCAATTACTTTATCAAAACTTTAAATTCAGTTATTGATCAAAACGTGTCTCTAAAATCAGTACCATATCGTAGGCGGTTACGAAAGCCCTGGATGTCTCTTGGACTCCTAAAATGTTTAAGAAATCGTGATATCTTACACCTAAAATTAAAAAAAGATCCAAGTAATGAGGTTCTTCAAATAACATTCAAACGATATAGGAATTATTGTCACACACTGCTTAAAACCGCAAAAGTGAATTATGATAAATCTCAAATAGATAATGCACTAAATGATAATAAAAAACTCTGGACGGCTATAAAGTCTATTACATATTCTGACAAACAAAAGACACTTGCAAATGATCTCTTAACATCTTCAGATCCTGCATATTCCATAAATGAAATTAACTCTTATTTTGCCAATATTGGCTCCTCTATTGCTGAAAAAATACAACATACTGAAGAAGCTCCCCAAATTTCTAATGATATCAAATCCTGTTGCAATACTTTCGTCCTCTTAGACACTAATGAGTTGGAAGTAGATCAATTGATAACTAATCTTAGAAATGACTGTGCAGTGGGTTCCGATAACATTTCTAACATTTTTTTGAAAAGGTTTAGGTATCTACTAGTACCTCATATTACATATATTTGTAACATGGCTTTTAAGTTGGGTATCTTTCCGGATGCTTTTAAACTTGCTGTTATACACCCTGTTTATAAGGGAGGAGATAGAGATCAACCCTGCAACTATAGACCAATCTCAATTTTGCCAACACTATCAAAATTACTTGAGCGTCTCATTAATAATAGATTTGTTAAATATCTTGAACAGTATCGGCTTATATCTCCTTCTCAATATGGATTTCGTGCTGGTATTTCAACAAGTAATGCTGTTTTAGACCTAACCAACCATATCATAACCAAACTAGATAAGAGGCAGAAGGTGATTGGTATTTTCTTAGATTTGGCTAAAGCCTTTGACACAATCTCTATCCCCACCCTGATCGTTAAACTGGAAAGAATTGGGGTTAGGGGTAATTAACTTATGCTTTTTAAGAGTTACCTTGCGAGTAGACGTCAATGTGTCAGAATTGGTGATTGGACCAGTGATAACCTCTCTATATCACACGGCGTTCCTCAGGGTAGTATTATCGGCTCAACATTATTTCTCGTGTACATCAATGATCTTTGTCGATTAAAACTTCTACATGGCTCAATTTATACATATGCCGATGACACTGCCTTGATATTCGGCGGAGATACGTGGGAAACTGTATTTAAACATGCACAACTAGGTTTTCTCTCTGTTAACAGCTGGTTGTCTCACAATTTACTGACTTTGAATATCGATAAATCTAAATTCTTGACTTTTTCTCTTACAGCCGCTGGCAAACCATCCGGTAGCCTCTCTCTAATCGCGCATACGTGCAATGCCACCACTGTATGCAGTTGCCCCCATTTAAGTCGCGTAAGCTGCGTTAGATATTTAGGAGTACTGATCGATGACTGTTTATCATTTAATCTACATATAGACAGTCTTACTGCTAGATTGCGTAAATTAATATACATTTTTAAAAGTCTTCGACATGTTGCGCGGGAGAAGATCATCAGATTAGTTTATTTAGCCCTTTGCCAATCATTAATACAATACTGTGTAGTTGTCTGGGGTGGAAGTACCAAAACTCACCTACTAAAACTAGAACGTGCCCAAAGAACTCTGTTGAAGGTTGGTTGGCGGTTGCCGTTTCGATTTCCCACTACTGAACTTTATAAAACTTGTAGGGTACTCTCCGTAAGAAAACTTTTTATTTTAAATTTAATTATTACCACACATTCTCGAATACCCTACGAACCCAATAAATTAATTTTCGTTCGTCGTAAATACTCGGTATGTCCCACTGTTCAAGTAAACACAAAATTAGCAATAGTTTTTACTTTCTTGGTGGTTATGTTTATAATCAAATAAATAAAATTCTAAATATATACACAATGTATAAATCTGAATTGAAAAGAACTGTATCGAACTGGCTTAGACTTTTAGACTATGAAGAGGTAGAAAATATTATCCGTATAATAAAATAAACGTTGATAATTGTATATATAGTAAAAACGATTATTTTTTACACACATACACGCACAAACAAACACAAACACGCACACAAACACACACGCACAAAAACACACTAATACACCCACACAAACATACATACACACACACACACATACAAGCACGCATTACACTCGAGCTATTTGTTCACTTTTTTGTTTGCTTTTTATTTTTGTAGTTTTAGATTTTATGTATATTTTGAACCTGTAACATATTTAACTGTGAACCCTATATAAAGAGAGGGCCTGGTGATCTGTCATACAGGTCTTGTACCTACTACAGACACCAGCTCTTCTTAAGGCTATTTAAATAAGATAAAAAACTTGTAACATGTATTGTAACCTTAAAAGAGAAATAAAATAAATAAATTGAAATTGAAATTGTCCTTCGGCTACACCACAGAGTTATGGTACGCAAAGAATTAGCCAATTGTCGGCCACACCAAAGTGGTGTCGTAAAGTATCGCTATATCATAGTATAACCCTGTGGACGGCGACAGCACTTTGTCGTTTGCATCCTGTTGAGGTTTTGTTTTGATAACAATAAGTTACACATGTCAACAAGTTTTATGTTTTTATAAGTACTTCTGCCCTTACATCGTCCAAGGTGCTGGCAGCAGTGCGTGTCGCCATAGAGGAGTTCCTCACGGGCACGCTCTGCCGCCTCCTTCTGCGAAGTGACTGTCTCGCAGAAGGCGGCGACCGAGTCCCAGTTCCTGACGCTGTCGACCATCGCTTTCACGACTTTCATAGCCTATAATTATAAAGAACATTGCTTCTCAGGTACTAAATTCCTATTTAAAATTATTGTAGAGTCAACGTGTGGATATGATTTTCACACTCAGAATGATATGAAGAATAAGTTTATAATCGCATTGGACCTCATTCTCCGATGCGTATCTGATCGATGTTGTTCACTCTGGCTTCGAAGCGATCTGGTTTTTTGTAACTTACCTACTGGCAAGAAATCATTAGAGATGCTAGCACACATATGGGAAATATTCTTAAAGGTAAGTTATTTCACCATTTTTTTTTTTTTTGTGAGGGTTCGCTTTCCCCCATGTGTACCGGGTCCGGCGCTTCTTCTTCTTCGAGAGGGGGGCCTCTGTGGTTGGTGCCGGGCCCTCGGCGGACGCCTCCAGTCCTAAGGACGAGGCGTCGTTTTGGTCAGTTTTACATTGGCTTGACGAGGCCGTGATGTGGGAATCCTCTGGATTCCCGTCTTGAGTTGGTGTAGGCGTAAAAGAAGTAAAATCCATATTGATTCCCACGATTATGGGAGAAATAGAGCGTTGACCCGGGCAGAGATCCCTGTACCCGGGCAAGCCTACATTTACCAACCAGGGGGTCGGCCGGTACCCTGGCTGGAGCGTGCTAAGAACAGAACAGCCCGTCTGCCATGCATCTTCTCGCCGCACGCCAGAACTTAAGATTCTGGGTGATTTCCGAATTCGAACGTCGAATTCTTTATAGAGGTTGTCTTCCTCGCGGTCCGGGCGGTTAAGCCAAGACCCTCGTTCCTGAAACTACGCCTCACGACAATTTGTCTTGAAGCAAGATATCAGATTTACGATATGTCGGCGGTGGCATAAGCCTGCCCAGCCCTCAAGTTAATGAGTGACCGGGCCCGTCCGAAATTTCGCGTCCTGTACCGTCTACAACTAGAGGGTCAGGAGCGAATTGGGGCTCTACCCATTGCTGGGGAACCCCCCCTCGCGCCAGAAATTCGCTACAGGCGACAATTCAACAGAGGGATCTGGGGGACTGTCGCCCGCACCCAGGGTACACCACGCGGAGGTTTCTGGCATCGTACCCCTAAGTTATTTCACCATAGGTACAAGTGATTTATCTGAATGGCGATAAATAGAGATATTGTATGGCAGTTTATGGGATAGCACTCCGGCTCCATAAAAAGAAGTAAGTTACAATAAGTACCATTGGAAAATATCCGTTAAAGACCGATGATTAAAACTAACTTAATTTGATATAACTGTTGAATACACTTTATAGCGTACATGGTTTAGGGTAATTATTATATTGTGACAATTTACTAGTTTAAAAACTAACAAAACTATTAAAACACCACTGGATCGGCACGCGGCTAAAGCAGAACACTCAGAAGGCATAATATATTAATAAATGAAAATTCTATAAATCTGTGTAACAACGACGACTTGTTGAACGTGAAATACCATAGTCCTCTCGTCACCGCTGAACGCTGTATAGTTCGAAACGTCGGGTAAATAAAAAATCAAATATAAACGGAATAGAATCCATAAAAATAGTTTTATTTCAGATGTGTACTCGCGTGGTGGGCTATGGAGCTGATCACGCCCCACCAAATCAGTCGGGGCGAAGATAGAGACGGCGCGCGACTCCATTGACAGGCAAAGCGCCTTTTTTTCTGTCAGGTGAACGGGCCACTGCAACCCGATCTTTGTTTTCCTCCCGAGTCGATAGCTTTCGCCGTCCGCTAGTATGCGCGGCGGCGTGGTTGGCACAGGCTGTATACCATTTGGGCCCGCAAGTCGGCCACATCTTTAGCCAACAAGCGGTTCACCCTCCGCAGCGCCGCCAACACCGTCCCGCAACTAGCGGTTTGATCCTGCAGGCCTGATACCTCTTTTTTATTGCTAATGATGGCAAACGAGCAAGCAGCACACCTGATGGTAAGTGTTACTGCCATCCATGGACCTTTAGAATATAGCTAGCCGCTGCCTACTAATACGAACCTCAAACCCACCCAGTTGGGCATCAGGTTCTCTCGCTCACCGAACGAAGTGCAATAGCATACTGCTATTACTAAGACGTCGATTTTTTTTTTTTTAAATGGCGTTTACAAGATTTCGCCAATAACTAGTTATAAATATCTTCACGTTTTTAGTCTTTCAGGTCAGTCATTGTATAAGTCAAATTGTCGCCATCAACAGTGCTATGGCTACACTGTTACTGGTATCTTGTTGGAATTTTGATGGCAAATGAAAACGTTGTAAAACACTTTTATATGACATTCACGAAATTCCAGTAGTGCCGCGCATCACATTACATAAAATGCCATCAAAATGATCTAATATAATACATTAAAACACTAATATATCGAATATAATACAAGAGCACCACATAACGTTTTCAAATTCCCGTCAAAAGTCCAGACGTCGATCTTCTGCGAGAATGTGGTTCTACCCCGGACGGATCAACCCGCAGCTGTAGACAAAACACGGTCAACAGCGTGGTCCTACCACTAACAACCTCACCACTAAGGCGGCCATTTTACCTGCCTGCCCCTTTTTCCCAGGCCCTGCAGGCCTCCACCTGTACGCCTGGGGTGTCACCGCTCTCGCGGGCGTCTGCAGCCGTCGCCGGTGGGAGGGATGTTGGACAACACCCTCACCATCCTCGTGGCGACCGCTTCATTCTCAGCCCACATTCGAGCCTCAACCCCTCTGCGCATATTGCCGATCGGGGACGTAGTCGGCGATCGAGCCGTTACTGGGGCCCCTTTTTTGCCACACAAACCTCGAGCGTGTGCTGCCGAAGCAACCATGTCCAGACAAGACCTGCGCCAATCGGAAGGAGAAAACCCTGTGCGGCCGACTCAACCACTCCATCAGCACCGGCCGGAAGGCCGTTTTTTTCTTTTGTTTTTTTTTCTTTCCCGCAAGGTGGACCATGGATGTGGTCGCGCCCCGACAAATCAGTCCGGAGCGACAGAAGAGGCGGCGCGCAACTCCATGGACCCACCCTGCGAGCACCTCTCTTCGCCGTGCGAGCGGGCCACCGATACCCGATCTTTGTTTTCGGCCGACGCCCCGACGGCGAAAGCTGTCGGGGCGTCGGCCTCATGCGGTGGCCTCACGTTGGGTGACCGGATAATTCCCCGGTCCGATCACCGGAAGCCTCGCTTAAGGCGGCATCAGGCGCAGATATTCGTGCCTGCGCCGCCCGGCCGCTGACGGCGGCCCGGGTCACGGGAATCCTCCCGGACTCGTTCCGCCACCTCTTTCTGCGAGATGACAGCCTCGCAGAAGGCGGCGACCGCGTCCCAGTTCCTGACGCTGTCGACCATCGCTTTCGCGACAGCCGGCAGCGTCAGGTCGGCACCGATAACAGCGACGAGGTCACGACGCTGCCCGTCCCAGCTCGGACATACCTCGAGCGTATGTTGCGCCGTGTCCTCGTCACTACTGTAATGGTGGCAGGACGGAGTCCACTCCCTCCACGCGACCGTGTGCAGGTACAAGCCGAAGCAACCGTGCCCTAACAATACCTGCACCAGCCGAAAGGAGAGGACACCGTACCGCCGCTCCATCCACTCCATCAATACGGGCCGGAGGGCCTCAACGGTAACAACACCGTGTCTAGGCCTCTCCAGCCGCGTAACCCAACGGGCGATGACGTCTCGGCGGGCGTCCTCGCGCCAGGTGGCTATTTCGTTAGACGATGGGGAGCCACTCTCGTCGCGCACTGAGGTTACCCGCCGGTAGAGGTTGGGGAGCATCTCCGCCTCTAGATCCCAAGGGGGTGCCCCGGCCAATAGGCATGCCGCCTCGGTTGACACCGTGCGGTACCCGCGAATGGCTCTGACCGCCATGACTCTCTGTAGCCTCCACAGAACAGCCCTGAGCTGGGCGTTCAGAGCCCTCGCCCACATGGGTGCGCCGTACAACGCCGTTACTGGGGCCCCTCGCCCCCTGTGAGAGGTCACTGAGCTGTCTCCCATGCTAAGGGGCCGCTTCCGCAGATGCCGTAGAAAGCGACGCGGCTTAAACAGCCGACCTGGTGCCTCCGGATGGCCCTGCGCCATCGTGTATCTCGTCCTCTGCGACATAATAGTCGCCCTCGTCCATTGACGGCTCTGAAGTGATCTGCCGTCACCATTCTGCGATACAGCGGCGGCAGGGATGCGAGCTTGCCGCTCCTCCAGGCGTCCTCCTTCTTATCCTTTCCCTGAGTAAATCTCGTCGCTACTTCATCTTTGGGGCCTCTTGGGTTGGTGCCGGACCTTCGGCGGACGCCTCAAGTCCCGAGGACGACGCGTTATTTGTGTCAGTTTTTCTTTGGCTTGGCAAGGCCGTGATGTGGGAACCGCTAGGATTCCCGTCTTGTGGTAAAGGGGAACAGATTCCATTCTGTTCCCACGAGAATGGGAAAAGTTTACTGTCGACCCGGGCAAGCCTACATCTACCAACCATGAGGCCGCTACCCTGGCTGGAGCGTGCTAAGAAACCCATCAGCCATGCATTCTTTCGCCGCACGCCAGAACTTAAGATTCTGAGTGATTTTTTATAGAGATTGTCTTCCTTGCGGTCCGGGCCGTTAAGCCAAGACCCTCGCCCCCGAAACTAGGCCTTGCGACATGATATCTTGAAACAAGGATCAGGTTTACGATATGTTGGCAGTGGCATATGCCTGCTCAGTCCTCAAATTAATGAGTAACTGGGCCCGTCGAATTTCGCGTCAGGTACCCTCTACAACTATAAAAAGCAGGAGCAAATTTGGGGCATTACTGGGATCCCCCCTCGCGCCAGATATTAGTCACGAGCGACAATTCATCAGATGAATCTGGGCGACTGTCGCTCGCACCCAGTATACACCACGTGGAGGTTTCTGGCATCGTACCCCCAGTGGCTAGCCACCATCGATATAAAAAACCCAGAACGTTCTCCTATCATTACTGCTAGTGAGCAAGATCATGTCAACTGGACTCCGCATTTTCCACTTGATCATGGCCCTAAAATCGATCCCTGGGGAACTCCGTAAGTCACAGGTGCCATGGTACTTTTAGTTGTACCTATTTTGACCTGCTGGTATCTATTAGAGAGGTAAGATTGTATAACTTTATATGCAGTATTCCTAATACCAATAGTTGTCAACTTATGAAGAAGCAACTTATGACTAATTGTATCGAACGCCTTTTTCAGATCTATAAAAACTCCAAGACATATTTGCTTTTTATCAATTTTACATTTTAAATTGGTTACAAGGTCTATACAGGCTGTTAATGTATTGGATTTATCGCGAAAACCGTATTGTTTATGATAAAAGAAATTAGCGGATTTTAGGAAGCTATTGAGACGTTTGAAAATTACTTTTCAAAAATTTTAGAAATACTAGGTAATACTGAAACGAGGCGATAATTATTCGGGTCAGTTTTTTTTCCAGATTTATAAATTAGACTTACTTTTGCTACTTTAAGTGAGTTAGGGAAATGCCCGACTTGAAAACAGTGATTAATAGAATTTGTTAACTTTTCGAGAATTATGCTCTTAATAGACTTAAGAGCTTTACATGAAATTCCATCAAGTCCGGTGGTAGTATTTGAGTTAAGATTGTCGATTATTTTACTAATTTCATCTGTTGTAGCAGGGGCTATGTTGATTAGTTCGATAGAGTTTGATTCTATTTTACTATTATATAATTGAGTGTAAGTATCATTATCGTGATATTTTAGAGGGATTTGATTTGCCAGTTCAACACCTATATTAGCAAAAAATGTATTAAAACAGTTACAAATAGCGGATAATTCTGTGAAACTACCTAATGAGGTTTCAAGTTTAGATGGGGTGGTTATATTTTTTGCCTGATTGTTGCTCAAAGAATTTATTAATTGCCACATCTTTAGAGGTTTTTTATTGCAATTTTCAAAGGATTTATGATAGTATTTACTTTTAGCTTCTTGTATACTAACTCGAGTTGCCTTTCTTGCCTGTAAAAAGCTATTATGTGCAGCATGTATGAGTCCCTCATTCTCATGGGCTTTCATATTTAAATACGCATTCCAACTTTGATTTCTTTTATCTATCATGTCTATAATATTTTTATTGAGCCAATTAGCTTGTGGTAAATTTAATATTTTAGTTTTGGTAATCTTACTCTCTTTTACAGATTTAAATAATACATCCTCTAGTTCTTCGTATGTTAAATTATCTTCTGGGAATATTTTTTTGTTTATTGTCTTATATAATATATAATAGTTTGTGGCCTCGTATGTTGTCTTTTTATTTTTTTGTTTGTTGTAGTTATGAATTTCGAGATATATATGTTTGTGATCCGACATTGCTGAATTAACAATAGCGAAGTGAAATTTGTTTCTCTTTAGATTACTGCTAACGTGATCAAGTATTGTTTGTGTCTTTTGTGTTTGTCTCGTACAGTGCATCGTGTCTATTTTATTTAAGATTACAAATCCGTTTTCTTTTAGCATTATTTTGTAATTAGTTGTTGCTTGGCTTTTCTTTAATAAATTATAATTGAAATCTCCAAATACTACGGAACGTTTTCGGTTTTGTAGCTGCTGTGAGTAAGTTTCGAGAAAGTTATCATTATTTGTTCTTTCCGGTTTATAAATAACACCGATATCCAAGCTAAGCCTGCGTAAATGAATCCATAGGTAGTGATTATCATTTTGCTCTAAATCATGAACAAAATGGTGTTTAAGAGTTTCGTGCACGTAGATTGATACTCCACCGCCTTTTGTTTTTGTTTGGTAGTTATAGTAATGGCTATAGTTTATTAGTGATAAGGCTTGAGCTTCAGCATCATTTTTTATCCAAGTTTCAGTTAGTATAATTAGATGTAATATATATGGAATGGAGTCAATTATACATTTTAATTCATCAAGTTTGCCAGATCTTACTATACTGCGCACATTCGCATATAGACATTTTAAGGATTTACTATTATAGACGACATTAATATGAGTATTGGAAATTTGATACGTAATTTGGCTAAAGGTATCACATTTGTCCGCTTCTCTTATGATTAGTTTTTTGCTGGTAGTGTAATAATTTTCGGAGTGCCTTTTATATATTTAATAGAAAGATTTTTTTCTCCAGCTTCAGTTCTTCTTTGTAATTCGTTTCGTAATTTTAGCATTTCTTCTTTCTGAAGCGGAGTTTGGTCGGAATAGCATTTAATACTATTAAGCTCTTTTGAGATGACACTTTTGTTACGTAATATAGATTTAGCAGTATTAGCGGCAAGAAAGCATACCTTCATAGGACGAGATTTACCATTGCATTTTCCTAGGCGAAACCATTTATTAGGGTCACTACAAGTTGGGTCAGCCATCTTGATGATCTTAAGAATCTCCTTTTTATCATGTTCGATTCTTTCATTAGAGTTTTTAGAGTTAATTTCATGAATGCCGTTTATGATTATGTTTCTTTCCCTTTGAACACGCTCGAAAATCTCAGACATCATTACATCAGTTAGCTTGATATCTTCTGATTGTGTACCAGAAGTAGAAGCTTTAAATGTGCTGAAGCTATCTTTTAAATTATCGATTTCTTTAGCCAAATCTGTTTCGGAGTTCTTGATTTTCATTACCTCATCCTTCATCCTTAAGTTTATTTTGTTCAACGAAAAGTTTCTCGGTAGTAGATTTTATTTGAGAAATCTGATCTGTAATAAGCGAAACTTGCCGCGATATGGTTTCTAAATTTTCTGTTTGTGTTGCCGCCATCTTGGATAGCAAGGACATAATTTTGTCTTCAAATTAATCAAATCTATCGGTGAGATCATCATTAGGCTGTTTCCTTTTCGCGTATTGCAGCCACCGACTAAGATCTGGCTGCGATTGGGACTCGGAACGAGTTGCTATTGTATTATTGCCATCGTCATACGTAATAGACTCCTTTATCGGAGAGCGACGCACGGCCATAATAGATTGTTAATGAATATAAGTAAAAGTATGTATTACTAACTTGCACTTCACCGTGTAGATCAGCGTTGGAGTGAAATGAATTATCGTTTCTTAGAGCCTGCCTCTTTTACCCAAGGCGAGATGCGGTGAGATGTTAAACCTTTAATGCCAATCACAAAGTTGATCTATATATATTACTTATTAAGTTCTTTTTACTTCAACGATGATTATGATTATTTGCAATTAAATTATCAACACGACCGTTCCGTTTGCTCGTCTCACGAGAAATCTTAAACCATATATATATAAAATACACGGTTTTGAAAAAAATTTAATTGTTATTTATTAATTTTCCCTGTTTAATGAATAAATAAAAAATGATTTCATAGCATTGTTCATGACATTATTACAAGAATAAAATTTGTTTAATAATAACAATAATATATTATATAATATTTACCTCCAAGCCAGTCGTTACCTCACCATGAAGCTAACGCAAAACTCGGAAGAACATTATACGGCTCCCTAAGTTCTTTTGATATAAAAAAGATGTATCACAAGATTTACAGGAAAGCCAATAAACCGCAGGGCAGCTTGTGGCGAGCTGAATGTGAGTGGCGACACTGCGGTCCTGAATACTCCATAGAGTCGATCAGGGACTCGTCTCCAGCTGGTCTTCATTGGCTGGCTAGAGTGGAAACCGAAGAGTGCCCGAAGGACTCTCAACTCTGGCTTGCCTTAAACAGCTGGTCAGAGAGGGGTCGCCAGAGCTATATGCTCGGGGGTGGAAGTGTCTTTTTCAAGGGCATAATTATGGAGAAACCATGGCTTTGTTTATCGCAGACTCAATGGTGAAACCGGCGCCGCACCGCTCGGCACCCTGGGGGTTGACGTGATCTTACTCATAAAATGTTTCGAATTGTTTAAATATGAAATCATAAAAATCAACTAATCATAAAAAATTTAATGAGATTTCTAAATTTTAGTTCGTTACATCGAAAAGGGAAGAAATTTTGGAGAGAAAAGATAACGAAAATGTCCATTGTAAGTATTACATTAAATATTTTATGGTAATTGCTTGATTAATATAAGCTGAAGATAAAAAAGATGTATCACATTGGGAAAAGTCTACTTCCATCCATCCATCCATCCATTTATCAATCCGTAAACGTCAACTAATGGACATAAGCCTCCCCACGAAAATGCCACTCAAAACGGTCCCGTGTCACCTGCATCCAATAGTTTCCTGGGACCTTTATAATATCGTCAGTCCACCAAGTAGGGCTTCGTCCTACGCTACGCAATTCGATTCGTGGTCGCTACTTGAAAACCTTTCTTTTCCAACGGTTGTCGCTGCGACGAGCGATGTGGCCTGCCCATTGCCACTTCCACGTTGTACGGACGGAACTATTATTGTAAATCAAAGACGAGTTTACAGTTTGAAATCTGGTTTAATACTCTCCCTTATAATTATGATACATACCTTATATATTACTTAATTACTACGTCACACGCCCTACCAAAAAAGGAAAAAAAAGTTCAATATACTAACTTTTTTTTTTTGTTAATTATACATTGAAATAAAACATTATGTAAATGTGCAATACATTAATTGCCTAATAATATGATTAAATGCATGATTATAATTTGATTAAATATTTGAAACACTATATTTTAATATGTGTAATAAAATATCTTAAAAGTATAAACAATGTCACTAAGTTTCAAGTTGTGTAATATTACTTTTCCATTAGCCAGGGCAATAGCAATCACCTAGTATGGTAGCATATTGTAAATCAAAGACGAGTTTACAGTTTAAAGTCTGGTTTAATTCTCTCCCTTATAATTATGATACATACCTTATATATTATTTAATTACTACGTCACAACGTGCTTATTCTTCGGGCTATGTCGGTTACAACCATTCCTCTACAAATTTCCATATTCCGAATTTTATCGCGTAGATTTTGAGGCTTTTTATGAGGCTGACACTTAAGAGACCAGAGAAGTCAGAGAAATCTTGCCTTCTGAATATACTTTTTGTTAGCTAATTTAAGAGAAAGGTTTGATAAAAGAAAAGTGACAGAAACAATTATATTAAAGGCCATTTTCTGTCTCTGAAAAACTTAATCACAATAACAAATGACAGTATTTCGCAGTCATCTAAGTAATTGTTGGCCGAAACACCCCAGTAGGACGTGGAGGCGGATATGCTCGCCGGACTATACCAGTGAATGTCGGCGACGCAGGCAGGGGGTAGAATTACCTCGCCTAGCAAGATGGCGGCCTGGTGGAGCAACGCCCGCCGTGATGTCATTACCCTTTGGGTAATCCGGCTAGAGAGGCCTCGGTTCAGTGTTCGGACCGTTGAAGCTTTCCGGCCGGTATTAATGGAGTGGTTGGGCAGCATGGGATTCTTTCCTTCCAATTGGTGCAGGTATTGACGGGGCATGGTTGCTTCGGCAAAATCCTGCACACGGTCGTGAGTAGGGAGAAGACACGGTCCTACCGCCACTGCGATTGCGTCAATGACACGACGAAGCACATGTTCGAGGTCTGTGTGGCCTAGGCAGAGCAGTGTTGTAAACTCCTCGCAATCATCTGTGCCCATCTGACGCTGAAAACAATGCTCGACAGCGTCAGGAACTGGAACGCAGTCGCCGCCTTCTGCGAGACGGTCGTCTCGCGAAACGAAGCAGTGGCGCCCCACTGCTACGACCCACCGGTCCAAGAGGAATTCCTCTTTTATGACACGTTCCACTACTGGCGCCTAGGGCAGCGTGAGTAACTGCGTCTGATGCCGCCCCAGCCGAGGCCGCGGGTAACTGGACCGGGAATAGTCCGTCACCCGCAGAGAGGCTGACAGCTTGAGAGCCACCAGCAACCCGCTGAGCTGTAAAAGTAAGCTAAATATTTTGAATGTTTGATTACGTTCAAGTATCATATCAAAATATATATTATGTTAAATTTGGTGACATGATTTACTTACTAGATGGCTAGTACTAATCCAGTTAAATCATTTCAATCTATAAATATTCTCTAGATTAAAGTAAACATGTTTAGTTCCTTTTATATGACTTGTTCGATGAAGTACTATTATTAATGGACTCCTAAGGTCCATGGGCGGCAGTAACACTTACTATCACGTGTGCTGCTCGCTCGTTTGCCAAAGAGAGCAACAAAGAAAAACTTCAGCATATTGCATTATTGTTTTTATGATGTGGTATATAGTACATTCTAGTTTACAGTAAAGAAATAAATAATGTACATTAATTTAATATAATCTTTACATAAAAAAAATTCTTTGTCCTGAATGATAGAACAGCGCACAGCCTAAACCGCTAATCGTAGAGACCTGAGACTTCGAGGGTGTGTTGTTTGTGTGACGTAGGCATCTAATAAAAAAGAATTTTTCGAAATTATACCCCTAAGGGGGTGACAAAGCAGGGCAAAGTTTTTATGAGATAACGTGAGTCCTTGGTCCAATCTATTTCAAATTTTGCGTAAACATTCTTTAATAGAATTGATGAAAGATGTGTTTCGTATTTATTGAAATTCATCTTTTAACAGGGTTTAAAAGGGTTATTGTGGGGGTGATTAGCTTCAAAGCTGATATCAATACTCCTTGGTGTTTTTGATTTAAAATTATGACACTTTATTTTGACACAAGTTTGGAAACTAAATTTGATTTTATTCAAAAAATCGGACAAGTGCGAGTCGTGGTCGCGCACGACAGTTGCCGTACGTCTATAAAAATGGCAAAAAAAATCATGTCTGTTGAATGGGAATCGCTTTTAAATATTTCTATATTTGTTTGTTTTTTAATTTAATCATTTATTTCTAATGTATATATACATATATAACTAAATATTCTCTAAACGTTTCAAGGGTCTACCTGTTGCCGTTATCAATATCGAGAAAAAGGAGCAATAATTACGTTTGTTGTATGGGACCCCCTTAAATATTTATTTTATTCTATTTTTAGTATTTGTCGTTATAGTGGCAACAGAAATACATACATCGCCTATAAAAATTTCTACTGTCTAAATGTCATCGTTCATGAGTTACATACAGCCTTATGATAGACTGAGGGACGGACAGCGGACATAAAAGCTTGGTACAATGCGAATACTCTTTAAAATTGAAATGTCTCAAAAGTCACCGCACTGTATTAGAACGACATTTGACGGTTTCTAAGCTTTAGAGAGGTCATGCACTTTTAGGACCTGGCCTCATAGGAACGTAGAGTTTGAAATTATTAGACAGCAATTTTCTAAGCGGAATATTGTAATTGAGAGCCACGATAACACATTGTATCGTATAACTGAAATCCATCGCTCATACAATACCCGTTACCCAAAAATACCGATAAAAAATATAATTACTGCAACTGTTTATTTTTATGGTATGATTAAGAAAAGAGAAGATCGTCATCAGCTATATTTTCGTTCGCTGTTTAGCCAGTTTTAATCAACATGTTTCCAAAAATCGAGATAGAAAGCTTGAGTTATATTAGGAATAATCAACAAGATACGATGGGGAGATAAGACGTTGATGCTGATCAGCTGGACGCCTCGGCATCACAGTTGTTTGCTGCCGGGGCGTTGTTTGTGATGATACCCGAAAGGGTAACCCATCGAAGCTGCACCAGTAGTCGGCCCAATGTCGATTGAGAATACAGTGGGTTATGGGGCTGCACACCATCCTTCCATCGCCTCGGTCGGAATGGGCAGGTTGTGTTCAAATTTATACGTTATAACAAAATTAATAACGTGAAAAACCAAACAAAAGTCCTATTAGAACCAGTTTCGACTTCTACGCGGACGAAGTCGCAGGCAAATGCTAGAGTTATATAAAATCACCACGTTTAAAAAGTTGTAATAAGATTTTGTAAAATATTTGACAAAAGAATAGAGTATGTGGGTTTCTATTTTATCTATTTTAAATCGTAGTAGACTCGTAAAGTTAATCCGTAGACAAGGTTGTACTATTTACGAAAAAAAACTTCATTATTTGAAACGATCTAGTCTATATACAGGGTGAAAGTGGACCGCTCCCGAAAACAAAGACAGGTGACCCTACTAGTCTTTCTTGTAATGATAGACTAGAAAAAAAATCGATTCGTATGAAAAAAAAAATGTTTTCACAACTAATTTTAAGTTTTTTTCACATTCCATTGTATTAGGACAGTATTCTATCGTATTACACGTATGTAACGATAATTCAATAAAAAATGCGTAACTTTACTCAGATGAGAAAAAACACATACATACATACATATCATCACGCCATATCCCTTGCAGGGTAGGCAGAGAGAACAGAGTGCCAGAGAACTCTATCCTTGCATACTTCACTCGCTTCTTCAACATTCATAATTCTCTTCATACACGCTCGCCGGTTTCGGAGACTCTTGACTCCACCTTCTTTCAGCACGTGACCAATCTGGTCTAGGTAGGTGAGTCTCGGTCTCCCCCGGTACCTACATCCTTCCACTTTTGCATTGTATATCTTCTTAACGAGACGTTCGTTCGGCATTCTTTCCACATGTCCGAACCATCGGAGCATTCCCTTTCGCATCTTTACACCAATACTCTCTTTCATACCTACTCGCTCTCTTACGTCGTCGTTGCGAATGCGGTCGGTCAGCCTAACTCCACAGATTTTCCGTAGAGATCGCACTTCGACCGCATTAATTTTGCTTTCATGCTCTTTTCTGCATACCCAACTCTCGCTTCCATATAGAAATGTTGGGACAAGTACAGCGTTATGTATTGCTACACGTGCCTTCTGGCTGAGGTGGTGGCTACCGAGAAGTTGTCCCAACGCTCCGTTCACTCTATTTCCCGCATTCACTCTTCGCTCTATATCAGTGGTGTACCTCCCATCTCGGCTAAAACCACATCCAAGACATACAAAAAACACAATCTATTCAAAACTCACGATCATATGTTCAAGAGTTCAACGACCTCGCGTGGTGAAAAAAATTTTTTTTTCATCCGTATCAATTTTTTTTCTAGCCTATCATTACAAGTAGGACTAGTAGGGTCACCTGTCTTTGTTTTCGGAAGTGGGCCACTTCCACCCTGTATATAAAATGCTTTATCCTGAATGATGGAACAACGCACAGCCTAAACCACTGATCGAAGAGACCTGGAACTTTGAGGGTGTGTTCTTTTTGGGACGTAGGCAACCGATAAGAAAAGATTTTATTCTAGCCTTGCTGCTATCATATATGTTTTTTTGTATTCCAATGTATTTATGTTCGATACCTTGGTTTTTAAGTGCCTGCCAGATTTTCTCATGCTATATCGTATCGAAAGCTTTACTGTATTCCACGAAACAGCAGTAGAAGGTTATGTTCTATTCTTTGCCTTTCTCAAACAGTTGATTAATAACGTAAATGTGATCCAAAGTCGAATAACCGCTCCTGAAACCCGCCTGTTCTCAAGTTTGATTTTCGTCTAGCTTATTCGTTATTCTGCCTAGTAAAACTTTAGCAAAGATTTCGTATATATTCGAAGAAAGGCTCATAGGTTTATAATTGCTTATGTTATTTTTATCTCCTTTTTTGTGTAAAAGCATTATGGATAATGTCATCCATTAGTAGGGTTATCCCGGGAAGTAGTATTTCATTATAAAGATACTTGAGAATTGGTATTAGGTAGTGTCTGTTAAGGATGAGGCGTTTGTTACTTATACGATCCGATCCTGGAGTTTTGTCTGGTTTTTGAGTTTGCACCGCCTTTAATATTTCATCACTTATTATTTTAGGTATTTCTCCATCTCCAGTCAGGATTGTTGTCTGTGTAGGCCCTTGTCTTAAGTACAATTTTTTGAAAAACTGGGTGGCAATTGATATTATTTCTGGGCCTTTCGCATTTATGATTTTTATTTAGTAAATTAGGTATCCAGTTTCGTATTTCCGATAGTATTTTGCTGCTTTTTTAGTACCTCCAGTTTTTTTATACTTTTTTCCAATTGTTCCAATCTATATCTCTGGCGATCTTTCCTCAAATGTGTTTTTATTTCCTTACTTATGTTAGATATTTCGTTTCTTGTAGTTTTTGTCTTTTCAGTGTTAGATATCAGATCTGCTCTCTTTTCTATTAGCAAAATGCTAGTTTCGTGTGTTATCCACGTTTGCATATCTTGTCTTCTGTCTCCCTTTTCATTAGTATAGAGAAGTTCTGTCTCTCTTTTCATTAGTATAGTAGAATTCATTGTATTTATTTTGTATGTCTAAGTTCTTTGTTTTCTCTGTGAACTGCTCTAGTTTTTCTTTCTTTTAATAATTCGGTAATTTCTAGTGTTATGTTATTGCTTTGTTTTGCTTTAAAGGGTCTGTTCATTCTTTGCGTATTTATTCGTAAATTTGTTCTTATCATTCTGTGGTTGCTGTTAAAGTTAATGTTATTTAAAACTCCACAGTCTTGAAAGTCTATACTTACTATACTGTCTGTACTTACTATACTTTTGTTTGTCAGTATATAATCTATCTCGTTTTTGTGGTGGCATTCTGGAGATATCTAAGTCCATCTCTTGCTTTTTTCATTTTCTGTATAAAGTATTTAGTATTTTTAAATTATTTTCGTATTCCAGTTGTATAAGTTTTCCCCCATTTCTCGTTCTTTTGCCTAAGCAATAATGGCCCAGTACTGGCTACAGTAATAATGGTATTACTGTGACAATTGGTTGATACCTCTAACGGTAGAGGCAACATCGAATATGACTATTACCGATGTCACTAATGAAAATTATTGAGCTGTCGCGATTTTAAAGACACTTAAATTTTTTTGTAAATAAAATAAAAAAAATAAATGTTTATTAAATAAACTGCCATCATTTTCTGGAGAAAATTCGTAATATTGTATTTTTCATCATGCTATATTTAGTTCTTGTCATAGTCTATACTATATACCAATTACTTGTACAAAATAATTTCGATGTTTCACATCTGCCAGCAGTCACGTGCCTGCTTATTTTTAATTAATAAACGAAAGGTCACTCAGCTAACATTTTACAAAGCTTCAGATATGATTCTGATACATTGTTTAATAATAATGTTTGTAATGGCCTCTAACTAAGCTCAAAGTCGCTCAGCATACTATAGAGCGGGCTATGCTCGGTATTTCTCTGCGAGATAAAACCCAAGATACGGCAACCCGCAGAAGAACGGGTGTAACAGACATAGAAGAGAAATTAGCACGCTGAAGTGGCAATGGGTAAACCACGTCGCTCGACGAAGCAACAACCGCTGGGGAAGAAAGGTTCTCGAGTGACGATCACGTATCGGACAATGTAGTGTAGGACGACCGATTGTTTAGCTAATGATTTTTCAAGAGTAATATCATATTTCTACGGCATTTACAGCTCTAGTGCTAATAGCAGGTACTTATTTATTTTCGTAATACTATTCTTATAGCTTCAGTTGAAAACTTTGCATTTTTAAAACACATATTTTATGAAAATAAATATTGACCCCTAACTATTATTTTAGTGTCTTCAGAAAAAGTCTTGTCATTTTTGGAGTTGTTGATACAACATTCGAAAGATGGCAGGAGCTACACCGATATGGAGGTTATAGAGGAATTACTAATAATCCTAGCAGCTGGTACTGATACTTCTGCAGTTACATCCTCCTACATATGTCTGATGCTTTCGAGGTACCCTGAAGTACAGCAAAAAGTTTTCGCAGAGTGAGTAACATAATGTAATTTAATAAATTTATCTTCAGAATAATTAATAAACCAAAAAACCGAGTCGAAATGCACTCCCAACAATATTTCTGTCAATATATGGCAGGTGTTTCTCGACCCGGGGTATGACGCCAGAAACCTCTCCGCGTGCTCGATCGCTGCTTATAGCAATAGGGCCGGTGTACCCTGGCCATAAGCGAGTCCCCTGGATTCTTCTGTCTGTCTGTCTGTCTTATTGTCTTACCCTCTAGTTGTAGAGGATACAGGACGCGAAATTCGACGGGCCTAGTCACTCATTAATTTGGACTGGGTAGGCATATGCCACCGCCGACAAATGGTAAACCTGATTCTTGCTTTAAGGCATCATGTCTTGAGGCCTAGTTTCAGGAGCGAGGGTCTTGGTTTAATCGCCCGGAAAATCTCTATAAAAAATCAGCCAGAATCCTAAGTTCTGGCGCGCGGCGAGAGGATGCATGGCTGATGGGTTTGAAGTTGTTCAGGCAAATAAAAATGCGCGCATATGATACTTCACTAATTGTATATATTTATTGGACAACTTTTTATAATAGCTATTTGTAATTATGTAAAATGAAATGAAATGGCGGCAGGTCACGGGTACAACGTGCGACCCCAAAGTACCCCCTAAATTAAAGGGTAAAATATATAAAACCCTAATAAGACCTGCTGTACTGTATGGATCAGCATGTTGGGCGATAAAAGCAACGGATGAGAGACGACTGCATGTAGCGGAGATGCGAATGTTGAGATGGATGTGTGGTGTGACGAGATTAGATAAAATAAGAAATGAGCATATAAGAGGAAGTTTGAAAGTTGCGCCAGTGACGGAAAAGTTAAGGAGTGAAAGGTTAACATGGTATGGACATGTGATGAGACGGGATGAAAGAAATGTTGTGAGGAAAGTTTTAAATATGAATGTTGAAGGCTTTAGGGGTAAAGGAAGACCAAAGAAAAGATGGATGGACTGCGTGAGGTATGACATGGATAGACAGGGAGTGACTGCAGAGATGACGTCTGATAGGACTGTATGGAAGAAGATGACATATTGCGTCGACCCCAAGTAATTGGGATAAGAGCAAGATGATGATGATGATGATTTGTAATTATGTAAATTATTATTTAATGGCTAGAATACAGTTTACAATTAATTTTGAATCAGTTACACACTAATAAATACAAGAGCAACTAGAAAAATCAAGCGAGAGGCTGTGAGCAAAATCGAAAATGTGTACTGACAAGGTGAGTAAATTCGTTAACTAAAAAATCAAATTGTATGCCGTTCATGAATTATTACGAAGACTATCGGGCAGAGCCGAGGTTGCGATCCATTCCTTGTGATCTACATCTTCGATTTTTGCTAAACATTTTATCTTGCACTTTGTTGAAATTACAATTTTTGTGTCTTGATAATTTATATAAAACTATGTATGTAGTAAATTAATAATAACTTAGTGGGAGGGCCAGCTATATGTAGCGTATAGCAGTACGCAGACTGCCTTTTCGCCAAGGACGAGAGATGGCGGTAGAATCTGGATGGTCTTAATCGTGACCCCTGGCATCGCCCATATCGCGCATCGCTGAACAAACTTCGCGCAGGGCCCCCTCACCGAGATCCTCCAGCCCGACCTCCTTCGCAGGTTGGTCGAGGAGGTTTTTATAAAGTATTATATTGGTTGGAAATAAATTTCCGAACATTTAATGCTTATTACGTCAATGTCATTAATTTTGTATTTATCACGTCAGATAACTAATGTAGTACCTACTTATTTGTGTTGGTTTGGCTTATTTAACTGTATGCAGGAGAGAAAATTATAAATCCAAGATTTGCTTTTAATATATTAAGATAATCGTGAGAGTACAGACTACAGTACATGTTACGTTATAAATCTCCAGCAACTATTAAGTAATATTGATGAGTGAGATTGGCTCAACACCGAGTACTCTTAACAGTACTAATCCTTACATAATGTCAATACTGCTTTCGTCATTAAAGCCATAAATCTTTCATCGTTTTGCTGCCAGAAATATTAGTATATTTTCTATTAACTTCCATCGATAATCAGATATCTTTTTCGCTACTACTAAAGTTATCCAAATATTGTGTTATGAAATTAAATTTTCGGACAGGTTGGAAGATGTACTTGGAAATTCAGATAGGGCTCCAACTTTAGAAGATCTAGGTTGTCTTAAATACTTGGAGAATGTGATTAAGGAGACTTTGAGGCTTTACCCACCTGGACCCATAGTAGTGAGGCGTATTGACAAAGAGCAAATCTTACGTAAGTTAATTGATTTGTATTATATTCATCTATATTTCGTTACATTGCCCTCATTCCACGCAGAATTTGATTGTCACGGCATGTGCTTACCTTACTTAGATTCATGTCAGCCGTCATATCTCCACTTACTCTTTTCATACCCATATCCTTATTCACACTATCTGTCACTCTCTTTTTGGGTTGCCCACGATTCTTACGTTCATCCATATTCACATTAATAATCTTTATTGTCACATGGGTTTCAGCCCTCTTCATCATACGAATATATCCATACGAAGATAATTTTGGGGGGCATAGTCCGGAGCGTGCTCGTCGCATCCCCTGCCAGTCTAGTTAGACTGCTAATCCGGCTCGAATTCATACCGCAGTGCGGGTTAGGGCGTCCTCCAGAGGCTACGCGTACCGACCCGCCCCCGTCGGTATGAACATCGGCAGATGCAGCGATGGGGGCCGCCACCCATCACGCCTTGCCCAATCAGGCGAGTCGAGGAGAGCAGAGTGCCGGGTGGGCACGTGGAATGTAAGCGGATGTGTAGAAGGTAAGTTGCACGAGCTGATAACCGTCATGGCGGACAAACAGCTAGACGTGCTCTGTGTAACAGAGACCAAGCGAAGGGGTAGCGACGCCTGCGATCTTCCTGTTGGTGGGATGACTCTGCGGTCTGGTGTACCACAGAGCGATCGAGCCAGCATGAGGGTAGGAGTGCTGTTGTCCTCTCGCTTGGCGTCAGGTGTGAAGGATTACGGAATGTATGATCCCAGACTTCTTTGGATCTGTATAAAACTAGGTGTCACCAAGGTATTCATGGTTGTAGCATATGCTCCCGTGGGATCCTCGGTGGCATCAGACCTAGAGAAGTCTTGGGATAATATTAGGGAAGTTCTGGATATGGCAGAAACCAGTGAATGCGTGATTGTATGCGGAGATTTGAACGGATGGGTGGGGACCAAGCGTCCCGACTATGAGGACGTACTTGGTCCATTTGGTGATAAGAGAGTGAACGACGCAGGTAGGCTCATAGCGGATGTATGCATGGAGAGAAACCTTATTGTGTCAAACACATTTTTCCAACATAAGGACATCCATATGTATACATGGATAAGGAATGAACAAATAAGTATAATAGATTTAATTTTGGTAGACAGTCGCCTCCGAAGCAAAATGTTGGACGCAAGAGCCTACAGGGGCCCCACAGTCGATACGGACCACTATCTCGTTATTGCGAGATTTAGTGGTCTGTTCAGAAAGTGGAGGCACTGGCGAGAGCGTGTCCACTTCGGAGGGCTTGAAAGAATAAAGGTTGAAAGGTTGCAAGAAGAGTGTGTAAGAGAAAAGTATGCAGAAGGTGTCCGAGAACGGCTGACGATGGCAAGCCAGCCGCAATCGGACATTGAAGAATGCTGGAGAATATTGAAAGAGAGTATGGAAGACACAGCGAAAGAAGTATGTGGAAGTTCAAAGAAGCATAGAAAAACAAATGGTGATGCATGGTGGGATGCGGAAGTTGCAGCTTCCGTAGAGCAAAAGAAGAAAGCGTGGCTGGACTATGTCTCTTCTTTGAATCTGAATGACAGTATGACTGAACAGAAGAAAGAAATATATCGGCAATGTAAGAATGACACCAAGGCCTTAGTGAAAGAGAAACGTGATAAAGCAAATATGAGTGCAGAAGATAGGCTGACTAAAAACTTCGAGGGTATCACCAAATTCTTTTGGAGGGAGGTGAAGAAGTCTCGCTGTGGTTGATCAGCCTTCAGAATGAATAAAATAAGGTCTAAAGGTGGAGACATTCTTACACAAACACAAGATGTGTTAAGCCGATTGAGTAAATATTTTGGCGATATGTATGCGGATGCTCGAGTTGGCACTGGTGTCGCATGTGGTTTAGTAGATCAACATTCGGCACCGGCGTCCTCCGATGGCATCAGTATGGATGAAGTTGAATGGGCGATAAGAAGTTTGAAAAATGGTAAGGCAGCGGGCATTGATATGGTGTCTGCCGAGATGATCAAGCTTGGTGGATCCTGTGTCTTGGGGGCGTTCCTGTTGCTCCTCAATTTATGTTGAAGCTCGGGAATGGTTTCCAGGGACTAGAATAGCGCAGTCATCGTGCCTTTGTTTAAAAACTAGGGTTCACGTTATGACTGCGCAAATTACAGAGCCATAAGCTTGACCAGTTTGGCAGCAAAAGTGTACGGTAAAATTATTGAAATGAGAACGAGGATGATGTCCGATGGTTTGATGTGTGAGACACAAGGAGGTTTCAGGAGTGGAAGGGGATGCATGGATCAAGTGTTCTCTCTGCGCAACATTGTGGAGAAGCATTTGGCTCTAGGTCAGAGGGTTTTCTGCAGTTTTGTGGATCTGGAGAGAGCATTTGACACGGTTGTACGAAAGGAACTTTAGGACATTTCACCGGAGTATGGTATTAACGGTACATTACTGCAGACTGTGCAGTCCAGTTACATGGGCTGTAGAGCCTGTGTGCGGCTGGATGATGGAATGTCGCCTTGGTTTGACGTCAATATCGGCGTTAAACAGGGGTGCATTCTGTCAGCCAGGCTGTTTATCATATATCTGGATAAATGTCTCCAAAGGTTGAACGATATGAATGTGGGAGTCCAGATGGGCGACTCAGTGGTCACTGCTTTGCTCTATGCAGACGATGCAGTCCTGCTGGCACAGTCCGCTGACTTGCAGTCCGCTGACCTGCAGACCCTAGTCGACACAATGACAGAAGATTGTAAGAAAAGGGGTCTACGCGTGAATGTGAGCAAAACCAAAATAATGGTCTTTGAAAGAGATGAAGCCAAAACAGATGTAAGAGTAAACAGGTAATGATGTACTAGAGCAAGTGGATGAATTTGTATATCTTGGATGTGGTTTTAGCCGAGATGGAAGGTACACCACTGATATAGAGCGAAGAGTGAATGCGGGAAATAGAGTGAACGGAGCGTTGGGACAACTTCTCGGTAGCCACCACCTCAGCCAGAAGGCACGTGTGGCAATACATAAAGCAGTGCTTGTCCCAACATTACTATATGGAAGCGAGAGTTGGGTATGCAGAAAAGAGCATGAAAGCAAAATTAATGCGGTCCAAATGCGATCTCTACGGAAAATCTGTGGAGTTAGGCTGACCGACCGCATTCGCAACGACGACGTAAGAGAGCGAGTAGGTATGAAAGAGAGTATTGGTGTAAAGATGCGAAAGGGAATGCTCCGATGGTTCGGACATGTGGAAAGAATGCCGAACGAACGTCTGGTTAAGAAGATATACAACGCGAAAGTGGAAGGATGTAGGTACCGCGGGAGACCGACTTACCTTCCTAGACCAGATGGGTCACATGCTGAAAGAAGGTGGAGTCAAGAGTCTCTGAAACCGGCGAGCGTGTATGAAGAGAATTATGAATGTTGAAGAAGCGAGTGAAGTATGCAAGGATAGAGTTGGCTACACTTAATTTTCACCTCCAGTCTTTCCCTTACCTCCTCTTCAAAGTCAATTTCTTGCCCTGCCTTCTCTCACCACGATCTCATTTTCCTTGCCCATATCCTGAAACCACCAAAACCTAAGCCTAAATTTTTATACATGCGTTGTTTTGGTAAAATTAACTGGTTTACAGAGTGAGGCCTCGAAAGTCAACTGGGACCATCTTGAAGCGTCTTCGTCAATTGACGAAAAAGTACGCTGTTTTGGCGAAATAGTCCATAATCTCTATGATATTCACGCTCCTGTCGGAAAGGTGAAATTGAAACGTCCTCCAGCCCCATAGATCTCAGAAGACATACGTATGGCAATAAAGCACAGAAACCAAGCACATCGATAATATAGAAGCAACCGGTGCCATGAACACTGGTCTGGGTATATAAGGTCGCGAGGAATCAGATCAGATGTTTCGTAACGCCAAACGCCATTATATTCTCAATAATATTAGTTTATCTTCTGCTGCTAATACTTGGAAGTTTCTTGGAACTCTATATATTGGTAAGCACTGTCAGTCAGATTTCCAGATTACAATTGATTTGGATAATATTAATCAACACTTTGCTTCTACTATCCCTTTGAATCACAATAACAAATGTCGCACTGTCAATTATCTTGACCACAGTCAAATGTCCGAAAGTTGGCTCAAACCTCACCATTTTTTCACCGCTTACTCTCTTACTAACTTCGTACTTATACGTAACGATCGGGCTGAGCGGAGAGGAGGTAGTGTTACGATATATCTTCGCAGCAACTTCTCTTACAAAATTCTTTTCTCATCTTCTGTATCCTCCGCTGTCGATTTTCTCTTACCGCCTCGGTAGACACCGTGCGGTACCCGCGAATGGCTCTGACCGCCACTGGAGGCCACAGCGAGCCATGGCTCGCTGTGGCCTCCACAGCACCGCCCTGAGCTGGGCGTTCAGAGCCCTCGCCCACACGGGTGCGCCGTACATGGCCATTGAGCGGATCACCCCCGCATATAGCTGTCGGCCCTCGAAACTGGGTCCGCCCACGTTCGGCATGAGCCGAGAAAGGGCGGCCGCCGCGCCGACCAGCCGGGGAGCAATTTAACGAAAATGCTCCCGGAACCACCATCGCCCGTCGAGCACCAGACCCAATTACCTCATATGGGCCTGGATACTGTTGTGGATGGAGTTGACGACTAACGAGGCGCCGATGGGCAGCCCCACACGGGGCCCATGGAATAGTAGGGCCTCCGTCTTGTTTAGGGCCACCCTGAGCCCCAGCGCCTCGATTCGCCTGACCATCTCCTCGGTGCCGACAGTGGCCAGGCTCGCCGCCTCTTCGAGTGTCCTGCCCCGAGCTGTAACGAGCGTGTCGTCAGCATAGCAAATAACGCTCAGCACGGGGGGGAGACTCCCTCTCATCGCCCAGTCGTAACCGATGTCCGACAGAGTCAGCCCCAGAACCGACCCCTGCGGAAAACCGCACGACATGGGCGTCCGCACAATGTCCCCTGCAGAACACTGCGCCCCTCCAAATAGTCTGCCACCAGCCGCCTGTGGTACAGGGTCACTCCATGGAACCGGAGCGCCTCCCTGATGCAGCTGAATGGCAGACTATTGAAAGCGTTGGCGATGTCCAACGACACCGCCAACAGCACTCCTTTGCCGGCGACAGCCTCCGCGGCCGTCTGCCTCAGGCGTAGCAGGGCCCCGATGGTCGAACGCCCCCTTGCCGCGCCGCCAAATTGCTCCCCAGCTGGTCGTCGCGGCGTCCGCCCTTTCTCGGCTCATGCCAAATGTGGGCGGACCCAGTTTCGAGGGCCGACGGCTGTATGCGGGGGTGATCCGCTCAATGCCCATGTACGGCGCACCCGTGTGGGCGAGGGCTCTGAACGCCCAGCTCAGGGCGGTGCTGTGGAGGCCACAGCGAGCCATGGCGGTCAGAGCTATTCGCGGGTACCGCACGGTGTCAACAGAGGCGGCGTGCCTATTGGCCGGGACACCCCCGTGGGACCTAGAGGCGGAGATGCTCTCCGACCTCTATCGGCGGGTTACCTCAGTGCGCGACGAAGGTGGCTCCCCATCGTTGAGCGAGATAGCCACCTGGCGCGAGGACGCCCGCCGAGACGTCATCGCCCGTTGGGTTACGCGGCTGGAGAGGCCAAGATACAGTGTCGTTACCGTCGAGGCCCTCCGGCCCGTACTGATGGAATGGATGGAGCGGCGGCACTGAGTCCTCTCCTTTCGGCTGGTGCAGGTATTGTCGGGACAAGAGTGTTTCGGTTTGTACCTGCACACGGTCGCGTATAGGGAGTGGACTCCGGCCTGCCACCATTGCAGCAGTGACGAGGACACGGCGAGACACACACTGGAGGTGTGTCCGAGTTGGGACGGGCAGCGCCGTGACCTCGTCGCTGTTATCGGTGCCGACCTGACGCTGCCGGCTGTCGCGAGGGCGATGGTCGACAGCGTCAGGAACTGGGACGCGGTCGCCGCCTTCTGCGAGGCTGTCATCTCGCAGAAGGAGACGGCGGAACGAGTCCGGGAGGATTCCCGTGACCCGGGCCGCCGTCAGCGGCCGGGGCGGCGCAGGCGCGAATACCTAATCGGACCGGGGAATTGTCCGGTCACCCGACGTGAGGCCATCGCGTGAGGACGACGCCTTGACGGCGAAAGCTGTCGGGGCGTCGACAGGAGAGGAGCCCGAGAGCGTATACCGCCGAGCGGGCCACCGAAGACAAAAATCGGGTACCGGTGGCCCGCTCGCACGGCGAAGAAGAGGTGCTTGCAGGGTGGGTCAATGGGGTTGCGCGCCGCCTCTTCCGTCAGCCCGGACCGACTTGGCGGGGTGCGACGTCCATGGCCCAGCGCAAAAAAAAAGGGGTGTCGAGCCATGCGGCACCGGTTTGACCATTGAGTCTGCGATAAACAGAGCCATGGTTTGCCCGTAGTTATGCCCTTGAAAATGACACTTCCACCCCCGAGCATATAGCTTTGGCGACCCCTTTCTGACGAGCTGTAGCCTGCTGCCAGAGCTAAGGCCCTTCTGAGAGTTCTTCTTCTTCTCCTTCTTCTGAGAATTTTTTATTATTATTATTATAAGAATACAATTTACCACTCCTTATCTTACCCGTGGGTGATCGTAAGAGGCGACTAAGGGATATAAAACGCATATAACTTCTATTCAAGAGAAGGAAATCTCGAAATACCAATACATCTGACCAACTTGGTATACCTAGTAGGTTAATTTGCCTTCTCATTATGGAGGAGGTATACGAGTTGAGATGATGATGATGAATAATTTGTCTCGTTTTAATCATTCACACAAAAGCTACATAAGTCTATGTTCAGTCCACATGTATACGGTGTATGCGGTGGCTTGTTGGGTTTGAACTCCTAAATAATTAATTGATCCTCAATTGTCCTAGTACAAGCACGTTAGTGCAACGGGTTAGCAAAGGGTTTTATTTGGATTTTCTTTTTATCATTTACGTAATTTGCTTGCTTGCTTGGATTCATTCCTTGGTGGTTTTGAACGATAACCACGGGAAAGGAAGACTTTATAAATTGTAGTACCACATCGCCACCAGACGATTCGTACACATAAAAAAATGAATATTTTCTTAACACTTTTTCTTAACACTCAACTATGTACCGTTGTAGTTTAGGACCTTTCTTTTCTCGACAGCGTCAGGAAATGAGACGCGGTCGCCACCTTGTGCGAGACAGTAGTCTCGCAGAAGGAGACGGCAGTGCGGGTCCGAGGGGATATCCTCTTCGGTAACACGCTCCGCCGCCGGCGTCTGGGGTCGGCGCAGGCGCGAATACCTGCGCCTGATGCCGCCCTAGACGAGGCTACGGGTGACTGGACTGAAGAATAGTCCGTCACCCGCAGAGAGGCTAACCGCGTGAGGGCGACGCACTGGCATCTAGCCGGAGCACCGACGGGGCATGGTACTCGAAAGGGTAATCTGCAGGGCAGGCCACGGATGTCAAGAACGCGGTACCAGTGGCCGGCCAATTGACGCTGGGGAGGGTATAGGTACATTAGATTATGCAGCCACGCACCGCCCTTCCGTAGCCCCGAACAAAACGGAGGGCGCGTATCCAGGCCATAGTCTATCAAAAAATAAGGAATTTTCCTTTGGTATTATTGCCATTGTCCATAGCGTGAGGTAATCATCATTTTAAATAGTTATACCATAGCCTTCACCAATCATAGCGCTCAAACAAAAACTTTAAACTATTACAGCATCGGGTTTCAAAATTGTTCCTGGTACTGATGCTCTAATCAACATTTGGGCGATACATCGCAATCCACAATATTGGGGTGAAGACGCTGAGCAGTTTCGACCAGAGAGATTCATAGATACGCCATTGAAGCATCCAGCAGCATTTATGCCTTTCAGTTTTGGTCCGAGGAATTGTGTCGGTAAGGTTTTACTAGTATAATTGGCAAAATTTCATCATTTATTTTGAATTATTTTAGATACAAACATGTGTACACTATGCATCGTCTCATATAAATAAACATGCAAAATAAATATTGATATCTATTTTTTTAATGAGTTTCAGATTATATTTTCTAAATGTATTTTTTTTTTTATAATTATCCATCTGTAAATAGAATAAGAATATACTTTGCAATTGACCCAAAAAAATATAATATTTAAAAGAAAATGAGTAGTTAAACAATTCAAACCCAAACAAATGGAGCTCATATTTAAGTAGATATTAATTTCAAGATTATACTCACTACCTGTCTATATACTATCTACAACCTAGGTACTACTACCTGTAATCTTACCTTAACAGTACGCATCGGTAATATCTCAAGCAGATTAGACCAATATAGTAATTACTTCGGTAGTATTCAAAAGAATAGTGTAGTTAAAAAATTTCACTATAAGGATTCATTTATTTATAGGGTACCAATATGCAATGATGTCAATAAAAGTAGCGATTTCAACAATTCTACGTAACTTCAAGATATTGCCGCCTAATGACCTGCCATGCTCTGAACAACCACCCATACGTCTGGCATTCGATATAATGATGAAGGATGTGGACAAGTATCAAGTAAGGTTGGAACGTAGAGTGTAATATCAGTAACATATAATAAAAATGTTGTATTTACATGAAATAAAGGTAATTTTATGGGTTATATCGAGATTGTATTTAATTATTACCTTTTCGACAATTTGAACAATTTTCAATGTTCATTGTGCCCATGAACATGAATATGTGTAATACGTGTGAAATAAAACTCCTACGCCTTTCAGCGTTCATGATCACGGGAAGACTTTCCAGTGTGTGCCAATAACCATAAAGGTATTATGTATCTATTTATTGATTATCATAAAACAAAACCCACCTCTATCTTGTGGTACAAAACGACTAAGGAATATAATGTGCATATAATATTATATTCAAGAAAAGACAAACTAGTAATACAAATCTATACCTACCCGTCTGGTAGGGTGGTTCACTTTTGTATGAAAAAAAATTACATACATTCATACCATCACGCCATGTCCTTTGTAGGGTAGGCAGAGAGAACGGAGTGCCAGAGAACTCTATCCTTGCTTACTTCACTCGCTTCCTCAACATTCATAATTATCTTCAAACACGCTCGCCGGTTTCGGAGACTCTTGACTCCACCTTCCTTCAGTACATGACCGATCTGGTCTAGGTAGGTTAGTCTCGGTCTCCCCCATTACCTACATCCTTTCACTTTCGCATTGTATATCTTCTTAACCAAACGTTCGTTCAGCATTCTTTCCACATATCCGAACCATCGGAGCATTCTCTTTCGTATCTTTACACCAATACTCTTTTTCATACCTGCTCGCTCTCTTACGTCGTCGTTACGAATGTGATCCATCACTCTAACTCCACAGATTTTCCGTAGTGATCGCATTTCGACCGCACTAATTTTACTTTCATACTCTTTTCTGCATACCCAACTCTCGCTTCCATATAGTAATGTTAGGACAAACACTGCGTTATATATTGCTACACGTGCCTTCTGGCTGAGGTAGTGGCTACCGAGAAGTTACCCCAACGCTCCGTTCACTCTATATCCCGCATTCACTCTTCGCTCTATATCAGTGGTGTACCTTCCATCTCGGCTAAATCCACATCCAAGATATACAAATTCATCCACTTGCTCTAGTACATAATGATGTACTAGAGCAAGTGGATGAATTTGTAATGACCTATTGTTGAATAGGTTGTTGAATAGGTAATGACCTATTGTTACTCTTACATCTGTTCTGGCCTCATCTCTTTCAAAGACCATTATTTCGATTTTTCTCACATTCACGCGTAGACCCCTTTTCTTACAATCTTCTGTCATTGTGTTGACTAGGGTCTGCAGGTCAGTCACTGTCTGTGCCAGCAGGACTACATCATCTGCATACAGCAGAGCAGTGACCATTGAGTCGCCCATCTGGACTCCCACATTCATATCGTTCAACCTTTGGAGACATTTATCTAGATATATGATAAACAGTCTGGCTGACAGAACGCACCCCTGCTTAACGCCGATATTGACGTCAAACCAAGCCGCACACAGGCTTTACAGCCCATGTAACTGGACTGCACAGCCTGTAGCAGTTTACCGTTAATACCATACTCCGGTAAAATGTCCCAAAGTTCCTTTCATGCAACCGTGTTAAATGCTCTCTCCAGATCCACAAAACTGCAGAAAATCCTCTGACCTAGATCCAGATGCTTCTCCACAATGATGCGCAGAGAGAACACTTGATCCATGCATCCCCTTCTACTCCTGAAACCTCCTTGTGTCTCACACAGTAAACTATCGGACACCATCCTCATTCTCCTTTCAATAATTTTACCATACACTTTTGCTGCCAAACTGGTCAAGCTTATGGCTCTGTAATTTGCGCAGTCATAACGTGAACCCTTGTTTTTAAACAAAGGCACGATGACGACCGATTTCAATTCGATTGCAGCTGGCTTGCCATTGTTAGACGTTCTCGGACACCCTCTGCATACTTTTCTCTTACACACTCTTCTTGCAACCTTTCAACCTTTATTCTTTTAAGCCCTCCGAAGTGGACACGCTCTCGCCAGTGCCTCCACTTTCTGAACAGACCACTAAATCTTGCAATAACGAGATAGTGGTCCGTATCGACTGTGGGGCCCCTGTAGGCTCTTGCGTCCAATATTTTGCTTCGGAGGCGACTGTCTACCAAAATTATATCTATTATACTTTTTTGTTCATTCCTTCTCCATGTATACATATGGATGTCCTTATGTTGGAAAAATGTGTTTGATACAATAAGGTTTCTCTCCATGCATACATCCGCTATGAGCCTACCTGCGTCGTTCACTCTCTTATCACCAAATGGACCAAGTACGTCCTCATAGTCGGGACGCTTGGTCCCCACCCATCCGTTCAAATCTTCGCATTTTTGGGATCATACATTCCGTAATCCTTCACACCTGAGGCCAAGCGAGAGGACAACAGCACTCCTACCCTCATGCTGGCTTGATCGTTCTGTGGTACATCAGACCATATAGCCATCTCGCCACCAGGAAGATCGCAGGCGTCGCTGCCCCTTCGCTTGGTCTCTGTTATACAGAGCACGTCTAGCTGTTTGTCCGCCATGACGGTTATCAGCTCGTGCAACTTACCTTCCACACATCCTCTTACATTCCACGTTCCCACCCGGCACTCTGCTCTCCTCGACTCGCCTGACTGGGCAAGACGTGATGGGTGGCGGCCCCCAGCGCCGCATCTGCCGATGTTCGTACCGACGGGGGCGAGTCGGTACGCGTCGCCTCCGGGGGACGCCCTAACCCGCACTGCGGTACGCATTATTTTAGCCGGATTAGCAGTTTAACTAGACTGGCAGGGGACGTGACGAGCACGCTCCGGACTATGGCCCTCTAAATGAAAAAAAATTAAAGTTGAGAAATCAAATTGTAATCGTAATATTATGTTGTAGTGTACTATAAAAAATAGTTTTAGTAAAAAAACAATTACCAGAACATACATCTTCAGCCCGCGCATCCGTTTGAAATATACACGTATTTTTTAAAAAACACGTCTTAGTAAATGTCATTTTTCTGTGTTGGAAATCGCTCAATTACAATTATAACTAAACGAATATTCAATTAAAGACCCAGATGAACGTTAAAAACCAAAAACTTAACCAAATATACACAATAAGTTATCAAAAAACATATTTCTTTTTATGCAAAAAAATCCTGTTTCCTATTAAATTTCGGCATTGCTTTTCTGGCTGCAAGTTTTCAATAAATTAAACCATCTGTACGACGTTCTAGGTCCGAGGCGTGAAATAAGACACAGGTATAACGTATACTTGTATATATTCTGTATTCCACAAACGATTCACACAAAAGATTTTTTTTTTTTTTTTTTTGATAACGCAGTGGTCCGAAATGCATTACGCACTTACTCCCCGGATGGGAAGTGTGGGACTCCTAGCCTAGGGCTAGGTTACCCACTAAAACTCATCCACTGCGATTGCTGTTAGCCTAGGGGCTGTTACAGCGTAACCGGGCTGTGGGTGAGCGCTGAGGGCTCTCAACCCGAAAACACACAAAAGAAACAATTCTGAACATATTTATACTAAGACTTACAATGAAACCATAGTGCGATTTAGAATCGCCATCTATAGAGCTTGGCAAATATAATTAACAAATGAAATATACAAATAATTCAAATTTTATAAGACAAAATATTATGTCAATATTTACATACACATACATACATACATACATATCATCACGCCATATCCCTTGCAGGGTAGGCAGAGAGAACAGAGTGCCAGAGAACTCTATCTCTGCATACTTCACTCGCTTCCTCAACATTCATAATTCTCTTCATACACGCTCGCCGGTTTCGGAGACTCTTGACTCCACCTTCCTTCAGTACATGACCGATCTGGTCTAGGTAGGTTAGTCTCGGTCTCCCTCGGTACCTACATCCTTCCACTTTCGCATTGTATATCTTCTTAACCAGGCGTTCGTTCGGCATTCTTTCCACATGTCCGAACCATCGGAGCATTCCCTTTCGCATCTTTACACCAATACTCTCTTTCATACCTACTCGCTCTCTTACGTCGTCGTTACGAATGCGGTCGGTCAGCCTAACTCCACAGATTTTCCGCAGAGATCGCATTTCGACCGCATTAATTTTACTATCATACTCTTTTCTGCATACCCAACTCTCGCTTCCATACAGTAATGTTGGGACAAGCACTGCGTTATGTATTGCTACACGTGCCTTCTGGCTGAGGTGGTGGCTGCCGAAAAGTTGCCCCAACGCTCCGTTCACTCTATTTCCCGCATTCACTCTTCGCTCTATATCAGTGGTGTACCTTCCATCTCGGCTAAATCCACATCCAAGATATACAAATTCATCCACTTGCTCTAGTACATCATTACCTATTGTTACTCTTACATCTGTTCTGGTTATATCTCTTTCAAAGACCATTATTTTGGTTTTGCTCACATTCACGCGTAGACCCCTTTTCTTACAATCTTCTGTCATTGTGTCGACTAGGGTCTGCAGGTCAGTCGCTGACTGTGCCAGCAGGACTGCATCATCTGCATAAAGCAGAGCAGTGACCACTGAGTCGCCCATCTGGACTCCCACATTCATATCGTTCAACCTTTGGAGACATTTATCCAGATATATGATAAACAGCCTGGCTGACAGAACGCACCCCTGCTTAACGCCGATATTGACGTCAAACCAAGGCGACATTCCATCATCCAGCCGCACACAGGCTCTACAGCCCATGTAACTGGACTGCACAGCCTGTAGCAGTTTACCGTTAATACCATACTCCGGTAAAATGTCCCAAAGTTCCTTTCGTACAACCGTGTCAAATGCTCTCTCCAGATCCACAAAACTGCAGAAAACCCTCTGACCTAGAGCCAGATGCTTCTCCACAATGTTGCGCAGAGAGAACACTTGATCCATGCATCCCCTTCCACTCCTGAAACCTCCTTGTGTCTCACACAGTAAACCATCGGACACCATCCTCATTCTCCTTTCAATAACTTTTCCATACACTTTTGCTGCCAAACTGGTCAAGCTTATGGCTCTGTAATTTGCGCAGTCATAACGTGAACCCTTGTTTTTAAACAAAGGCACGATGACTGCGCTATTCCAGTCCCTGGGAACCATTCCCGAGCTCCAACATAAATTGAGGAGCAACAGGAACGCCTCCCAGACACAAGAGCCACCGAGCTTGATCATCTCGGCAGACACCATATCAATGCCCGCTGCCTTACCATTTTTCAAACTTCTTATCGCCCATTCAACTTCATCCATACTGATGCCATCGGAGGACGCCGTTGTCGAATGTTGATCTACTAAACCACATCCAACACCGGCGCCAACCGTAGCATCCGCATACATATCGCCAAAATATTCACTCCATCGGCTTAACACGTCTTGTGTTTGTGTAAGAATGTCTCCACCTTTAGACCTTATTTTATTCATTCTGAAGGCTGACCAACCACCCCGAGACTTCTTCACCTCCCTCCAAAAGAGTTTGGTGTTACCCTCGAAGTTTTTAGTCAGCCTATCTTCTGCACTCATACTTGCTCTATCACGTTTCTCTTTCACTAAGGCCTTGGTGTCATTCTTACATTGCCGATATATTTCTTTCTTCTGTTCAGTCATACTGTCATTCAGATTCAAAGAAGAGACATAGTCCAGCCACGCTTTCTTCTTTTGCTCTACGGAAGCTGCCACTTCCGCATCCCACCATGCATCACCATTTGTTTTTCTATGCTTCTTTGAACTTCCACATACTTCTTTCGCTGTATCTACCATACTCTCTTTCAATACTCTCCAGCATTCTTCAATGTCCGATTGCGGCTGGCTTGCCATCGTCAGCCGTTCTCGGACACCCTCTGCATACTTTTCTCTTACACACTCTTCTTGCAACCTTTCAACCTTTATTCTTTCAAGCCCTCCGAAGTGGACACGCTCTCGCCAGTGCCTCCACTTTCTGAACAGACCACTAAATCTCGCAATAACGAGATAGTGGTCCGTGTCGACTGTGGGGCCCCTGTAGGCTCTTGCGTCCAATATTTTGCTTCGGAGGCGACTGTCTACCAAAATTAAATCTATTATGCTTTTCTGTTCATTCCTTCTCCATGTATACATATGGATGTCCTTATGTTGGAAAAATGTGTTTGACACAATAAGGTTTCTCTCCATGCATACATCCGCTATGAGCCTACCTGCGTCGTTCACTCTCTTATCACCAAATGGACCAAGTACGTCCTCATAGTCGGGACGCTTGGTCCACACCCATCCGTTCAAATCTCCGCATATAATTACGCGTTCACTGGTTTCTGCCATATCCAGAATTTCCCTAACATTATCCCAAAACTTCTCTAGGTCTGATGCCACCGAGGATCCTACGGGAGCATATGCTACAACCATGAATACCTTGGTGACACCTAGTTTTATACGGACCCAGAGAAGTCTGGGATCATACATTCCGTAATCCTTCACACCTGAGGCCAAGCGAGAGGACAACAGCACTCCTACCCCCATGCTGGCTCGATCGCTCTGTGGTACACCAGACCACAGAGCCATCCCGCCACCAGGAAGATCGCAGGCGTCGCTGCCCCTTCGCTTGGTCTCTGTTACACAGAGCACGTCTAGCTGTTTGTCCGCCATGACGGATATCAGCTCGTGCAACTTACCTTCCACACAACCTCTTACATTCCACGTGCCCACCCGGCACTCCGTTCTCCTCGACTCGCCTAACTGGGCAAGGCGTGATGGGTGGCGGCCCCCATCGCCGCAACTGCCGATGTTCGTACCGACGGGGGCGGGTCGGTACGCGTCGCCTCCGGGGGACGCCCTAACCCGCATTGCGGTACGCATTTCGAGCCGGATTAGCAGTCTAATTAGACTGGCAGGGGACGCGAACGAGCACGCTCCGGACTATGCCCCCCTGTCAATATTTAAATAAATAAATCTTACACAACCTTTTTGGATGGTTTATCTGAACACCATCCCTTGATTTTGTATTGTTAATGTCGTTCAACCACTTGAGTATGGTAAGTTAGCCTAATAAACAACATACTTTCGTCACCTTTTATCTATTACTAGCGACTCGCCCTCACTTCGCTTCGGTATCTGACCGCTCTGTCCCCGTATTTTAAATCTCTTATAACTTATAGGATATTCATTTTAATGATTTACTAAGTAAAGTGCAATTTTAATGTACATTAAATGCACTACCTTTTTTTTTTTTTTTTTTTTGGGGCGGGTTACGGTCGGCACACTCCTCGCACCACTCCGTCCGGGGTGACAGAGGGGCGTAAGCATGCACACCCGTAACCCACCCGTGACGTCGCCTTCGTCGTTGGGCCAACCACCGGAGCAGAGTGACTTGACGTCAGTGGTTGGCCCGACGGAATACCCCTGAGGAGTACCCTCTCCTCGACCGACGTCCCCCCCTCGGGTAGGATGTCGGTCTTTCCTCACGCGGTCGGCCTCTCGGCGGGTGACGGACTAAATCCCCGATCCAGTCACCCGCGGCCTCGGCTAGGGCGGCATCAGACGCAGGTAATCGCGCCTGCGCCGCCCCATTAAATGCACTACCTAATGTATTTAATTGGATAAGAAGTATTACTGTATTGTCAAAAATATATTCCCAAATAATTTATTGCTTTTTATTAATGTGTCAAAATAAACATCGTTTCTGTGTGTAATCCTTAGGAGATAGATATATACCGGCTCGGACCTTTTTGTAGATTTTTTTTTAAATATACTATTTCATACTATAATACCTATTTTGATATATCTTGTAAGGTTTAACAAGCGTTTGCAATGTAAGCGCAAAAAAAATGTGCTTATTTAAGACATCACCTTAGAAACCTCTAAAATTATCAATGTGTCTCTACTATATTATGCATGTATTATACATATAAACGGTTTTCTTGAATGACTCTATCTATTAAAAAATACCGCATCAAACCTCGTTGCGTAGTTTTAAAGATCTAAGCATACATAGAGACGGACAGATAGCGGGAAGCGACTTTGTTTTATACTATGTAATGATATGAATAGGAGCTTCATTCCTTTGATTTCATAGAATAGGTGGATGAAAGTTGGCTTAAATTTAAGTTGAGGTACTTAAAAGTACGTGGTAGTTTTCCAGTTACACGTATTGATGCACATTTAGAATTCTTCTAGCTACGAGATCTCTTATAGGCTTTTCATACCAGTTTACAACACCAATAGTACATTTTTAGGATAAGCAAAATATGCGTTCGTTCGTTCGTTAAAGAGGATCTATGACTACTTACTACTTAACGTACTTGATAAGCATTGCAAACTTTCAATTAATTGCCAAATATTCTGAGTTTTTGCATGATTGATATATCTTTATTTGGAACCACACGGGGACATTTACTTTTATAACGTATTGAGCCAAATTAATAAAATAATTTGATGGTATTGATGATGAAATGTAAAGACGCAAAATCCTGTTAGTCTTAGTTAACAAACGGGAATGTGACATATCTTCAGGTAATTTACTTGCCAAATCATGTATCATGGTATCATCCTCCAATAATTAATTGCTGCTGAGGTAATTTTATATAAATATTTTTAGTGCGTGTTTAAGTCATCAGATTTTAGCGATAGTAATAGACCTGGTATGATCTCAAATTCAACTATAGCTCGTACGTGTTTCACACTTATCCAGCAACTTACTAAAAAGACCATTGTATGAAGATGGACCTGAAATTTTACTATCTACGTAATCAAACAAATGCTTCAAAGGCAGTTCATTTAAATAAAGCATGCAAATTATCCATTTCAAGCGTATAAGTCTTTTTTCAATTAGCCTAACATCACTAAATGTACCCGTGTACATCACTAAATGTACCATTTCCTAGCATACAAACAGTCAGGAGATCATCGATAGATAATATTTTTTAGCAAAAAGGAGATATCATAATGTCCTTAGTTGTTTCTTGGGTCACAAATACGCTAAATAAATAGTATCCGATTCCTTAATGGCACACCTCTTCAATGATTTTATAATATTCTTGCACTACAAGTGATATAGCCTTTCAGGAGCTATACCTTAGTGTGGGAGACTGTAGTGTCGTAATCAATTCCTGTAGGAATTGATGGTTTTTACCATAGTCCTTCAACTTTCTGATGGTAGTCTTTCTGCAATTTCGGAAAATACGAACTTCTTGTTACTGTCATTTCTAAGTTTCACTTGTAATCTGTTTCACTCTCAACACTTCATATATCCTGGTATGTTGGCAGCTCATATCCTTCATATCTTTTATATTATTAAAAATAGGACACTTGTTTAACTGTATATTATTCGACATGATGAATAAATTGAACTACAAGGTTTAAAACCAAAATGATAGTTTAACGTTATTTGACAAAAAACTAGTCACACTTTCTACAAGAATTTTTGAAATGTTACTTACCTCAAAACAATTATTAAAAAAAAATAAGTAACACAATAAATATCGAAATTGATATGTATTTCAATATATTCCAATTAGAACAATAAACTACACTCAACCACAAATGTGTAACTTAAGATGCAAAAGTACCCATTTTAACATTTTTTCAAAACTTCAACGGCTTCGCGCGGGCTATTCCTCTTAAAATAATTCAATAATATTTTAGAGAGTTGATATCGATACATTATTTCAACAAATTTTCACTATTAGAATTCGATACTAATAGAATAACGAAATACTATTAGATTACTGAAAAAAAAAATTTTGACCCACCCTACAGCGTCTGGCCAGCGTGATACGGTAAGTCAATTTCTATACTATTCTGGAGAAGGCTCGAGCCCAGTAGCGTACGGACGTACGTAGCAAAACTGTTAGAACGTTTAGATGGTTCATTGAAACAGTAAAAAAATACTAAATTGACTTCCCTGGAAGCACTATTAGCCAAGAGACTTTTATCGTTTATATTACAGCCTATGTGTGTGGCCACTACAAAATTGGATAACACACTTTCACTTGAGCTGCATCCACGAGTAACTATCTATTATTAAATGAACAATTCTTGTATATTTATATAAATAGAGAAATATATATTGCTACTAGCCGCCCCCGGCTTCGCCCACGTGGTTTGTTGATAAAAAGGTAGCCTATGTCCTTCCCCAGACTTGAGTTGCGTACTCGGTGTTGATGCGTCATTGCCTAGACTGGCCTTCCTCCCAGTATTATAGTGATAATTTTTTTTTTCAAATTACTTAGTGTAAAAAACAAAGGATAAATCAGGATCAGATAAATACTTTAAAATGTGCATTGTAGAAAAGTTATTCAATTTAAATATATATGGCTCAAAATTTAAGATATATTGGCTTCCACATAAAGAAAAAATCAAAAAGCTCGACTGCGTAATAAGTAAACCACAACGTAGGTACATAATAAAAAAAACAGAAAAGAAAAAAACAAGCACTTAGATGTTCGGTGGTCTAGAATACTATAATGTATTATTGAATGAATACTATTGCAGAAAATAAAATATATTTTAAAAATGGAACATGACACAGTTGTCATGTTCCATTTGACAATCAATGAACAGTCGGGTTCCATTGAAAAATTAGATTTGCTGTCGAATAATCGCTCGCTCGCCGAACTAAGAGGAATCGATTGACGTGTGAATCATAAAAATTGGCCCAGGCGTTTGGTCTATATAGTACTTCAAAGGAACATACAAACATACATACTTACATAGACTGTTATACACAATACCACTCCTTTGCGTCGTGCAGTCGGGTAAAAACTAGACTGTCACGAATTTTTATTTAGAACTATTCGTAGGTAAATAATAGGTTATCTTCATGTAACTCCAACAATTGAGGCAGCGCATGCCAAGATAGTTCTTAGATGGCTGCAATAATAACTATTGCTTAAAATTGAAATTATTGTATATAGATATAATTATAAACTAAAAACAATTATATATGACAAAGATAAATCACCAGAATTGTTTTTAGAAATCGTGACGTCAGCATCGCTGACATCACGACTCATATTCTCACTATTCATTATTAAATAAAAGTTATCCAACGGTCAATCAATTTTAATAAACCAAATATTACTACCGTTATTCACTATTAAATTTTCCTTAAACAAACCATGAAGCATAAATATTACAATGTTAATCAGTTTAATCTAATATAGAGATACAACAATTACAATTACAACAATATATAAAAGTACTTAACTTAGGATTCGATACGTCCAAAACGGCCCAACGCTCCAACAAAAGTGATCCCATTTTTTAGCCGCTTCAAAATCAACGAACTTTTCCGTCCGCCTCACAAGCGCCGCCACGCGGTCAACGGAAGTTGTGGACTTTGCAGCGACTTTACAAACGTTATTAAGATATTGCATCCTGTTTGTTACGTAATAAATTCTTATGTAATTAACGTAAATTAATGAAAGTTACAACATTTTATAAATCTCTATTTTACAAACCGGATGCACAAGGAACGGTATTACAAACGCGCACTACTATTGCGCGTTATTTCAAACTGTTAAATTACATAGAAAATCATCATTTAAAATCTAAGTTGTTGTTACAATATTAGTTATTTATTGAGAGACCGTTTTAAAATTAAACATAATAATTTTAGAATATTATAACTAAAACTTCCGCACGAGTGTCTATAGAATCGCCGGCAATACTTATTAATTACTTTTAATGGCAGATGTCCTTAGTTATTATGAAACGAGCTTAGAAATATCGATTCCTATTGAATTAGGATTTAAGATGATTATTACAAGACGTATTTTACACTTTAAATTGTGCAGTGACGTAATCGCGCCGACATATATTATATAGGTACCTGCAATAAAACCTCTAAAGTAACTTGTTATTTCTATTTTATTGTCGTAATTGCCTTTTTGCTTAAAATAAAGAGTAAATATTAATAAAAAAAATATTTAAATTTAGTATTATACTATCTAATATTTAAAGTAAATTAACTCCAAAAAACTTTACTGCTTCACAGTATTACTGTAAGTAGCTTTTATTATAAACCAAACAAAAAATCAAATGTCTAATATACTAACTGTGAAATTAAGATAAAATTAAGGCTGAGCTTAATTTTATCTTAATTTCATTTTGTAAACATTTGACTCTTACACTTTTTATATGCATTTTAATACAACTATTTGCTATCATTATCTATTTAGGCACTTTCAACATATGATATAGAAATTACCCCACCCTTCTAATTGTAACTATTCATTAATGCTCCTCCAAACAGTCAACACATTATCTGTAATCGTATCTTTGAGCAACAGTAAAATTTTAATTAGCAACGCTGGAGTTTCATTCTATAAGATGCAACTCCCTTATGTTCTCTTGAACACTAATAACAATAAAAAAATTAGATTAGAAATTTAAAAAAACAAACTTCACCGGACCACCCCCGCATACAGCAGTCGGCACGTAGCGCTGGGTCGGCCCACATTCGGCATAAGCCAGGATAGGGCGGACGCCGCGCCGACAAGCCGTGGAGCAAGCCGACGGAAATGCTCCCGGAACCACCATCTCCCGTCGAGCACCAGGCCCAAATACTTCATATGGGCCCGGATGCTGATGGGAACCGAATTGACGGTGATCGAGGCGTCGGTGGGTGGACTGGTGCGGGGCCCATGAAATAATAAGGCCTCCGTCTTATCCAGGGCCACCCTTAGCCCCAGCGCCTCGATCCGCCTGACAATCTCCTCGGTGCCAAGAGTTGCCAGGCATGCCGCCTCCTCCAGCGTCCCACCCCGGGCTGTGACGAGTGTATCGTCAGCGTAACAGATTATGCCCAGCCCGGGCGGGAGGCTCCCTCTCAACGCCCAGTCGTAGCCGATGCTTCACAAAGTCAGCCCCAAGACCGACCCCTGCAGAACACCGCACGACATGGGCGTTCGCACAACATCCCCTACTCGGTTCTTATAGAGGACGCTACACCCCTCCAAATATTGGGGGAGCGCGCGCGGAGCTTACTCAGCGCCGCACGATAGGGGCGACCCCAGGGGTCACGCTCGAGACTATCCAGCATCTCCTGCCGACTAACGTCCTTGGCCCGACGGATGGCCAGTCTGAAGGCAGACTCGCGCACTGCGGTAAGCCTCGTATAGCTGGCCCTCCCGCTGAGCGTCGCGGTGACTCCGCCGACTGCGGGTATACGATCTCCGAGCACGTATGCACGCAGCTCGAAGATCTGCCAACTCCTGGGACCACCAGGGAACCGCCCTCTTCGAAGGAAGACACCGTACACGGGGCATGGCCGCATCGCAAATCTGCGTTAACGCACAGCGAATGCGGCCAGCCTCGGCGTCCACCCCGTCCACCGAGGGCGGTGACGACAGCCAAGAATGCACAATGGATGCCTCCACCAGTAGGTCCCGATCAAGTCGACCCACAGCCCACCGCGGCAAAGCGGGCGCTCCGTCTGCCGTGTGACCCCTGCTGGGCTGGCGGAGGTTCCGGGAGACCTCTATCCGAATATATCTATGGTCGGATAGGGTCTCAACCTCCTCCTGAACGTACCAGCTCCTCACACGTGGTGCGACATTGGGGCTAGCGAACGACAAGTCCACTATCGACCCACCCCGCTGCCGCACGCACGTATGCACTGAGCCCCTGTTCAGCAAACAGAGGCCCAGTGACGCCGCCCACTCTTCAACCGCCCGCCCGCGATCGTTCGTCCTGGGGGACCCCCACGCCATAGACTTGGCGTTAAAGAAAGAAAGAAAGAAAAATTTATTGATACATTCTTTTAACAAACATATACGAATATATTACAAAATTAGAACATGTGTATTTGAAATGTATCAATCAGGATTCCATTTCAGCATGTGCCAGGTAACAGAGTCCTGGCGCTGATTTTCAAATGGAACCTATGAGTGATGTCACGGACACCTATAGGAACTATATGGCATACATATTGCAAAAATAAAACCTTAAAAAATCTTACATGGTACTAATTAAATAAGTATAATAATGAGCATAAATTATTTTATATATTAAAATACATTTAGTTCGTTTTATAATGTATAATAATGTTAATATATTATTTTTTTTATGTTATGTATTTATGTAATGCGCATATTTGCTATAATAGGAGAACATAAACATTTGTCATATTGCTATTATAATTTGTTTATATTTAATTAAATAAAGATACATTATACACGTAGTTATTCGAAGTTTAAACTGAAGAAGTGTATTGAATTGTAAGGTAAATTTTACTATTGTATGGTTATATAAATTTCCAAATATATGTAAAGACTGTATACTTACACATAATTCTTATATTTATTTTTAGTTATTTATGTAGTTTTATAAAACTATATGTACTTCTATAAACAATGACATTATAAAAATATAGATAATAAGAGAATATATCCTAAGAATATCATTAAAAATATGTTATTATACAAACTAACAAAAATGGCTATAACAAAATGTTAAGATGACTCTGGTTCAAACACTACATGAATATCCTTCTCCATTCTTATACGTTTAACGGGTTCACCGTCAGCCTTACGAACAAGTATATTACCATTTTTTGTCCATATGTATCTCCAATTATAATGGCGTACGTTTCTTCTTACGTGATAAAATAACCATTTATTATATGATGTCAAACGTTCGTTAATGTAAAGGCGATGTGATGTACCGGACATAGAAATATCACCAGAGCGGACATTACGTTTTACTCGAGCTGCGTGTATAAGGAGCTCTCGAGTAACACGTCTTCCAAACCTCACCGCAATATTCCGCGGTCTTGAAGCGTTGGAGTCCGGTACACTGGAGCCGTGTGTACCTTCATCGGACCTATTACGAATCACACCCACACGTTCGACATGAACGACGTCCTTTTCATCGATATTAACACCCAGTCGTTGAGATATCGTTTCGACTAATTGCATTAAGTTTTCATCAGAGTGTTCCGGTACACCAGCTATCTCTACGTCATTTGCTAACAGCTCCTGGTGACGTTCATTTATCTGACATTCCAGTTCAACTATTGCATCATCATATGTGGCATCTGGCACTAACTTTTCTTTAAGAAGCTTTTCGATAATTGAAACTCGACCATCGATCGCCTCCACAGCGCCGTTACAGGCATTTAATGCAGACTTAAAATTAGCAATTTCATCTCGATAAGCGCGAACCTCGGATCTTAATGTACTTAGTTCGTTCCTAAAGAACCTAATTTCCTGTGCAAGGTCAATTTTAGCATCTTGAGTGCTATTATTCATAGAACCTTCGAAGGGTATAGATGAAGGGTTGCCACATAACTCCGGGCTATAAAACTCTTTCGTAACCTCTGAAGATGCTGTCCACAGCTTATTCCTACAACTAGTGCAAGACCATTCACTACTAATAACACTAGTATCTGATAACGCCTCGCAGCCACGGTGATATGTTGTTGAACATTTATTGCATTTTGCCGCCGTCTGAGCTGCAAGAAATTTTCCACACACTCCGCATTTAGCCATAACGCTTAATTATATATTTCACTTAATAAATGGTCAATCTTTCTTGCTTTATTTAGAATAATCACTTTGTTTTGAATGTTTAATTTCACTTTATATATTTTATTACTTCAAATGTAGGGTACTTTTATAAAATAATATGCTTTCCAATATTATATTATTATATTAACGTTTAAAAATGCACAGAAACACTAAATAATAATTGAATTGATATTTAATATACCACGTTCTAAATTTTTACACAATAATTAGTAGGTTTTATTTGTTTATTTTATTGTTTAACTCGTAAGCAATCAACAGCCGTGCGATCGTATTGACATCCGTGACGTCACTCTAAATTAATTAATTAAAGTCCCCCAGAACGCTACTTAGATACTTTAAGATTGAGTTTCATTTTTTTATTATTTTTTACTTTTCAAAGGGAAGTTAGGTTTTTGTGTCGGGGCTTTTTTAAATTTCTAATTTAATTTTTTTATTTAATATTTTTTGTAGGTACATTATAATGTAGATTTTGTTAAGTTATAAATACATATATTTGCCGCCATTGGGTATTTTCCCCACTTTTATCCCCAGACCTTTTTCACAGCTCAACCGATTTTCATTGAACATATTATTTTGTAATGTGCACGTAATGCGTTTTCATTTGAGAACCCACTCGAGTATATTTGCAGACATTCGATTCTTCCCCAGTTTAACTCCCCACAACTTTTAAACGGCTCAACCGATTTTCATCAAACATATCTAAGCACACTTGCACATAAGTCACCTTTAATACAAAAAAAACTAAATTGAAATCGCTTCATCCGTTCGGGAGCTATGATGCCCCAGACAGACACACACAGCCACAGACAGACACGTCAAACGCATAACACACCTCTTTTAGCGTCGGGGTTAAAAACATAGGCCGTTAACAGACGCGTAGCACATGTGTAACATCCCTGATCATCTTCGGATTTATAATTAATTAAAATCTATAACGAAAGATGGAATAAAATGAATAATAGATCTAGACATGCGATAGTATGTAACGCCAAGTTCTAGCAAAGAGAACTGGCAAGCCGCAACGTGTGTAAGTTTACAGAAACTATTTGGAGCCACTTTTGACCCCTTATTAACTCAAAAACTATTAAACATAGACACCATATTTGATATATATGCTGGGATCCTCTGGGTTCCTAACCTAGGGGTAATTACACCTGCGGTACCCCCGCGGCTGTAATAGTGTAAACAAGTATTTCGCGGGGGTGACAATGAGCTGGTTGTTGTCTCTCTGTTTACCTTTAACTTCTAACTGACGATTGTAAAATCATTCCTAAATTATTATATTTTATTTATTATATGTTAATTGAGTTAAACTTAGCATATAAATGTAATTTAGAATAAAAATATCTCAATTTTTCATATATAATTGTTTTTATGTTTAATAAAGTCTGCGTATTTGTATTGAAACGTATCTATTGTTTGAGATAATCGTTGGGAGGAGGGGCGAAATCTGTGACCATAGTCAGGTCATAAGGGTAACTGTCCTAATAAGGTTAAGAACAACTACTCTAGATAAATTTGTACACCATAAAAACACACCTTAAATTTTATTATAACTAATACTGAACCATATTAAAGTCCAAAAATTGTAACTCACTTTCAGGTAATCTGGAAAGTTCAAATTTGTCATCTAGTTAGATAATGGTGTGAATTTGTATTCACAATTTCATCAAGAGTACAAACCAGATAACTCAATTAATAAGATTGAAAATTTTGCCGAATAATCGATTTTATTAGGTATATAACATAACGGCTTGTTATGGCGAGCGAAATGAGCCCTAACACGGGCATTTTTATGGTACACGCCTATAGATTTTTGCTTTAACGTAGTGACTTAACTTCATATCTAAATGTGTTATCTGTCAAAAAAATATATAAGTTTATAACCATTAAAAAATAACACTTTTGTATTCTATGGATATAACGTTATTACTACTAACGCCACCTGTTAGAAAATTAAAGAACTAACATTGTTGCAACAGAACAAAATTTAAAAAAACTGTATTAAAAAATATTACCTGTTAGAAAATCTACACGAGCCCTCACAAATCTCAGTTATTTTGCTGGTATAATTATAAATGCAAAAACTGTATTCGCAGGCAAATACGATTAAATCGTAAAACTTAATCTCACTCACTAAGCGAATAGTAGGTACCTACGCTATTATATACATAATAGCGTACTATTCGCTAAAAGGGCGAGTACGCACATACATGCGTACTCGCCTTTTTTTTTTATTGTCGTTCAATACTATAAGGTTACATTAAGCATTGTAATTCGAGTAAACAGATTTGAGTTTCGACTGAAGTATTCTATATTCAATAAAATATCGAGAATAGTGCTAAAAATAAAACGTACGTAGCGTAAATGCAGGCAATAACTATATTTTTATAATTAGATAAGAATATGTCGTCAAATCACGGATGTGAATATGGGAGCCAAGTTCAACATTAAAATAATGATTTTGTGATTGTCAATTTCGTCAACAAAAGACGAGATCTGACATGTCCAATTCTATAAACAATCTAGAAGTTTCTTTATTAGAAGATTATACAATATTCTTAAGTAATTTTAAAACATAATATCGCACCCCGCACAGTGGGCAAATCGCGTATGTTTCGTCTCAAAACTCCGTATCTCAGTTGTTTCAAAACTAAATGAGCTGTAATTTTGCACACATATACCTGAATCTTTAAGGTTTAAATGAAATAACTTTGATTTTAAAAAATTCTGTTTATAAATTAATTTAAAAAAATAAAATAAAAAAGACATGCATTATATAAGAAAAAAATACAAAATATGCTTGTTTAATTTAGATAAAATGGTAGAACATAGTACCAAACTAGAAAAAAAAATTTATATACACAATTCAGCAAGCTCCTACAGATTTTCATTGACAACAAGAAGGGCCTTGGCTTCATCTAATAGTTCTTTCGATATTGTTTCTGAGGTGTTTCTCAAACTTGATATATATGGATCAGAAGTGTACAATAAGGTATGGAACACGTCTTCATTGGTAGCCGCTCTTGAACACTTTCTAGAATGATGCAGTTTAAACTTTTTGTAATCCTTATTTCGGGATTCTTGCGCGTCTTCGGACAATTGACCGATAGGTAAAATAGCATAGTACTCAATGATTTTTTCGAATTTATCGAAATTGAATCTCTATGTCATAAATAAAAACGTGCTTCAAAATTTAATGTTTCTAGCTTTAATAGTTTCGGCTTGGCGGTAATGAGTCAATCAACCCGTTTCACAGGCCTAATTTACACAGCCAGAGGGTGAAAATTGACAAATGCCGGATATTACCCTAGAATATTTGATTCGACTCGTAATTTGAAAACAATCAATAAAGATTTTTTTCTCTCCATACAAACTTTGCCACTCTGCTCCACCCCCTTGGGGGTATAATTTCGTAAAATCTTTTTTTAGTAAATCTCTACGTCATATAAAGAAACCACTATCAACATTTCAAGTTGCCAGCTTCAATAATATCGGCTTGGCGCTAATGATTTAATGAGTCGTCCAACCCGCTTTGTAGGCCTAATTTACACCCCTAGAGGGTGAAAATCAACAAATGCCGCGTCTAAATCGGATAAGCCGTTTCTGAGATTAGCGTGCACAAACCTGTGCGTTGTTACAAACAGATAAACAGACAAAAATTTTAAAAATCGTTGTTTTGGATTCTATTAGTGTTGATAAAGGTCCCAGTAATATTTTTTCTCATATATCTTCCATGTACAGACAGCGATCCGTTACATTTTTAATATATGTATAGATGATCATTGCCATACACTATAAATAATCGTAATAATATCGAATAAAAATTTCTAAATTTTGATGAGACAGTTCGGTTATAGAAAAACAAGTGTTAAGAAGATAACCATATTGTTTGTATGTGCATCGATCATATGATGACGAAGTGCGAGTACAATTCACAATTCCTTCCTTTCCCATCGTTATCGTAAAAGACGACTAAGTAGTGGAAGCAACAAATCACCTCAATGCTAGAAAAGGAAAATCCAAATAAAATCCTACGCTAACCCATTGCACCAACGTGCTTATAGTAGGGCAATTACCCCGTAATTAATAACGGGGCTCAAATCTAGCAAGTTACCTATTGTATATAGGCTGAAAATCGACTTGTGTACATTTTGAGTGATTCATAGGAGCAATATTATTTATTCTAACGTAATGTTTCACGCGTAAATAAATTTGATATTTTCCTTGTAGATGAATAAAAATAGATAAGATAAGTTAAGGAGTTAAATGAGTATCTTAGGAGAAATTTGAAAATGACGCCAGTAATAGAAAACATTAAGAACGGGAAATTGTCTCCGTTTGGACATATGATGAAGAGGACTGAAAGGCATGTGACAAGGAAGGTTATTAATATGAATGTCGATGAAGGTAAGGATTGTGGGCAACCCAATAGCATGAATGAGGATATGGGTAAAAGGAATAAACAGACATGAATCTAAGTAAGGTAAGCACATGCTGTGCCAAACCCCTTTTGCATAGGATAGGGGCAAAGGTAGATATATAGTTAGAATATAATATAAACAATTAACTTACGTAAGATTTGTTCTGTTTCAATACGCCTCACTACTACGGGTACTGAAGGATAAAGCCTCAAAGTCTCTTTAATTACAATATCCATGTATTTAAGACAACCTAAATCATCTAAAGTCGCAGCCCTATCTGAATTTCCAAATACATCTTGCAACCTGTCAGAACATTTCATTTCAGAACAAAATATTTGGAGGACTTTTGACGGGAATTTGAAAACGTCATGTGGTGCTCTTGTATTATATTCGATATCTTAGTGTTTTAACGTGTTATATTAGATAATTTTAATGGCATTTTATGTAATGTGATGTGCGGAAATACTGGGATGTAGTGAATATCATATAAAAGTGCTTTACAACGTTTTCGTTTTCCATCAAAATTCCCACAAGATACCATTAACAGTGTAGCCATTGCACTGTTAATGCTGACAATTTGACTTAGACAACGACTGACTTGAAAGACTAAAAACGTGAAAATATTTATAACTTGACACTGGCACCAATAGCTCGTATATGTAGCTGATTGCCAATACATAAGAAGAAGAAGAAGAAAATATTTGGATACCTTCAGTAATAATGCAAAAGATCGGATTTGGAATGGAAGTTATTAGAAAAGATAGATAGATAGATAGATTATTTATTTGGTATTTAGATGACGGAACCCTTGGAGGCAACGCAGATACAGTTCTTCAAGATTTGGCTTTTTTACAGAATAAATTTCAATCAATAGGTTTAGTTTTAAATACATCAAAATGTGAAATATTTTTCAGCAAAAATACAGTCAAAGAATCAGTTTTCCAAAAATTTAACGTTTTGGCTCCAAACATTCAAATAATAGAAAGACGTTCCTTGCGCCTCCTTGGGTCTCCTATCTTTGAAGATGCCTACAACTCTTTCATAGAAGAGAAGATACAAAATTTTAATACAGTTTCGGATCGCCTTTTCAAAATCAATATACATTCTGCTTTTACCATTATTCGACATTGTCTCTTTGTCCCAAAATTTACGTATGCAATAAGATCATCTCAGTTTTTTAAACATTCAAACCTTTTAGAAAAAATTGATAATATTATTAGAACCACTCTGAGTAAAATTTTAAATGTAAATCTAAATGATCGAGCATGGCTACAAGCATCACTTCCGGTTCACTTAGGTGGACTTGGCATACGCAAAATTTCCAGTGTGAGCTTACCGGCGTTCCTATCATCGGTCCATAGCACAGAAGAATTAACCAGGAAAATTTTAATGCGCACACTGGTTAATTCAGAAGTATTATGCAAGACTGATGCTTTGAATGCTTGGAAAATGGCTTGTCCAAACACTGACTTGCCCACCAACCCTCTCTCTCAGAGACAGTGGGACTTGCCGCTTTGCAGAGCAATTAGAGAAAATCTCTTAAATACATCTGTTGGATCTGCAGAGCGCGCTCGTTTGCTGGCTGTGTCAGAATGGGAATCTGGTATTTGGATACAGGCACTACCGTCACCCAGTATAGGTACTATGCTGGATGATACTACCTTCCGTATTGCAGTTTGCCTTCGTTTGGGTGTTCCAGTTCTTTCTCCGCATCAATGTCACTGTGGACAGCAAGTTGATAGTCTCGGACACCACGGCCTATCGTGCGGCAGGAGCGCAGGTAGAATATCAAGGCATGCCAATATCAACGAAATTATCCGTCTAGCTCTTGTCACCGCCGGTATACCAGCTGTTAAAGAACCCAACGGCTTGGTACGCGACGATGGTAAGAGACCGGACGGCATGTCTTTGCTGCCCTGGAGGATGGGTAGGCCTTTGGTGTGGGACGCGACCTGCGTTGACACCCTTGCGCCATCACATCTTCCAAACACGTCAGGTTGTGCTGGCGCTGCTGCCGCATCTGCAGAGAAGCTCAAACGGCGAAAGTATAATAACCTTATTGGAAATTATATTTTCGAGCCGTTTGGGGTCGAAACTCTTGGGCCTTGGGGTCCCAATGCGCGCATTTTATTTAAAGAGATCGCAAAAAAATTAATCGCTGCTTCACGTGATCAGAGGGCTGGCCTATATTTTGCACAAAAGGTTAGCATTGCCATTCAACGTGGCAATGCTGCCAGCCTTCTGGGTACATTACCAGTGGACAGTGATGCGGAGGAATTTTTCGATGCCTGATTGCGCCTTTTGTTTCTTCTTTTATTTATTTATTTTTTATTCCTTATTCTATTTTCTTCTATTTTTCTGTAAATATTTTAATTTAAAACTTAGCTTTAATTTAAGATTAAAATAGTAATTTAGTAGTTATTTAAATGTAATATTTGATTAGTATAATAAAAACCTTCAAAAAACTTAGAAAATATATACGGGTATATATTGATATTCGTAAAATTATTTCTAAGAATTTTTTTTTCTTAAATGTAACATTCTACACAAAGGAAGTAATTCTTGTATTGCTGGAGACCTTACGAACACATAAGTCAACAGACACAATATACAGCCAAACTTAGAACAAGAATTTGTGGATCACACAAAATGTTGCCCGTCGAATCCACAGCACTGACATAGTCGGTTAGTTTCTTAACCACTACGCTATGCAGTCATAATGCAATAACACAACATCAATAGGGGCGACTTTTGAAAAGCATATAATATCTTAATTTACAGCATATTACTTACTCATCGAAAACTTTTCACTGCACTTCAGGGTACCTCTAAAGTATCAGACATATGAAGGAGGATGTAACTGCAGAAGTATCAGTACTAGCTGCTATCAATAATACTAATTCCTCTTTAATTTCTATATCAGTGTAACCCTTGCCGTCTTTCGAATATTGCATCAACATCTCCAAAAATGATCTATTTTCTGAAGATGCTGAAAAGGTCAATATTTGTTTTCATAATTGTGTGTTTTAAGATATACAATTTCGAACTGGAAATAAATGACTAATATGTGCATTAGAGATATATGAGCAGTACAAACAGAAAATTCTTGAAAACAATATTTAACGTTAACGAGACTAAGAGATAATCTATAGAAATCTAGTAGTAGACTGATTATAGAAAAAACTATAGGCTATGAAGAAACACTAGAGTTCACAGTTATTCATAGTAACTGTATCGAACTGGTTGTCCGAATCAGCTTCAAAATAGTGACAGCTGGATGAGTATTCCTTTACTAATATAAAAATCAAAACTTTCATCATATATGTAGTTAACAACATTAATGATATTGTTTGCGCGACAATAAACTTCGCGTATGCACCAGCGGGACGAGAGGGGGCGGCGCGAGCGGTACGAAGCTCGACACCAGCGACATCGGGGCACCGAACACTTGTTAGCTTATCACCGCGGCGAGCATACATATACGTGCTAATATTCGAGCGTCGTTGTATTCAATTATTTTAAGTACAATAAATTTATTATTAGTACATTGTTGCTTTACTTATATTATTAAGTTAGGCACCAAACAGTGGTCCTTCGACGGTAAACATAAAGAAATCCAGCAGTATTCAAACAATTGTGGATATACAAGAAGTTAACGGACAACGAACTTTGAACTCGAAAGCGCGTATCATCGCTGACTACGGTTGAAGATTGAAAGTCGAAACTGGATCGGTGGAGAAGGATAAGGGTATTTGTGAGTTCGTTCCAGGTATTCTTCCTTTCCTTTTACCTATTTTTTCCTAGTTTCAATACTTTTATTCTATAAAATTTCTTATTTCTGCCTTCTTATTGAGTATAAATTGCATAGCTTAGCGTTGTTTAGTAAAGTTACTTTCACTTTTTACGCGCATTCTGCTTGCTATCTTAGACCTTGAATATATAGAAGTAAAGCTTTTAATGCTATAAACTCATCATTACAGAATTATTATAACGACCTTGAATATCTTATCGGATCGTTACTATTATATGTAAAACAGATGTGCGCATTTATTTATTGCATTTTTCTATAGACGTGCGATATTTAACATTTTGTTTTAGCTTTCTTTACAAGTTATACCTACCTTGCTTTACTTGTAGTTTAGCAGCTTGCTTGTTGCTGAAATTTATTTCGTGTACCAGAGAAATTAGTTCTTCACAAAATGGCTGACAAATTAATAAAAAAACGTAGTTCAATGAAAGCAAAGCTACTAATGACTTCTAATGTTTATTGCAAAGCTTACTAATTTTAGTAATTATTTAGAAGTATTAAAGAGTTGTGATTGCCTTTCAGAATTACAAATTATTGAGTTAGAAAGTCGTTTTGATAAACATTGCACCTTGTATTCAGAGTTTGACGAATTACAGACCGAGATCGAAGCGTTGGCGGATAAACCGGATGAGGCCTATGCTATAAGGGCTCAATTCGAGGAGCAGTATTATAAGTTGTTTGCGGTGGCGCGAGGTTTGCTGTTCGCGGATAGCAAATATCGTGACTCTGCAGGTTTGGTGACACGCTCCTCAGCATCAGTGACAGGTGGGACAAAAAATAATTTTATTAGATTACCCAAAATTAATTTACCACATTTTGACGGCAGTTATCAATGCTGGCGAGAATTGAGTACAGAGATACATTCATTTCCCTTATTCATGAAAATACTTGTCTAGATAATATTAATAAATTCCATTACCTCCGTGCTTCTTTAAAGGGTACAGCAGCAGAATTAATTAAGAATATTGATTTCAAAGGCGATCAATACTGTATTGCTTGGGAGTTATTATGTGAGCGATATAATAACAGTCGTCTTCTTATAAATAATCATATCCAGGCGTTGTTTAATTTAGAACCTATTTTGATAGAATCTAGCACCGCTTTGCGACGACTTGTCGATGTCACCAATAAAAATATACGAGCTCTTAAAACATTAAATGAGCCCACGGAAGATTGGGATACTTTGATAATTTACATGATGACTATTAGACTCGATACATATACAAGTAGAAAATGGGAAGAGTATCGCAATACTTTGTCTAATAATTCGCCTACCTTATCACAATTTTGCACATTTATAAATAATACAGCCGATTTGCTTGAAACATTAGAAGACAATAAAAAACAAAATACAACACAAAATATAAATAAATCAGAAAAATCAAATAATTCTAAAAGCTTTATTGTAACATCAGAAAATTCGTTAAATAAAAATACTAACAATAATTCGCTTAAATCTAAATTTAAATGCCCTATGTGTTCTGGTAAACATTTTTATATAGTTGTGAATCCTTCAGGCAATTACCTATAGAATCACGTATTCAGAAGGCTAAACAGTTCAAAGTTTGCCGTAATTGTTTACGTATCGGCCATGTAGAAAAACGATGCAAGTTTTCACATTGTAGATATTGTTCAGTTAAACATAACACTTTGTTACATATGGAACAGGCAGATTCGCCTACTGTCCACGTTCCACTACCTCATACATCTGAAAGTGTATCGCTTTCAGCGAATACCTCTAATTTAAAGCCTACTACTCGTACCAATGTTTTACTTTCCACAGCGGTGGTGAGAGTGGTCAACAACGCAGGTGAGAAGTGCGATGCGCGAATCCTGCTGGATAACGGTAGTACAGCCAATTTTATTACCGAGAATTTATGTAGAAAGCTGGGTTTATCCCGAACCGACTCTAATTCCACGGTGACGGGCATCCTCAATCAAACGAGCACTTGTGCGCAATCCTGTAGCTTAAAAATAGAGTCTATACATAATGATTTCGCTATCGACCTTGAATGTTTAATCATTCCTGAGATCACGAGACTGTTACCGTCCTCTCATATCAATATAGGCGATATTACAATTCCAATAGGCTTGGAGTTAGCCGATCCTACCTTTAACACTCCATCACTGATAGACTTATTAGTGGGTGCGGAAGTCTTTTGGAATGTTGTCAAACCAAATCACATAAATTTGGGTAAAAATAAACCAAAATTATGTGAAAGTAAGTTAGGCTGGTTAATATCTGGCTCCATAGCTTACAATTCCCGTCAATTCCATTCACACATTTGCAATTTTGTTGGCGATACTAAATGTGATAATGATAATATGTTGTCAAGATTTTGGGAATTAGATTCTATTTCCGATAGGCATTCCCTTAGCCTAGAAGAACGGGCATGCGAAGATAGTTTTCTTAAAAATACTATCCGGAAGGGTGATGGTCGTTTTGTAGTCACTATTCCTCTGAAGGCCGATCCTTCTACTTTAGGTTAGGTTAGGTTAGGTTATTCTTTTGTGGCTGCAAAACGTCGTTTTTTAACATTAGAGAAACGTTTTGCGCGTGATACTAAATTTAAAAAGATGTATTTTGATTTTATAGACGAATATGAATAATTGGGCCATATGTCCGAAGATACTATTTTTGTAAAATCGGCAAATGTAGTAAATTATTTTTTACCCCATCATGGTATTATACGCGAAATTAGTACGACGACTAAGTTACGTGCCGTATTCGACGCTTCAGCTAAAACTACGTCAGGAATATCGTTCAATGATATACAAATGGTGGGTCCTACCATTCAAGATGACTTGTATTCTATTTTGTTACGGTTTCGTCAACATAGGTACGTAGTTTCAGCCGACATTGAAAAAATTTATAGAGAAATTGAAATTAACAGTTCACAAAGGTCTTTACAGCGTATTATTTTTCGTAAAAACCCCAAGGAACCGTTAAAAATATATACGTTAAATACGGTGACATATGGTACAGCCTCGGCTCCGTACTTAGCCACTAAATGTCTAGTTAGTTTAGCTGACTTAGCTAGTCAGGATCAGGTCAAGGAATCTATTAAACATGATTTTTATGTTGATGATTATTTAAGTGGCGCCAACAGTATCTCTGAAACTCTAGAACTTTGTAGGTCAGTTAAATCTATTTTAAAATCTGCTAAATTTAACCTACGAAAATGGCAGTCCAATAGCTCTCAGATTTTGGAGGAGTTGGGCTGCTCAGACTCTCCTAGTAATTTATTAGATCTTTCGAATACTAATACCGATAATAGTTTTAAAACATTAGGTGTAAATTGGCTTAGTGCTTCAGATTATTTTACATTTTCAATCAATATTAAGTCTAATATAAGGGTTATGAAACGCCATATTTTGTCTACCATTAGTCAAATTTTTGACCCACTAGGTCTTGTAAGTCCCTGCATAATTGAAGCAAAATTATTAATTCAGAGTTTATGGATAAGCAAATGTGCTTGGGATGACGAAGTACCGTTAGAGATAATAAAATTATGACATTTATTTTCAAATTCGTTAGCATTTTTGAATAAGGTTAAAATTCCACGATGGGTGTTAGGAAATGACTCGGTCATACATGAAATGCATGTTTTTACGGATGCATCTGAACGAGCTTACGGTTCTTGCGCCTATATGAGATCTATCAGCAGGACAGGGAGGGTGACCGTTCACTTATTAACTTCAAAAAGTCGTGTGGCACCTATAAAACCCACTACCATTCCACGACTCGAGCTTTGTGGAGCTCTTTTGGGCTCTAGATTGTGTACAAAGATTAAAAGCTCGCTCACTTTGCCAATTCACCGGTATCAATTTTGGTGTGATTCCACAATAGTGCTGGGTTGGTTGTCGACGCCTGCACAAAACCTTAAAGCGTTTGTAAGAAATCGTGTAAACGAAATTCAAGAGAGTACTTCCGGTTCGATCTGGAATTATGTGTCATCTAAGGATAACCCAGCAGATCTTGTTTCTCGCGGGCTGAGAGCCAATATTATTGGTGAATCTGATCTCTGGTGGTCAGGCCCCACATTCTTATTACAATCCGAATGTACCTGGCCAAAACAGCCTAATGAAAAATTTAAACGAGATTTACCTGAAGTAATATCAAATTTTATTAATCTTAAAATAATAATTCTAATAATATTTACAATAATAACATAATAGTTCAATTAATACATAAATATTCAGATTTTCATCATTTACAACGTGTAGTAGCTTACATTCTAAAATTTATTTACAATTTAAAATATTTTAAAACTAAGAATTTTCAAACATCTGGATTTATTACTTGTCAGGAGTTAAAGGTCGCTCTAAAATGTATAATTCGTGCAGCTCAGTATGAAATGTTCCCAGATGAGTATGCTGTACTTAAATCCGGGAAGGCACTGTCACACAAAAATAAGTTAATTTCACTCACTCCCTTTGTTGACAGTGACGACATTATCCGTGTAGGAGGCAGGCTTGACAATTCATCATACGAATTTGACGTCAAGCACCCAATACTACTGTGTAGTAAGCATCATTTAACAAAAATTCTGTTTCAATTAAAACATAAAAGGCTTTTACACGCAGGTCCGCAGTTACTGTTGGCTAACATTCGTCAAATGTACTGGCCACTAGGTGGTAGAAATTTGGCTAAAGTAACTGTTAATACATGTGTTAAGTGTCGTCGATTTCGAGGTCAAAACATTCAACCCATCATGGGTCAACTGCCTACTGCTCGAAGCAGCCTTGAATATCCTTTCTTGCATACTAGTGTAGATTATGCTGGGCCAGTATTGATAGCTGATCGAAAAGGTCGTGGATGTAAACTCATAAAGTCCTACCTGTGCATTTTTGTTTGTATGGCTACTAAAGCTGTTCATTTGGAGCTTGCTACTGACCTCTCCAAAGAGGCTTACAAGGCTGCACTGTTTCGATTTATATCGCGGCGTGGTAAACCACGAACAATTCTTTCGGATAACGGAACTAATTTCATTGGTGCATGTAATGAATTTAAAAAGTATTTACAAGACAAGTCCATTCCATCAGAGTTGGCTCAGGAAGGAATTGAATTTACTTTTATACCCCCATATACGCCTCATTTCAACGGTCTGGCGGAGGCTGCTGTACGGTCTACTAAATACCATTTAAAAAGGTTGCTTACTTTAACTCATTTAACATATGAGGAAATGGCTACGTGCCTTACTCAAATAGAGGCAATTTTGAACTCTCGTCCCTTAACGCCACTATCTACTAACCCTCATGATTATTCTGCCCTTACTCCTGCCCATTTCCTGATAGGACGCTCACTCATATCTGTTCCCAATCCACCGGTTATAGACTATAACATCACTCACTTGGAGCGTTATAATCGTGTGGAACATCTTCGACAACATTTCTGGAGAAGATTTAATCTAGAATACATTTCACTTCTACAGCAGAAGACCAAGTGGACTACGTCTTCAGATGATCTTGCCATTGGAACCCTTGTTCTCATTAAAGACAAGGCGTTGCCACCACTGTGCTGGTCGTTGGGGCGTGTCATTCAGGTGTATCCAGGCAGCGATGGTGTGAACAGAATCGCTGAGTTGAAGACGAAAAGAGGCACAATTCGCCGTGCTTACAACAATATATGTCCTTTACCTAACAATTGAAGCTTCTACAGATCCACACTTCAACCCGGGGAGCATGTTTGCGCGACAATAAACTTCGCGTATGCACCAGCGGGACGAGAGGGGGCGGCGCGAGCGGTACGAAGCTCGACACCAGCGACATCGGGGCACCGAACACTTGTTAGCTTATCACCGCGGCGAGCATACATATACGTGCTAATATTCGAGCGTCGTTGTATTCAATTATTTTAAGTACAATAAATTTATTATTAGTACATTGTTGCTTTACTTATATTATTAAGTTAGGCACCAAACAATATTAATATTTATGATTATAATAATATGCATTTTTATTATTCACTGAAAACAAATATACATACGTGTGCTATAGACCACCTTATAGAAATTAACAAAGCAGAACACAACATGACCAAGTCCACAAGCAACAGTAAATTTCATGGAACATACGACATGTTAAAACGTACTGAACCCGTTTACTTCCATCTGTAGAATATCTAATGATTGAAAAAAAATAATTAGATTATTACTAACCATCTAGCAGTTTATGCCACCGAATTTATCATGTCTGTTGCGGATGCTGGTATGCGTGGAGTGGTTGTGGGTTCGAAATGAGGCGACACTTTTTACTTTTAAAACACCTTTTTGCCCGTTAACTGACCGCGACGTGTGTTTGCGCGTATCGTATGAAGTGAAGTGAACAGCGCCATCTGCGCGTTGAACAAAATATTCGCACGTCGGTATGCGAGCAAAAGACGGTGCATTTATTTAAAATACTACAGACATGGTACATAGGTACATGTAAAATTACAAGAAAGAAGAATAAACATACATATTTTTATATTTCATGAGGTAAGTACAAACATATATATTTAGATATTTTAAATGTGTACATATTATATTTAAGTGTTATTATTACTGTATTTTATTTTATAATTTTAATCTATGTATTTAATAATTTTAATTTTATTTTCAGGTGACGATATTGCAACTCGTGATTACGTCGTTTACAATGTCGTTTTTCGGTATTATACTTAAAGGTAACCCAATATTCCAAATAATTGCCATAACATCAAGAATCATCAGTATGTTATATCAAAATTAATGACGTAAAAAACTAATCAATAATCCTATTAGCACCATTTTCGACTTCCACGCGGATGAAGTCGAGGGCAAATACTAGTTTACAATAAAAAAGTAAATGAGTATCTCTAGTCACATAATAGTTTTATGAATAATATAAATTATTATAAAAGAAAACAGTCTGTAGAAAGTGTGCGTTATTGCTCCGTATGTTAATAAAGGCGCCAACAGCGGGTTATATTTTCTTTTCAACCCCTTAAATATGCTTATCATGTGGAAATGTATGAAATATAAACAGCGATAAAGTTTGTAATATCGCACTAAATCTCATATCTCACTCCAAGATGGCGGATGGTATTTTCTTTTATTTAACTTTAATTGAGTTTAAATGAAAAGTATAAAATTAATGATATAATTCAATGTTACCGCCATTTCAAACAAAATAATTACATTCTTCCTCGCCCCTCTATAAAATACGGATCAAATGAAAGATCTTCAACAGTAGAAAATCATAAAGTTGATACCATTACACTAAATTCAATATGGCCGCCAATTCAAGATTACATTTTTCAAATCAGATACTATGAAAAAGGTACATATGAAATTAAATAGTTTGAAAAGTAGACAACGATGAAGTTAGTAGAATCACATATAAGAGTGATATCAAACAAGTGAAATAGTTATACACTTAAACCCCCATAACAATATATAGCTTATTGCTAGAGCACACACTCGGAATTGCTACCTTTCGATGGGCGATAACACATACAAAAGCCAATAATGACAACCAGTCTAAAATGGCGGATTGCATTTTATTTTTAACATACAAATTATTATTGAGACCATTGTGGATCCTGGCTTACAGGAGTTACAGTGGTGGGAATGTGTGGTGGGATTAGTCCCAACAAAAAAAAAATACAAATTATTATGCATAAATGTTTTTGTATACGACAAATTATAATTATTTATATTTTATACTTTTTTTCTTATCAGGCTATGATTTGAACACCCATTCCGACCGGAGCGACGGAAGGGCGGTATACGACCCCATAACTCACCGTGTTTTTCATCGACATTATGCCGAAGACTGGTACCGCTTCCTTGACATCCGTGGCCAGCCCAGCGGGTTATTGCCTATTATCACCATCGACGATTCGACAACAAACAACAGTGGTGCCAAGGCGTCACCCTCACGAGATCTACTTCTCTGCGGGTGACAGACTAATACCCGGCCCATCTACCCGCAAAACTACACCAACTACAGTATTTCTTTGTCATGTCACATACAACTGCCCGTGGGAGATGCAGCTTTCTCTCAAGTTTAATCCCGTTACCTTAAGAGTTTCAGCCTGAGCTTTGTTTATGGTCACTGCAAAAAAGATTTTGATGGCAAACTGCATTCTCTGGAATTCAAGAAGTGTAGTTTAATGGTATTTGGAGAAGCCTAGGAAAAAATCGAGACTCTGTTCGAGAACTATCGGTTAGTAGGTATAGTTGCCCCGATTACATTGCGATGCAATATTTTCACTTGCAACCTGATGGCATTGCATAATTTTGGTGGGTTCGTATTACGCTGCAACATCATTGGCGCGCCAACTCTCAATTTTAAGATGTGAGCTGGGATTGGATCCCGGTCTCCCAACCCACATCAGGCTACAGTGTATTCAGGAACTCAACCGATTAATGTATGACATCATCGGTGTTTATTACTTACTTGAAGGATTTATATTGATATTCGACCGCTTCTAATGATCTTAAGTATTTGCGAGTAAATGGTATTAAAAGATCAGGACGATCGTAGTAGCACACATACGTCATGGCATCTTGGGACGCAGCTGATTAGCATCAACGTCCTGTCTCCCTATAGCATTTTACTGATTGTTCCGAATATTGCTATTATTCCTCCTTTCCGCCTTGATTTAAAATAACCTCCAGCTTCGCCGTAGCAAAATAAAAAAGGGGTAATTGTAATGCATCATATGAGGAATGGCTTTCAGTTATTCGATGCAATGTGTAGTCATGACTCTTAATCACAATATTCCGCTTAGAAAATTGCTGTCCAACAATTTAAAATTTCATTCTATGAGGCCGCGTCCTAAGGAGTATAGGATAGAGACTCCCCGTCTTAGACTCCTCTCTCTATCCATCCGTCCGTCTGTCTGTCACCATGCTGATCTTATAACCATGATAGTTAGACAGTTATAGTTTTCACAGATGATGTGTTTCTGTTGCTGCGATAACGAAAAATACTAAAAACAGAATAAAATAAATATTTAAGTGGGCTCCCATACAACAAACGTAATTTTTTGTTTCTTTTTGCTCGATATTGATAACGGAAACAGGTAGACACTTGAAATATTCACACATTATTTTATTACTTTTTGAATTTTCTATTTTTTTTATTATTATTTAATTGATTATTTTCATTATATTATATTTAAAAATATCTTCTAAACCCACTAAAAAGAACATAAGAATATAAAAGCTGCTAGTGTGACTTAACTATAATAGTTAAATATATCTCTTGGCAGATTTTTTTAGATATTAATAAATCCTATAAGCCCATAGTACATTATTTTATGCTATCCTTACTAGTTTTTGAAAGACACGCCTTTAAATAAATAGTTTGAGGTAAAAATTTGTAATAAAGGATAAAGGATTCAAACTCGCTACGTTCCGACATTTGACTGGTCAAATTGTGAACACCACATCCCAGTGCCAATTGCACCTCATCATAATAATCGTATAACACCTTTTAGTGGTAGGACCATGCTGTTGACAGTTCTCTGTCTACAGCCGCAGTCCGGTCCGTCCGGGGTAGTACCACACTCTCGCAAAAGATCAACGTCTGAGGCCATGTGCTATTGCGCTTCGTTCGGTGAGCGAGAGAGCCGGCTGTCCATCTGGGTGGTTTTGGGCTTTATATTCGTAAACAGCAGCCTAGCCCTTGGTATTGCAAAGGTCCATGGGGGACGGTAACACTTACCATCAGGTGTGCTGTTTGCTCGTTTGCCACCATAAGCAATAAAAAAAATCGAATCTATGGAAACGAAATTGCAACTCGCTTACCTCAATATTATTCAAAGAGGAAGGTTGTAAAATATTTAAATAGTTCAGGAACATGGTTACCTTTTCCCTAATACTTACTCGTTTGCTAATGATCTCCTTATAGAGGCACTGCGTTACTGTTATGATTTTTCCTTTTATTGCTTGCAAATAAGCAAGCAGCACACTTGGATGGTAAGTGTGACTGCCATTCGTGGACCATTACCAACCAATGAAAGCCCCAAACCCACCCAGAAAGTTGGGCTGTCGGCTCTGTCGCTCACCGAACGAAACGCAGCAGCACATTGGCACTGCTCAAACGTCGATTTTCTGCGAGAGTGTGGTACTACCGCGGACGGTTCGCCAAAGACGTAAACAGAAAACTGTCAACAATGACCCTACAACTATAAAAAAAAGAGTCTGGAATTTTATAATTTATTTTTAAAGCTACGTTTAATTGCTATTGTTACAATGATGTAGTAGCGTTGTGAAAGTTATAAACTCTAATCCAGGAAGTATAGGCTAAATAATAATTAATTGGTTAGAATTTTATAATTAACTGTATTAATTTAAAAATTACAGAAATAAATAGCAAATATTTCTATTGCCTACCTATGCTACCTTATGTGATTATCCCAACCGTCACAGTAATTGTTTAAATTAAGTATAGGAAAGGTAAATAATGTAGCTATAAATTATGTTTTTAATAGTTTTAATAGAAGTATAGAACATGTTTTTAATAGTTTTAATAGAAGTATAAAACATGTTTTTAATAGTTTTAATAGAAGTATAAAACATGTTTTTAATAGTTTTAATAGAAATATAGAACATGTTTTTAATAGTTTTAATAGAAATATAGAACGTGTTTTTAATAGTTTTAATAGAAATATAGAACATGTTTTTAATAGTTTTAATAGAAATATAGAACATGTTTTTAATAGTTTTAATAGAAATATAGAACATGTTTTTAATAGTTTTAATAGAAATATAGAACGTGTTTTTAATAGTTTTAATAGAAATATAGAACATGTTTTTAATAGTTTTAATAGAAATATAGAACATGATTTTAATAGTTTTAATAGAAGTATAAAACATGTTTTTAATACACTCATTTGCAAAAAAAAACGGGCACCTAAGCAATGAACCATTTCAAATGTTAATATTTCTTTGTTTGATAATTATAGGTAGTTTTATCCACACAATTTGGTAAATTAATAAGAAAATAATCGTTTTCATCAGTATTTCATAAAATTTAGATACAATTTATGGGAAATAATGCTAAACCTCGCTAGTAGTGTATATTCGCTAGTAGTGCATATGCTCATGAAGTAAAAATAAAAAAGTTTTTTTAGATAGATAAATGTTTAGTATCGAGTGTGACCCCCTATAGCTAAAATCACAGCTTGAATTCGTCTGGGCATGCTAGCGAGTATATCCCGGATACTTGCTTGCGGAATACGTTCCCACTCCGCAGTAATCACATTCTTCAGCTCTCTGATGGTCTGCGGAGCCGGGTGTACTGATCTCACACGCCGTTTCAGAACGTCCCAGACATGCTCTATGGGATTGAGGTCGGGACTTCGAGCTGGCCAATCCAAACGACGAATGCCGACCTCTTGCACATACGCATTAACATCGCGGGATCTGTGGGCGCGAGCATTGTCGTCCATAAAAATCGAGTCTTCACCTAGAGCGGCCAATGCGGGTTGTGCATGAGAAATTAGAACTTCCGTTATGTATCGATGCCCAGTCAGTGAGCCGTTTTCAATGAAGACTAACTCTGTACGATCCATTGAATTTATTCCTGCCCAAAACATAACAGAGCCCCCACCATAAGGTGTGATTTCTTCGAAACATGCCTCTGCAAAGCGTTCTCCTTGTCTTCTTAGCACTCGCAGACGTCGATCTTCACCGAACAGAGATATCCTGGCTTCATCAGAGAACAAAACCCTATTCCAATCGTCTTGAGTCCATGATTCACAATTTCTAGCGAACCTAAGCCTGTGAACTCTGTGCTCACGGAGTAATTTGGGGCCGCGGGCCGGGCGGTGACTGCGTATATTGGCAGCGAGAAGCCTCCTCCTGACCGTCCATAGACTAATATGCACATTTCTTACTTCTTGGAGGTTGTTCTTAAGATCCACATACGAAGATTTGCGATTTCTCAATGCGCGACTCACAAGAAAACGATCATCCCGTGGTTGGGTACATGGTTTTCTTCCAGAACCAGGCCTTCTCTCGACGGAACCAGTCTCCTGATATCGCTGCCAGGTCCTTTGGACTGTCGAGCGACTAACATTTAGCCTCCTAGCCACGAAACATTGGCTGCAACCCTCTTCAAGCAGCGCGATAATTTTGGTAGCTTTTACCACTTTATCTACCATTTTTGATACAGCCAAACAGCATAAAATAAAGCTTTGACAGTCAAGGATATGAAATTAATCGATAAAAATTGAATAAAAGTTATGAAAGTCGATGTTAACTTCTGGAACTTCGCGCCAAAAATGTAGGATAAAAAGGGGTTTTCTGTAAAAATGAACATCAAATGAAAAATTGAATTTAGAACGTACTTTTTTAAATACCACAGCATTTTTAAAACCGGCCAGTAACGTGTACAAACGATTGAAACCTTTTTGGTATTGTATCTTTTTAAATATGAATGAAAATCAAAACCGCCCGTTTTTTTTGCAAATGAGTGTAGTTTTAATAGAAATATAGAACATGTTTTTAATAGTTTTAATAGAAATATAGAACATGATTTTAATAGTTTTAATAGAAATATAGAACGTGTTTTTAATATTTTTTAATATAAATATAGAAAATGTTTTTAGTAGTTTTTAATATTATAATGTTATTAATAATTTAATGTTATTTTCCGTGTGGTGACGGAGTGAGAATACTATTCACCACCCCACATCTTACCCGTGGGTGATCGTACGAGACGACTAAGGGATATAAAAACTCATATAACATCTATGCGAGAGAAGGAAAACTCGAAACAAAACCCTATACCAACACGTCTGACCAGCGCGGTATAGTAGGTTAATTTTCCTCCCATTACGGAGGAGGCCCGAGTCCAATAGTGGGACATTTATGGGCTGTGATGATGATGATGATGAATAGTTTATAAAAAACATAGAAAAAATACTGATCAGCTAACTGTGCTAGCTAAAAGTGTTGTGTGATATTTCAATAATACGTTCACCTTTTCATAGCTATTACCACCATAGACCACGGCAAATTCTTCTGAAATGACGCAGCAGTATTGACGGGCTACACGCCCAAGCAACACAACACATTTCTTTATTGCTGGGGCGTCGATGGAGATGATACCAGAAAGCGTAACCCACTTGGCCAACCAGCAGTAGTCGCTCCAATGCCGATGGGGAGAACGGTGGCTTATGGGACCACACGCCACCTTGCCGTCGTCCCGAACGGAATGGGTGGCGTGTGTCCAGACTACAGCCTACCAAAAAAGAAAACTGCCAATTTGCTAGTTTCAAAATTAACAACATTATTTATTAATATCAGGAGTTAGTGTTCATTCATATCCGGATCCCTATATGACTTTTTAGTATTTAATGATGTGCTCGAATTTGGTTCGCAAGATTCAACCTCAACTTGAATATATTTGAATTTTATTCCAAAAAGTAAAACTATAAAATAAACTAAAACTATAACTAAGCATAAAAATAACTCATTAACCTTGAAAAATACAGTTCTTGTTTATTTTTTACTTTAGACTATTGTATACATCCTGCTGTCCTATTAATATTATAAATGCGTGTTTGTATAGATGTTTGTTGCTCTTTCACGCGAAAACTACTGAATGAATTTCTAAGCGATAGTACATGGCTATAAGCAGCTCCTCATGCAGTAATTACATTGTTATTTTTATTTTATAATAATTATTTAAATAATTACCTATTTAAAAAATAATCATTTAAAAAAGCTGCCTCAAAATTATTACCCGTTAGAAAAACTACGCAAACCCTCACAAAGCTCAGATTTTTGCTAGTTAGTTATAACTTAATGGTTTGCAACACTATCCCACAAGCTAAGCATTTTTGTGGTACACTTTACTGAAAAACTATCACGTTAATGGCTTTGTGCTTTAACATAGTAATTTAACTTCACATTTAGATGTGTTATCTGTCAAGAAAACATTATTTTATGGGATCAGTATAGGCACTAAGTTTATGACTATATGGTGTTTTTATGTTTAATCCTTTCCATGTGCTGACGGAGTAAGAATATAATTCACCACCCCCTTTCTTATCCGTGGGCGATTGTTATAATGTATATACATATATACAAAAAATTAGTAACAATAATAAAACTGAAATAACAAATTATTTTATAGGCAGGTATTTCATTTACTTTTCTTTTTAGTTTATTATTATAGGTTTTTACAATAATACCTATTTTTTATTAAGCAATAGTTATTATTTCTGCCATCTCAGAGTTGTCTGGGCGTGCACTGCCTAGACTGTTTTAGTTACACGCAGATGATGTCTATTTTATCATAAATAGTTGTAAATAAAAGTCCGTGACAGTCTACTCGTAAGCCTTAACTAAATTTAAATTGGATACTTTTTCTACAATGTATATTATAGAATATTTTAATCTAATAATCTAATTCTTATTTAAATTTATATATTTCAGTATTTAATGTAGATAGACCTGTCTTTTACGTTAAGTAATTTGTAATAATATCATGATAAGATGGGGGGATGCAGGACTAGTCTAGACAATGACGTTCCAACACTGAGTGCGCGACTGAGGCCTGCGGAAGGACACATGTTACTTTTTTATCAACAAACCATGCAGGTGAAGCCGCGGACGGAAGCTGGTATATATATATATATATATATATATATATATATATATATATATATATATATATATATATATATATATATATATATATATATATATATATATATATATTTATATACATATATATTCAAGTTTACCCAACCAGCATTAATTAGTATCTGATTTGCAACACCAGTCAATAGTGTAGTTGCTAAGCAGAGGCTTAGCCGTTTACAGATTAAAATAATATACTGGTATCTCTTTAAATTCCGCACCATGTTAATCGTGTACTCATTAATTTTAATTGGTATATTATGGATCTATCGCCGATGGAAGTACAGGCATATCTATGAAATGGGAAGACGCCTAAATTCTGGTCTGAGAGCCTTACCTATTATCGGCCACAGTTATTTATTTATTGGAAGTGATGAGAGTAAGTACTAGCTCCTAAATTATTTCAATTGGTAGATACAAAATCATATTTTTATAAAACTATAATATAGGATATCCTGAATACTTAATATTTTAATACCTAATATTCTCATTACAATTTAACTGAGTTTAATTAATCAGAATTATTATTATACCTATATTTTAGCTCGAATGAAAACTATGCAAGAATTGGGTCGCGATGCCCTCAAACATGAAAATGGTTTGACAGGCTTGTGGCAAGGGTCTAGACTTATCACGGGTAAGTATTTACAAATACTCATATATTTGTTCATGTTTCTTCACTGTATTGGGTGTGAAATGTCTTCATAATGCGAGGTTAATTAAATCAATCTACCAACCTTTTAGACTATAGTTTCACTGTTGACGGCCCGACAATCTAGAGTGACTGCAGACTTGCGGCGCGTAAGTCGAAGCGAGGCTTCTGATACAGCTATTACAGGATAGCGCAATAAAACGTGCATATTGCATCATCTTTTTTTGCGGTGTAGGAAGCGCCTAGGCGGAGGGTAGCTTACATCGTTGCGTGTGGAGTTCATGGAGCTCATGGAATTTTAGTCACTATAAGTCACTTTTTGCCGGCGAGCATTTTACTGGAACTCTCGTTCATACATTCTTGCTGGGCGACTATATTGTGCTGAATATGGACTATGGCGAATTAATGAAACTCCGAATGCTAATTTAATTAAAATATGGGTAAAGCGTTTTGAAGAGACCGGTTCAATGTTTAAACCACAAGTTGTCCAGGAACATCTAAATCCGAAGACAATATTGAGAGAGTTATGAAGTCAGTAAAAGGAGATCCACAAATGTTTACTTGCAAAAGATCGTCTGTCCTCGACTTATCGCGACGAAGTTTTCAACGAATTTTAAATTTGGATCTTAAACTGAATCCATACAAGCTGCAATTAACAGAAGAATTGAAAGACTCTGACTACAGTGTTGGGCTCACATTTGATAATGAAATGATCTATAAATATTCCAATTTTGACAATATCCTGTTCTCTGATGAGGATCGTTTCTATATTAATGGGTTCGTTCGATAGATCGCTTGATCGTTTTTTACGTGAAACACGTAAAGAATGTTGTGTACACCATATATTTTTCGATGTAATTCGGTATCCTAAAAAGTTCTGTCTTGAGGCATTCTGCGCTAAGGAATGAATTCATCTCGGGCGACTATTAGCGTAATTAACGCATATATTTTATGAGTTAGAATTGTGGGGTAGAATCTACTTAATACATTCTGGTCGACTGCTACGCAGTCCAATAAACGAGCTTGTACGTACCGGCTGCGTTGTTACGCGTACTCCTCTCCCCGCAGACTTAATAGTGACGACGAGGTTAAAAGGCACTTTATCGGTTTTCAACCATGAGGTTCAGGAATGGTGCATATATCAAGAAAAACTTGGTAAAGGACATCGGTGTAAAGGCAGAAAAAGCTGGTTGTAAACGTCTAGCTATTATATAAGTATAGTCAATAATTGCGCGGATCCACTTACAAATTGAGCCGTGATTTAGCTTCACTGTTGTAAGTCGGTACTTTAAGTTACCAAGAAGTGATTGCGCTACTGGACAAACAGTTCAAACCAAAGAAATGTACCTTTGCAGAGAGGTATAGACTCCACAGCGCAACAACAACAACAACGTAGGTGAACAGCTCCGAGACCATTTTGTATTCGGCATGGCATTAGGACCGGCAAGAGATAAACTTTTCACAAAGGATATGTCGGAGCTGAACTTGAATAGAGCTTTCGAAATAACTGAAGGAGTACGCAGTTCGCACATTGGTGCTATAGAGAAAGTTCGAGATCAAGCTCTATTTGCAGTAGTCCCGGGCCAGGTAATGAAAATGACTTTTAGCAGTAACATAGGGACGCACCATGGAGCATCGTGGAGGGTGCCACCGAGATAGAAATTCTAAGCATTCTACTACCGACAGATCGCCCATCGAGGTGTTTTTTGGTCATAAACTACGATGTTGACTAGATCAGTTGAAACCTGTCTTCAGTGCCATTCGACCCTGTGTTTTATAGCAATGTCCGCTCCAAACAGTGTTTACAGAGTGATCATTACCGTGTAGAGCGAAACGCATGCTTTAATATAGGCGAGAAAGTGTTAATGAGATTATATGGTCAACAAAAACATTATTGATCTCCGGGCATAGTTATTAAGAAAATAGGCAGCTCAATCTATATAGTGCAGTTAAATAACAGTGAACAAATAGATAAAAGGCATAGTAATCAATTACTTTAGCGTAGAGGGGAGGAAGAGGCTATCCCTGGTTTTATAATGCTGTGGTCACAGCCATCTAATAAAGAATCAGCAATCGAACCCTTGCTAGTTCAAATAGATGGTTCAGGATGAGAGGATATGCTAGTAGATGTCGGCAGCACAAGTGATAAGGCCACAGCACTTTTCTCATCTGATACTAGTAAAGAGACTGCACCTGAATATTCCAAGGCTGAAGATCATCTCTTCAAAGCAGCAAAGAAACCCCGGCAGACTATAAACAGTTTTTGAAGTTATACTTCTTTTGGCGCGTTAGGGAAAAATGATGAGAGTAAATTTTTTGCGATGCGCGCGCACATCGTCACGAAAAACCGACACCCTGAAGTTAGCTATAGTTAACATTTTAGTTTTTTTGTGATATTTAAATAAATTTTATTTAACTAGATAATGCGTTATAATAAAACTTTAAATGTATTAAATACCTTTTTTTTTTGTTGTTAGGTTCGTTTTTCTACAAACATAGGATAAGGCGGCAGATAAAATTTGTGAAAAGATTTTTATCTTGTTACGCCAAAGAAGTATAACTTCTAACGCGTGTACATAAGTACACACACACACACACACACACACACACACACACACACTTTTTTTTATATAAAGGTGGGGGGATGTTAGTTTAATTAACACATATATTTTATAAGTTAGCATTGTACAGTAGAAGCGACTCGTAATACATTCTGGTCGAGTGCTTGGCAGTCCTATAAATGAGCTTGTACGTATCGGCTATGTCATTTCGCGTATCCCCCTTCCCGCAGACTTAACAGCGGCCTTACAAACATACATTTAAAGAGCACCAATTTTACCCAAGATACAGAAAACATTAAAATTATAAATAAATAGATATGTCTGCATATATATATAATATAACTTTTAATGTTGATTTCTCTAACAGTAGTTGCCGATCCAGTTGCTGCGGAATATATTACGAAGTTCTGTCTTGAGAAAGATAAGGCTTTGAATGCGGCATGGTTGTACACGGGAAACGGTTCATTATTCGCTCCAGGTATGTTCTAATAGTTCTATGATATGTTGAATAGGATAATCCAGGTATTATTAGTGTGGAAATAATGAAAACTACGCGTTGCTTGTATGAATATGAAAATTATATTAAAACATTAAATCAATGTAGGTAGTAGCTAAACAATATATATAAAATATAAAAAGCGCCTAATGATTAGTACATCCTCGAAATTTGCATAATACTTTCACTTAGGCATTATATGTTATTAAAAAACAAAAGTGCAATCTATTATCACTACCTAGCGCAACAGTTCTGAAAATCAGATGAGGTATCGCTAGACAAATGAGCTACAGCACTCCTGTAGCAATCTTTACTAAATACCACCATTATACCTTAAGAGGGCTTTATACAGCGATAGATGTCGAGTGGCTGTTACCCCGATGTAGTTATTATTGTGCTTATATTTCGAGACGTTCTCCTAACCTTCTCTGGATTATTGACAGCCTACTATAGCTTTGGGAAAGGAAATTGTGGTGATACATTAAATTTTTATTCCTATGTTTCATAATACTTAATTTATTATTATACACAGCGTGACTGGTAAAATACTGTACATATTAAGGGAGGGTATTCAGTACTCAATTTTGATACCGAATATATAAAAAAAATTATACTTAAATTTTGAACTAATTGTCCTTTAAAAATATTTATTTACGTACACCTCCGCTTAGATATTGAAATTGCATTAAAATAGTAACTAGCCGAGCGCGTGACCTTGACAACAGTGCTAAGTAGTGGCTCCCGTGCACACTCTGCCCCGCAACCCCGAGGGATGTCCCCGGGGTCAGTGTCCGTCTGTGGTCAGCTGATCAGTCAAAGCCACAGGAAGTCAGCTTTCAAAGCTGACCATGCCTACACTGGATATATCGGTACAAAAGAGATGATGCTCTATTAAAGAATGAGACATAAGGATCACGTCACTGACGTCATCTTAAAAAAAAATTGACAATTAAATCCATTATTTTACTCTATGATTTTTCTTACTCTGTGTATTTGATAAGACTTGTCTGGATTTGCGTTCAGCGTTATTTATATTTTAATATCTATTACTTGTTTTTAAATGTTAGTTTCGTAAGATAATTGTGATTTTACAGTGTTTTCAATCATCAGTGACGAAATTGACGCTTTTAGTGTTGTGTTACAATAACGTATGAGATAAAAACTCCATTGTGAAATTTTGACGCTATTGTGTTATCTGTTAAGGTTTTAAGAGATAGAGACTTATTATGTTTGTGAGATACTTACACTTTTTGTTATTTTCTACAAAGGCTGAAAAGTAAACTGTAAAGTGCGTAAAATTGTGGTATGACTTCAAATAAATATCGTACAGAGAATGTCTGACATCTTGTTTTATTTAACCATTGTAAATCCTTTTACAAAGTATTTTCGTTTGTTGTTTTTGCACAATTTTCATACATTCGAATATAGGTATGTACATCAATTGTATTGTGCAAAAACAGCAATCGGAAATTCGATAGCTGAATATTGTTTTGAAATGAGCGGGATATTTAAAAATATAATTACATTTTTAAATATCCCGCTCTACGAATGTTTTCGATGGAATAAACTGGAGCGCTAGTGTGCACCGTGTAAGCAATTCTAAAATATGAAGTTGTCGTTCTTCTCTCTGAGTATATTGTTCTGTGGTCAAAGCGCGTGCGCCGTATCGGGTGTTTTGCATTTCCGTGTTTGTTAACCTACGCGTCTTTCGATTGCCCGCATTTTGATTTTGATTTGATTTTGAGTGATTATTTGCGTGTGAAGTGTGATAGAACGTGTTATTCGGACGAAGAGTGTTGGGAAATGGTTCGTGCATTTGGTCAAGCAAATGGCAGTGTACGAGGTCCGATTGATTTGTATCGATAAATGTTGAGAAGGTGACCATCTTTTTGAGAATCCTGACACACTAATATTGTTGAGGTTTACTATCTAGTTAATTAATATTACCTTCTTATTATATTTTTATTGGTTACATGTGACCGTTATCTATCGTCTCCTTCGATATGTACAGTCTTTTATCAGTCATACTGTATATTATTTAATTTATTATATTATTTAATTTATTAGTGGTAGGAGCACACTGTTTACAGTTTTCTGTCTACAGCCGCAGGCCGGTCCGTCCGCCTAGAGGCGGAGATGCTTTCCGACCTCTACCGGCGGGTTACCTCAATGCGCGAAGAGGGTGGCTCCCCATCGTTTAACGAGATAGCCACCTGGCGCGAGGACGCCCGCCGAGAAGTCATCGCCCGTTGGGCTACGCGGCTGGAGAGGCCTAGACACGGTGTCATTACCGTTGAGGCCCTCCGGCCCGTACTGATGGAATGGATGGAGCGGCGGCACGGGGTCCTCACCTTCCGACTGGTGCAGGTGTTAACGGGGCACGGGTGTTTCGGGAAATACCTGCACACGGTCGTGCACAGGGAATGGACTCCGGGCTGCCATCATTGCAGTAGTGACGAGGACACGGCGCAACATACGCTCGAGGAATGCTCGGGCTGGGACGGGCAGCGCCGCGACCTCGTCGCTATTATCGGTGCCGACCTGACGCTGCCGGCTGTCGCGAGGGCGATGGTCGACAGCGTCAGGAATTGGGACGCGGTCGCCGCCTTCTGCGAGGCTGTCATCTCGCAGAAGGAGGCGGCGGAACGGGACCGGGAGGATTCCCGTGACCCGGGCCGCCGCCCGCGGCCGGGGCGGCGCAGGCGCGAATACCTGCGCCTGATGCCGCCCTAACCGAGGCTTCGGGTGATCGGACCGGGGAATTGTCCGGTCACCCGACGCGAGGCCACCGCGTGAGGACGACGCCTCGACGGCGAAATCTGTCGGGGCGTCCACAGGAGAGGAGCCTGAGAGGGCATACCGCCGAGCGGGCCACCGAAGACAAAGATCGGGTACCGGTGGCCCGCTCGCATGGCGAAGAAGAGGTGCTTGCAGGGTGGGTCAATGGGTTGCGCGCCGCCTCTTCCGTCACCCCGGACCGATTTGGCGGGGTGCGACGTCCATGGACCACCACAAAAAAAAAAAAAAAAAAAAAAAAAAAAGGCCGGTCCGTCCGGGGTAGTACCACACTCTCGCAGAAGTACGACGTCTGAGTAATGGCCATGTGCTATTGCGCTTCGTTAGGTGAGCGAGAGAGCTGGAAGCCAAACTGGGTGTGTCTTGGGGTTTGTACTGATAGGCAGCGGCCTAGCTATGCCCTTGGTATTGCAAGATCCATGAGCGGCAGTAACACCTACCATCAGGTGTGCTGCTTGCTCGTTTGCCACCATAAGCAATAAAAAAACTATTTCTTTGTTTGTGGAATTATTTCTTCTGTGCTTCAAAATTTGAAACTAAAAATACTAATTTTGTTTGCAGTAAATATCTGGAGACCACGACGTAAAGTAATGATGCAATGCTTCGCACCGACGACCATAAAACAATTCCTACCATTATTCATTAAAAACAGTAACTTGCTTCGAGAAAAATTACATGAGATCGCCGGAACAGGCACGATCTCCATATGGAAATACCTAACAGCTTTCACCGTGGATGTTAGTGTAGGTAAGGCCGACGATTATTTTGGGAATATTTCATATTATTTTAGAAAGCGAAGATTTGAGAGCAACTATGGTGTTCGCTACTCAAAACCCTTTTTATTATTAAAACATGAGAAAATCACTAAAATACGTGAAAAAAAAATTTTTTTTAATAGCATATTAGAGGGTTGATGTGGAATTTCAAGGTGTATTTACATACTGATGAAATATGAATATTTATATTTATCAATTCGATATAATAAGGATATATGTGTTTTTAAATTAAAAAACAATAATTGATAAAATAGTGAAACAAATGAAATTCCAGAATCGAATTAGGGCTATTAGTTAGGTAGCTGCCTTTCAACAGCTATTTTTGTTTTTGATGCTGGTAGCTAAATTTACCTTCATATTCAAATCATAGGTTATTCATTGTCTTTAACATTGATAAAACAAGGTTTTCTAAAAACTGCACCTTGCTAGATCGATTAATCGCCCTTGAAACCTCCTTTATAATAAATTTCATGGATATTGTTCGAGTCATTTTCGTGATTCTGTATATTTATAAATATACAAGAATTGGTCGTTTAAAGTTATTAGGTGTTTCTCTGTAATACGAAAGCATCGCTTAAGCTTCATTACTAGTTAGTGTATTGACGGCTCACACCATTTAGTTTTTGTAGTACTCAACTTGGCTTAATTCTTTGTCATAAGAGTCGTTAAAATTGATTTTAAGATCACTAGGAAAATAGACATCAAGATTCCTCAAATACTTATAACCAACCAATAAATTGCGATTGCCAACTCACCTCTTAGGGTGAGGCCAAACGAACGTATTTTTTTTTACATGTGAGTCGCGTAATTTCGGTCGCATAAACTTTGCCTTGCAGAAATTCTGTTGAGCTGCCAGATGGACGCATTTTATTCAGTTGCAAATTTTGTGAAGCATATCTAGAAGACATGGAAGATAATGCTAGAAAAAGAAGCTAGGTAAATCCACTTAATAGTGAAATACTAATGCTTGGACAGTTCCACATCTTATATAAACGTTTATGTGCAAATCCAGATATAATTCAAAATTACTATCATTATTTGCCACTACATGTTTTTCAAGAATTATTACGACTTTTAAGAGTCCTTTATAACTAAATTAAACTCAAACATAAGACTAGCCTACCACTCGTGAACTCAAATAGGTCGCATTATGCGTATGAGTCAGCACACAGCTCATTTTGCGTCGCCGTGTTTGTATGAAACCGAATGCAGCAGAAATTAGGCGACCGAAATTACGCGACTGACAACTCACAAAATTACGCTCGTTTGGCCTCACCCTTAGTAGTAGTTGTCAACTCGCCTATTAGTAGTAGTAGCCTAGTAGTAGTAGTGTTTCGTGGCTATTAAGGCTTTAACTACAATACCCACTAGTGTTGGACTGCATTTATCTAATTTTGGATGTCGATAGACTAATGACGATAATGAATTTTGCTTGTTACCTTTTTTTTTCGTCATATCTCCAGTTATAATTCAGACAATTTTTGTAAAACTTAGCCGTTAGTATTCGTCTCTAGTCAGAATAATTTTTAGTCTTCTTTCCTCGGCGCTTGATATATTTCTTTGAAAACTGACATACTTAAGATGATTTTGAACTGGAATTTGTGCAATTCTGTTCATGCAGAGACTCTTGCAGCCAGACTGCTCAAGTAAGCAAGATCAGTTTGATCAGTCTGGCTGCAAGAGTTTCTGCTTCGATACCGAGACGCATGCAATGTAAGACATGATATCATGAAACAGGCATAGGTATGACAAATTGGAATGTGTAAACGATGACCGGAAGAGGATTTTCATTCAATATTAATGCCTTTTCCGTGGAGTAAGAATATCTGCATAGGAGGTAGGTAATTTTAATGAACGTGTAGTTAAAGTAAAAGAAGCATGTTGGGTGGGCCTTAGAAAGGCGAAGCTTGGGAGGTGAAACATCGCTGCTGGCTATCTCAGATTAGGATTTATTTATTGCCAATACGGTTTTTGAGAAAATGACCAAGATTTAATAACATATAAAAGTAGGTACCACGGTACCCAGATAGTTTAGTTTCACCTTAAAAGGAATTACTATTTTATTAGTGGTAGGACCACGCTGTTGACAGTTCTCTGTCTACAGCCGCCGGTCCGTCTGGGGTAGTACCACACTCTCGCACAAGAATGACGTCTGAATAATAGCAATGTGCTATTGCGCTTCGTTCGCTGAGCGAGAGAGCCGCAACAGCTCAACTGGGTGGGTTTGAGGTTTGTATTGATAGGCAGCAGCTTAGCTATATTCTTAGTATAGCAAAGTTCCATGAGCGGCAGAGAGGTGCTTGTTCATTTGCCACCATAAGCAATAAAAAAAATGCATACAAGCAGCTGTGGAAAGCAAAGTAATCTCGGCTCAGTCTTAAATTGCCCAATGCCGCCTATAGATACTGGAGATTAAAATCACAAGACCGGTAGCTAACTTTAAACCTAAGCCTCAACTAAAAGCTAAGTGTTATATGATAGAAGAAAAGAATTATGCCAAATAATTATAAAAGAGAGTTTAAATAGATAGAATTATTGAGATTGAAAATTGGTAAATAAAAGAAAAGTCGTTAAATGAATGTTATAACAAGATTCGTGTGTAACATTCGTCGCTACTCAATGAATGTCCAATATGGGACAAGAGGCACTGGAATTATTGATAAAGACACATGATGATGGGATCATAAGATCCAAAAGGTTTTACGATAAAGACGAATGCTTTCAAAGAATGAAAAGTATGAATGACGATAAATCGCTATTGAAAGAACAGAAAATATAACTAATGTGGAATGCAAGAAGAAATATAGAAAAGGTGACGCGATCGCTAGTGGTTAGGTTCAAGAGAATAGACAAAAATCTGAGTGCCGAATGGGCAGAAGGATTTACCACCAAACGAGAGCAATTGAAGAGAATGCTAAAATATTGTGCTTATTAAATTCATGAGATGGAAGGGTTGTAATAAATGATAAAGAATTAAAAAGTCGCTAGAAAAATTAACTTTAAAAGATAATGAACGAGAAGAACGTTTGAAGTAGTAAGGTAAAGGATCTACTGACCAATTTGAGTCAAGTAGAGAAAGTATGAGTAGATGCAGTAAGAATTGCTCTCCATAATATAGATAAATGCACTTGATCCAGATAGTATATAGTCTATAGAAGTATAAATGGTTTTGATAGCTGACAGATGGAAGTGACTAACTTTATTCTTCAACAAATTATTGTATAAACTGTCAATAGCGAACAAGTAGTTCACCCATTCCCTGGTGCCCAAGTTTAACTGATAAATAAAGGTTATTACACACAACATGAAGATTTAAGAGAAAGTGAGAGAGAGAAAAGAAGGAAAGGTGAATGTAGGGTAACCCAGAAATGGTCTGGTTTTATGCCAGGGCTGAGAATCAAGAATTTAGTTTTTGCCTTATGGCAACGCATGGAAAATACCAAAGTTTACATAAAACTTGCTTGTAGTATTTATAGACCTAAAAAGGTGTGTGACAGAGTTCACCAGGCGTTTCTGTGGTGAGCGCTAAGAAAACGAACATCGCCTAAGAAGTATCTAGATATAAGATTAGTACCTAAATGATAAATATATTCAGAAGCGCACATGAAAATCCGGGTCAAATTCAGGGCGAGGTCTTTATAAGTTATTAACACTAGTTAAGACAGAGGTTTTTGTGTATTTGTGTGTAAAACATGTGATATATTAGTACTACCGATACTTATTACTTAATATTCTAACAAATTAAAGTGCGCGTTATTATATTTTTAACGCGATTATTTTTGACACAGTTTGAATATTTTAACGCTATATTGTATTCGTTATACAAATGATAATAGATTGAATAACGGTATGTAATAGATTATGTATTATAGTAAAAATTAGAATTATAGTAACAAATGTAGCATTTAAAATGCAAGGTTATTTATAAAAACTTTTTTACGAGAGAAAAATTAATATTACACGTAGGACTCGAAACCACACTCCAAATTCGTTCCAATCGTCCTACATATAAACAAATGTGAGCTGTCGTATGATATTCAATTTGTGGCTCGTATTATTTTGTCGTCTTTATGGAAGACGTGTGCCATCTCCCCGATTATGTTTACACATTATACAAATTTTAATACTCTAGCTTTGCGGTTATAATTATATTAAACGATGACACGACCCTGTTATTCAAATCACGTCTGGTTGTTCGTTAATAGATTTGTCAAATAAAACTCAAAATAATAACGATCCGTAATATACGGTAAGATAAAAAAGGAAATAAGCCTAGTTATTGAGGTAAGACTCTTATCTCAATAATAATATGTAGATATTCAGGTGAGTTTTTCTTAATACCTTGAATGTAATTTTTGCGCTCGCCGCTGAAATACGTATGTTTACTTCAAATAGTTTGCCACTAACCACTCCTTCCAAATAGTTTGACACGAATTACTTCGTCCAACTCGTCCTCCACTAGCAGCACCAGTGGTAACAATGCGCTTTTCTAATGCAGCTGAATGGTAAACTAGTGAATACCTTAACGGCATCGTTAGGCGCCGCCCAGCTTACACAATGGCGCGAAACAGACTACCACAGCGATCGCTATCATTCCGTATTTTCTGCCAATTCGCGTAATTCGCGCGACGAAAGGCCAGCTTCATGGCAGACTGCTCACAACGGTAATAAAATATAGGTACCCTATATAAGAACATTGGTGCTCAGTTACTAAATTCCTATTTAAAATTATTTTAGAGACAACGTTAGGACATGAACTTCAGATTCAAAATGATTCAGAGAATAAGTTTGCAATCGCATTGGACCTCATTCTGCGATGCCTAGCTAAACGAATTGTTACACCATGGCTTCAAAGTGATTTAATCTTTTGTAATTTACCTACTAGCAAGAAATCATTAGAGAAGATAGCATATTTATGGCAGTTTATCTTAAAGGTAAGTTATTTGTCTGTATATCAGGTCGTGGAGTAGCACATCGGCTCCAAAAAAGAAATAAGTTAATTAATATATATTTATATATATTCTGGAGGAGTGATGAGCACCGTATAGGAGTAACTTTTGTGCGGTATATTGATAAACTGGAAAAGTGGTGGGTCTGCCTGACTTTCCTGCGTTTTAAAATATATTATTTTCTTTGCACTTAATTTCTCACTATTTTTGTTAGTGGCTAGCCCATCATCGATGTAAATAACCTGGCACTTTCTGCTACTACTACTAATAATGACAGAAGAGGAGATAATATCCCACTTCAATAAATCGTAAATTTGCTCTATTAATGAGGTTTCTAAATTTTAGTTCATTACATCGAAACGGGAAGAGATTTTGAAGAGAAAAGATAACGAAAATGCCTATTGTAAGTATTACATTAAACATCTTTTTATTTTATTTTTTGATGAATGTAAGCTGAAGATAAAACGGATAAACCATATTGGGAGAAGTCCACTTGCTTTCTAAATATGTATATATTCGCCACTTGGCTAATTGTAAAAAAAAAATTTGTTAGCAAATTAGTGATGGCAACAATTTTATTAAAGACCAGTTTCTCTCTCAGAACAACTTAATCACGATAACAAATGACAGTACGCCGCAGACGTCTTAGTGATTCTAGATGATAAGACAATTGTATCGAATATTTGATTACAATTAAGTATCATACCAAGATATATGATAAATTCAGTGAACAACAACGACTTATTTACTATATGGTTAGCAATAATCCAGTTCAAAAATTGCGATCAATAGATATTTTATAGATGAAAGGAAACAGGTTTAGTAACTTTTATATGAAATGTACGATAAAGTAGTATTTCAGTAGTAAACTTCGCCATATTGTCTATCAAGTATATTATATAGCACATTCTAATTTTCAGTGAAAGAATAAAAAATCATATTAACATAATCACATAAGTTAATATAAGTAATCTTGTTAACTGTATAAAATAATTATAATTAATAAACGAAAGATCACCCAGCTGTCATTTTATGAATCTACCACCACAACAATTGGGTACGGTTATAATTTGCGTCACAATTATACAAAATGTTTTCGAAGTCCCAAAAGATCATTTATCCATTAGTTAATACATCATTCGTAACACTTAAAGTTGCTGCCTCGCGACTATGAACCTAGTGTTTCATGGTTTACTATTAGATTTCTGTAGATTACTTCTTTGTTTAGCTAATGGAAAAAGATTTTTCAAGAGTAATATCGTATTCGCACAGCAGTTCTAATGCAGATAGTTGGCATTTATTTTCGTAATACTATTTATTAGCTTTAGTTCAAAATATAAATCTTTAAAACAGATATTTATGAAAAGAAATATTGACCCTTTTTTTTTTTTTATTTGGGGTGGGTTACGGTCGGCACACTCCTCGCACCACTCCGTCCGGGGTGACAGAGGGGCGTAAGCACGCGCACCCGTAACCCACCCGTGACGTCGCCTTCGTCGTTGGGCCAACCACCGGAGCAGAGTGACTTGACGTCAGTGGTTGGCCCGACGGAATACCCCTGAGGAGTACCCTCTCCTCGACCGACGTCCCCCCCTCGGGTAGGATGTCGGTCTTTCCTCACGCGGTCGGCCTCTCGGCGGGTGACGGACTAATTCCCCGATCCAGTCACCCGCGGCCTCGGCTAGGGCGGCATCAGGCGCAAGTAATCGCGCATGCGCCGCCCCAGTCGCCGGCGGCGGCTCGCGTCGTCGAGGAGACGCTCCTCGCGCACGCGCTCCGCCGCCTCCTTCCGCGAGACTACTGCCTCGCAGAAGGATGCGACCGCGTCAGGTCAGCACCAATGATTGCGACGAATTCACGACGCTGCTCTGCCCAAGCGGCACAAACCTCGAGCGTATGCTGCGCCGTGTCCTCGTCGCAATCGCAGTGGTGGCAGGACGGTGTACTCTCCCTCCTTACGACCGTGTGCAGGTATTTGGCGAAGCATCCATGCCCCGTCAAAACCTGCACCAGTCGGAAGGAGAGCACCCCGTGCCGCCGTTTTAGCCACTGCATCAGCACCGGCCGGAAGGCCTCCACGGTCCGCACACCGAACCGAGGCCTCTCCAGCCGGACTGCCCAACGGGCAATGACGTCGCGGCGGGCGTCGACGCGCCAGGTGGTGTGCTCCCTCAACGAGACCACACCGCCCTCCGCTCGCACCCCCAACATCCGCCGATACAAACCGGCGAGCATTTCCGCTTCCAGGTCCCATGGAGGGGTCCCGGCCAACAGACACGCTGCCTCCGTCGACACCGTGCGGTACCCGCGTATGGCCCTGACCGCCATGGCCCTCTGTGGTCGCCACAGAAGAGCCTGAGTCGGACGGTCAGGGATCCCGCCCACACCGGTGCGCCGTACAGGGCCATCGACCGGATGACCCCTGCGTACAGCTGTCGGCAGGTAGCGCTTGGTCCGCCCACATTCGGCATAAGCCATGATAGGGCGGACGCCGCGCCGACGAGCCGTGGAGCGAGTCTGCGGAAATGCTCCCGGAACCACCATCGCCCGTCGAGCACCAGGCCCAAATACCTCATATGGGCCCGGATGCTGATATCAACCGAATTGACGGTGATCGAGACGCCGATGGGAGGGCCCATGCCGGGCCCATGGAACAAGAGGGCCTCCGTCTTGTCCAGGGCCACCCTCAAGAAATATTGACCCTTAACTTTTCTTTCAGCCTCTTCAGAAAAACGGTTGTCATTTTTGGATTTGTTGATACAACATTCAAAAGATGGCAAGAGCTACACTGATACGGAGATTAAAGAGGAATTACTAATAATTATAGCAGCTAGTACTGATACTTCTGCAGTTGCATCCTCCTTTATATGTCTGATGCTTTCGAGGCACTCTGAAGTACAGCAAAAAGTTTTCCTCGAGTAAGTAATGGTCTGTAAATTAATAAGTTTATCTTCTGAATAATTTATAAACCAAATAAATACTGATCATATACCTATTGAATTTGCTTTGTCTGGTTAGAAGTTTTAAGACTGAAATTCAGTTTCAGATTTGAAATACTGTTAAAAAGTCGCCCCTGTTGACACTATTACTATATGGGTTGGAAAGAAACTTACGAATATTGCTATAGTTTCTCTCGATGACTTAAATGCTAAAGCTATTCCTTGCTACCCATTATATTTGAAAAACATTAAGTCATGAAATATTTTTTTCTAACAGGTTGCAAGACGTATTTGGAAGTTCAGATAGAACTCCAACTTTAGATGATCTAGGTTGTCTTAAATACTTGGAGGTTGTAATTAAGGAGACTTTGAGGCTTTACCCTTCCGTACCCGTAATAGCGAGGCGTATTAACAAGGAGCTAATCTTACGTAAGTTAATTATTTTGTATTAGGTATATTCAAGACGTTTTATGGTGGCACGCAGTGTTCCCAAACGGAATTTCAAAAAAAATCAAACATTGCCTCAAAAACTGAATAAAAAAAAAAAATAAAAAAAAAAAAAAAAACGGTACTTTTTAGTACAAACGTTTTTGTTTTTTTTTCTAATGAGTCAAAATTATCCAAATACCATATCTAGTTTTTTTTAATCAGTCAAAATTATACAATTACCATATCTACCCGCCAACGTTTATGTAGATGGCACACGTCTCCTTTAAAGATGAAAATATAATACGAAGTGAAAATTGAATGTCATTGTAACAAGTAACGCTGATGTAAGTGGTAGCACAATTTTAAAGGATTTCCAATAGGCGTGGGTTTGAATCCCATGTGTAACAATTATTTTTTGCTCGTAATCAAGTTTTATAAATAATCAAGCACTTAATATAAATGCTAAATTTCAGTTATTTGAAAAAAAATATCGACGCGATAAAGTGAATTTTATTCTAAGGCCGTTTTGGGGTGCGGTGCTGAACCACCTCTCCACGTGGTGCACCCTGGAAACGTCAGACCTTTTTCCCCGTCTGACGGCCAAGAGTTCAGCGTTCGGGTCTCGGCGCGTTCTGCACCGTCTGAGCGCGCACGATTTGACCCCGTAGGAAGAGATGACAAATTCTCCGTCGTCCCCTCTCCAAAGGGCATGGGGTCTCTCTCGAGATGGCCCTCATGTCCGGCCCGCGTCCCTAGGTTTAGGATATCTTAGATTTAGGGCCGGAACTTGGGGTGCGGAGGTAGATTCCCCTCCAAAGAAAAAACAATCCCAAATCCTAAGTTTCACCGCTCAGCGAGAGGATGCCTGGTTACTCCGGAGGAGTCAGCCACTAGAGCGGTACTTAGTCGTTCGGGCAGACTTAAAACCCCCACAACAACATGGCAGAACAAATTACAGGTATAAATCCTCCAGAGGGTCCCGACAGCGTCGGGGAGTCCCTTGCTGAGTTGGCATTGGAGCGCGTTTCGGGAACGCGCTCCGATGACAGCTCAGTCAGCTCCAAACCGTATGGGAGGAGGGTAACTTCTGCTTTAGCCGCGGGGGGGCCGGCTATAAAATCGGCTCCTAAGTACAACACGAGTATGAAGCGGATAGCTAAAGACCGAGTAGGCACTGCCTACAGCCAGAAAAAAGACGCTGAGGCGAAGAAACGCCAGAAGCTGCAGGCGGAGAAGATGGCCAACACCAACATCTCTCTCCCTAAAGGCCAGGAGACGCGCCCATCTGCGTCTCCTGTGCCCCGTGTAAATATGGACAATAGTGGTAGTATTGTAAATTCGTTAAATACCGGAATAGAAACGTCAAATTCATTTACATTACTGGACAGTGACGAAGGCGGCATTTCATCTGCCGTAGACCTCCCTATCGCCTCCTCGTCGCATTCTGCCGCGGTGAATTTCACAGGCTATTGTGTCAGGCTGGAGGACCTCTCTCTGTGGGTCCGGAAACGTCCCCACAGTAAGGGGAGCTCGGAATCCGACCTTGGAGAGGGGACCGTTCAGTTACCTCCGCCAAAGATGCCGACTTCGCGCCGCGGTAGGGGGAAGATGACGGCAGCCAGGGCGGCGGGCTCAGACGCTGACTGGATCGACCGGAGGGTTTGCGACTCGCATGTCCAAGGCGGTCGCTGCATCGATGGTGAGGGCGTCTGAAAGACCCCTGCCCTCTGACGAGACGACCCGAGACGCGATGGACTGCGGCTCTCCGGTCCCAGATTGTGGCCCTGCAGGCCGAAAACGCCCGCCTTAGTGGCGTGGTGTCAGACCTGCGGGGTCGGAATTTCCAGCTCGAGAAGGAGCTGGCGGCGGTGCAGCGGGCGCACCGTAAGTTGGCTAGACAAATGGCCGACTTGCGGGCCCAATTTGCGCCGCCGGCTAGTGCCGGCCCGGGTGCCGTCACGGAAGCCGTGCCGGGAAGAGGGAGCTGCCTCGCATTGCGGAGCGTGCCCCCGAAAAGGTTTGGTCCGTAGAGTCAATCCCGCTGCCCACGGTGGAGGATGTGCCGGACGAAACCATGTGCGCCATAATTGAGTCGGTCGGGAAACTGGTCGATGTGCGCATGGCGGTTCTGGAGGCAAGGCTGCCTTCGGAGCCTCGACTCCGGCCGCCACTCGCTGCAGACAAGCGGCCGTACGGGGCGACAGCCCCCGCCCCGCTACCCTGCCAGGGTGGCCGCGTGGAGAGCTTCGCCGTGGCCGTGGCCGGGCCCAAGCCGAAAGGACCCGCTCCGCAAGCCAAAAAGAAGGCGGCACTGGCTCCTGCCAAGGCCGCGCCGCAGTCGTCGCCCACAGCTGTGCCGCGCCTCCCGCGCCCGGCACATCTGCACCGCCCGATCAGGGTTGGCAGGTGGCCGAGCGTGGCAGGAGGAGTCACGGCCAAAGGAGACGGACGGAGGCCAAGCGCGCCGCTGAGGCCTCCGTTCCCCAGGCTGGAGCCGGGGGAAAGGAGAGAGGGAGGTCGCGCAAGGGGCTCCGGCATCAGCTATGAGGCCGTTCTTTGGAAAGCCCGGCGGGAGCTAGACGTCACCGCAAGCAAGACAAGCCAGGACCCGCAAGGCCCGGACAGGAGCTCGAGTACTCGAGATCCCTGGGGCCAAGGGCGCCAAGACGGCCGATGGCGTTGCGGCCAAGTTGAGGGGCCTGTTCGAGGAGGGTGGCGTTAAGATCGCCAGGCCTGTGAAGTGCGCAGAAATGCGCGTCACGGGTCTGGTCGATTCCGCGACGGTGGAGGACATCCGGGAGGCCATTGCCTCGAGAACCGGGTGCACCCTTGCACTGTCCGGGTTGGCGCCATCCGCCCCGGCCCAGGTGGCGTGGGTGCTGCATGGGCGCAGTGCCCAGTGGAGTCGGTCAGAAAACTGGCCAACTCAGACAGGCTCCACCATGGCGGAGTGGTTGATTGGTGCGGCCGTAGTCGCGGAGCCGTACTGTGTGCCTGGTCGCCCTAATTGGGTGGTCAGCCTGGACGACTCTGTGGCAATCGTCGCCTCCTCGCTGCGCCATTCCCCGCCCCGGCGGCGTCACCGCGACGCTGATTGGGAGAGTCAGCTGTACGAGGCTTACCGCAGTGTGCGGGTCCGCCTTCAGGCTGGCCATCCGTCTCGCCAAAGACGAGAGTTGGCGGGAAATACTGAACGATTTCGATTGTGATCCCTGGGGTCGCCCGTATCGTGTGGTACTGGGAAACCTCCGCGCGCAGCCCTGGCGCGAAGACGCCCGCCAAGGGGCCATCGCCCGTTGGGCAGAATGGCTGGAGAGCCCTCGATTCGGTGTAGGTACCGTGGAGGCCCTCCGGCCGGTGCTGATCGAGTGGATGGAGCGGCGACGGAGCCCTCTCGTTCCGACTGGTGCAGGTTTTGTCGGGGCATGGATGCTTCGGCAAATACCTGTATACGGTCGCAAGGTGCGAGCCGGCTCCGTGCTGCCACCAGTGCGGTTGCAACGAAGGCAGCGGGTATTGATATGGTGTCTGCGGAGATGATCAAGCTTGGTGGCTCTTGTATCTGGGAGGCGTTCCTGTTGCTCCTCAATTTATGTTGGAGCTCGGGAATGGTTCCCGGGGACTGGAATGGCGCAGTCATCGTGCCTTTGTTTAAAAACAAGGGTTCACGTTATGACTGCGCAAATTACAGAGCCATAAGCTTGACCAGTTTGGCAGCAAAAGTGTATGGTAAAATTATTGAAAGGAGAATGAGGATGGTGTCCGATGGTTTACTGTGTGAGACACAAGGAGGTTTCAGGAGTGAAAGGGGATGCATGGATCAAGTGTTCTCTCTGCGCAACATTGTGGAGAAGCATCTGGCTCTAGGTCAGAGGGTTTTCTGCAGTTTTGTGAATCTGGAGAGAGCATTTGACACGGTTGTACGAAAGGAACTTTGGGACATTTTACCGGAGTATGGTATTAGCGGTAAACTGCTACAGGCTGTGCAGTCCAGTTACATGGACTGTAGAGCCTGTGTGCAGCTGCTGGATGATGGAATGTCGCCTTGGTTTGACGTCAATATCGGCGTTAAGCAGGGGTGCGTTCTGTCAGCCAGGCTGTTTATCATATATCTGGATAAATGTCTCCAAAGGTTGAACGATATGAATGTGGGAGTCCAGATGGGCGACTCAGTGGTCACTGCTCTGCTTTATGCAGACAATGCAGTCCTGCTGGCACAGTCAGCGACTGACCTGCAGACCCTAGTCGACACAATGACAGAAGATTGTAAGAAAAGGGGTCTACGCGTGAATGTGAGCAAAACCAAAATAATGGTCTTTGAAAGAGATAAAACCAGAACAGATGTAAGAGTAACAATAGGTAATGATGTACTAGAGCAAGTGGATGAATTTGTATATCTTGGATGTGGATTTAGCCGAGATGGAAGGTACACCACTAATATAGAGCGAAGAGTGAATGCGGGAAATAGAGTGAACGGAGCGTTGGGGCAACTTCTCGGCAGCCACCACCTCAGCCAGAAGGCACGTGTAGCAATACATAACGCAGTGCTTGTCCCAACATTACTGTATGGAAGCGAGAGTTGGGTATGCAGAAAAGAGTATGATAGTAAAATTAATGCGGTCGAAATGCGATCTCTGCGGAAAATCTGTGGAGTTAGGCTGACCGACCGCATTCGTAACGACGACGTAAGAGAGCGAGTAAGTATGAAAGAGAGTATTGGTGTAAAGATGCGAAAGGAATGCTCCGATGGTTCGGACATGTGGAAAGAATGCCGACCGAACGCCTGGTTAAGAAGATATACAATGCGAAAGTGGAAGGATGTAAGTACCGAGGGAGACCGAGACTAACCTACCTAGACCAGATCGGTCATGTACTGAAGGAAGGTGGAGTCAAGAGTCTCCGAAACCGGCGAGCGTGTATGAAGAGAACTATGAATGTTGAGGAAGCGAGTGAAGTATGCAGAGATAGAGTTCTCTGGCACTCTGTTCTCTCTGCCTACCCTGCAAGGGATATGGCGTGATGATATGTATGTATTTGCGTTATATAACGCATCCTCCAAAAGTTCCTGAAATTTAAAAACATGTGCTCATCTTTTAGAGCAAGAACTTTTTAAAATAGGACAAAATTTTATTACAAGAGGGGTAGCTTCTAGTTTTCGTTCATTTACAGCTGCGTGGAATAGTTGTTGCATTGGTTAAACATTTTCATAATGCTAATTTTGATGATATCAGATATCAAAATTAAAATGCCTGAAGAACATCATCAGCATGGCGTTTGTACTAAATATGGCGCTAATGTGCGATGCTCGTCAAGAGTTAATGAGCTGAGTTTAGATTTGCAAGATCGTGATGTAAGCCTTATGAGTGATAATTATTAAACTGAAAATGTGGTTCAAATATTTAGACGAATAATAACTGTACCTGGTACATTCTATGAAAATGCATTTCAAGTAGTGAATTGTATTTTTTTGCGGTGAAGCTTCTCAATGAAAGCGGAAGAAATATACAGCAACCCATAGATCCAGAGACGTTTTATTCTCCATTGGCAACTTCTACGAAAGATTGATTAGTAGTGGTAGAATCACACTGTTAACAGTTTTCTGTCTATAGCCGCGGGCCAGTCCGTCCGAGGTGGTACCACACTCTCGCAGAAAATCAACGTCCGAGCAGCGGTAATGTGCTGTTGTGCAGTGAGCGAGAGACCCGGCAGCCCAGCTTCTGAGTTGATTTTGGGGTTTTCTTTGGTAGGCAACGGCCTAGCTATACCACCGGTATTGGAAAGGTGGCAGTTGGCATATTTTTTTTTAAATTTTTCTTTAACATTAATATACCTTCCGTAGCATTAATCCTATCTGCTTGTTTCCATTCCTTAGTCGTCGTGTATATGGTTATTACTATGGGAAAGGAAAATAAATATGAATTGTATTCTCACTTAGTCTCCACATCATTGATGCACATACAAACTATATTATTGTTTTCCTAACACTTCTTATCTATCTTTAACTGACCTCTCTGTGTCAAATTTAGAAATTTGTTTTTGGTATTATTGACATTGTCCATATTGTGCTGCAATTATAATTTTAAATAGGTAGACTCAAACCCTCATGCGTGCTTCAAAGCTCTTAATTTTTACAGCATCAGGTTTCAAAATAGTTCCTCGTACTAACGCTATAATCAACATTTGGGCCATACATCGTAATCCGCAATATTGGGGTGAGGACGCTGAGCAGTTTCGACCGGAGCGATTTATAGATACCCCATTAAAGCATCCAGCAGCATTTATGCCTTTCAGTTTTGGTCCGAGGAATTGTGTTGGTAAGATTTTAATTATCAGAGATATAAACATGTGTGCACTATGTCATCATCATCATCATCTCAGCTCACACACGTCCCACTATTGGACGAGCCTCCTCCACAATGGGAGGGCAATTAACCCACTAAACCACGCTGGTCAGACGTGTTGTTGTTGCTTTTGTTTCGATTTTTCCTTCTCTAGCATAGATGTTATATACGTTTTATATCCCTAAATCGTCTCGTACTATCACCCACGAGTGAGATAGGGATTGATGAATTGTATTCTTACTCAGTCACCACACGGACACTATGTACTGCCTCGTATACGAAAATCACTTTGAGAGCAAAATGTATAATAATTAATAATCTTTATTAAAATTAGTTTCAGATTATGTTCTGAATATATTATTTGAATTATCTGTGTATTAATAGAATAAGAATACTTTGCAGTTATAGTAAAAGCAGATAAAATCACCGAAAGGAACTATCCCAGAGTAAAACCTTTCTCAGTTGACTCTAGAAAAATATCAAATAATAAAAAGAAAATTAGTAACTAAACAAATGAAAACCAAACAAATGGAGCTTATATTCATGAAGACTAGAGTAAGGAGTACCATCTCAGTGTATTAAGAAGTGTCCAATGAACGGGAGCAAATTAAGGTGGCGCTATAGTAGCAAGTGGAAGCATTTTAAAAAGAGCGCCACAAATTTCATAGGTTCATAGATTATTATTTATCAAATCACAGTTAACTACGTAACTCAGCACACTTCACTCTGCTTATTACTGCTACATTCATATCATTTCCACTTGCTACACTAGCGCTATTTCGGTGAGTGTTCGAACAATAATTTGCTGTTTACAAGTGGACACTTTTTTGACTAATCCCCCATACAAGATGGTACTCCTTACTCTAGTCTCCATGCTTATATTAAAGTAAAATTACTTTCAACACTATACTTACTACTTATCTATATATCATCTACTATCTGCTACTAATTACAATCTAAAATAATATAAAGAAAATAGGTCTTAAGAGTATATGTTGCGAAAACCATAAGCATTTTTTTTTTATAATAAAGTTTTGGTACACAGACTTTTTTATAATTATTTACTTACTTATTCGACCAACTAAGATCATTATAAACATAAAATTCATACAGATATATAAATATTGTGATAAAACAAATTAAAATAAAATACAATAAAATAAGAATTTAAATGACGGACTAATGTAAAGTTTTATAATATTTTTTTAGTCCGTACATGAACCATGCCACAGTGGTACAAGTACTGACAGTCATAACGTTCTGCAAATGCACTCAGTACGCTATTGCGGCTGACCCGCATCCTGCACACCAGGGATGTGCACCGCTTGCGTAATATTTGTCTGTGCCTTTTTTATTTTATGTATTTTAATTATTGTATTGATGTTATATAATTTAAGTCTTCTTGAAGTAGCTTTAATATATTTATGATGATTTATATGTACATTAGCGCATGCGTATGTGTCCTTGTTGTTTTTGACTACGTGTTTCTTTGGGGGTTTTCTACTTTGCGCAGTTGTTTGATGTTGGTGGTGGAAACCCCTCTGTATGTTGGTCTTCTAACATTAAGCAATTTAGACCAGACTACTGTTTCGATAGTTTTCAAAAAGAATAAAGTAGTAGAATAAAATTCCCTCTAAAGTGATTTTTTTACTTATAGGGTACCAATATGCAATGATATCAATAAAAGTAGCGATTTCAACTATTCTACGTAACTTCAAGATATTACCACCAAACGACTTGCCAAGCTCTGAACAACCACCCATACGTCTGGAATTCGATATAATGATGAAGGATGTGGAGAGGTATCAACTAAGATTGGAACGTAGAGTGCAACATCAGTGACATATAATAAAATAAACTTTGTAATTGTATGAAGCCAAGATAATTTTATGAATAACATCGCAGTTAGATAACGATTTCTGATGTTTACGAGTATTACACATTTGAAATAAAACAATTTCTCAGATTCTATCGCGTTTTTATTTGATTTTTAATTTCGTGATTATTCGAACACTTAACAGCGTTCATGGGAGGACTAAAGTATCGCACGTCCAATAAGTCATCGGTTATTACAGAAATTTATATCTACCCGCTACCCTTAAGGGGTGTAATAAAAATAGGAGATGAAAAACTTTAGAAAAGTAACCTTTTACGAGGGCGAAGCCGCGGGCAGAAGCTAGTAGTCTATAAAATATAGCTTGATCTCTGTGACAGTCGTCACTAGTGCCGCACGCTTACGATGCAGTCCGTATTTTGTCGATATAATTCCTAATCTTTTAAAGTTATTTGCTACTGCAATTGAAAAACTATGTATGAAAATCTTATTGAATTTCAATCAAATGGATGGGTGAATTGATTATAAATGTAAAATAATCTATGAAAACCTTATTGAATTTAAATTAATGAATTTTATTTAATTTAAACTAAAGCTGTTAATTAATTCTTTTTATTATTCGAAAGGAGTACATCCAAGTTCATCGTCACTATTATCATCATCACTGGAGCATTATTGTAGGTTGGTGATGAGGTCACAGATTATTTCATGAATATTCATGTTTATTTTATAAAAGAAATTATCTTTTTAATATAAAAGAAATGGTCTTATTAATATTATAACTGATGTCTTAAAAATAAATTAACACAATTTACTTTTATTTTATAGAGTAACCATGTGGTTTATATAGGTAATGTGTTGGTTTTCCTTGTTTTATAAATATAATTAATAAGAATGTTATCAAATCGATATGTACTATATGATACGTTTGTCAATTGTCCCATCTCTACCTTATTCTCAGTCCAGTATGACCTTGTACTTGCGTAAGCATCATATTTTTATAAAATGGTTACTAAGTATTTTAAAAAAACATATGAGTACAAGTTTGGTTTAAATATTCATATTTTTATATTCATAATTCAGTTGAGATATAAGTGGCATGTAAAGAATGCAAATATAGGTGATACAAAATAAAATTGTAACATGACGCATATTCAAAATTACTTCATCGGTTTTGTAGCTATCTGTCACAGAGATCAAGCTATATTTTAAGGACTATAATTTAAAAACTAACAGATCTATTAAGCTACCACCAGAGCGGAACACGGCCACGCTGAGAAAGAGCCTGTAAGAAAACTTCGAAGCCATAATGCAAATTATTGACTTTTGTGAGGCGGCCTTTTAATAGGAGAATGGTTCGCAAGACTATTGAAATTAAAAGACATAAAAATTTCAATAGAGAAGATGGCTGGGTATTATCGTCAAGCTGGGATCCTATTAGTCACTTAATTAAAAATAAAACAAAAAGGACACTGTGAGTACTTATTGTATACATTTGACCCACAATAATAGATCAATATTGATTTACTCAATTTTAGTAAGCCGTCACGGACAGGTCGTTTACTTTTTTTTATTGCTTATGGTGCAAACGAGTAAGCAGCACACCTGGTGGTGAGTGACACTGCCGCCCAAGGGTATAGCTTAGGCCGCTGCCTACCAATAAAATCCCCAAACCTACCCAGTTGGGCTTCCGGCTCTCTCTTTACTACTTAACATGACCGCCTGATTCTTTCCGTGACTTATTTCAATTCTTCATTTCCTATACTATTTGACAAGGGCGGTGACCGCTGTCTGGAGTGTCTTAGTTACGGCTGTCGGGGAATTATATAGAAGAAAGAGTGCAATATCATCGCAATAGAAAGCCGTATGTACGTAAGTGAATTTGGGCATATCGCTAGTATATAGCCTAAAAAGGTACGGAAAGAGGACCGATCCCTGAGGCAGACAGGACTTGAGTGGATGGGAGAGCGACAACGTCTCTTCTACCCTGTAGTGAAAATTATGATGACTATCTAAGTCATCGCAGTTTTAGTTATGTATTATTAAAATTAAATAATCAGGAGTTTTTAACATATATAATTTATAAATAAGGCCCTCGTGCTATATTTTATCGAACGCTTTTGCTGTATCTAGGAATAGTACACCAGTGAATCTGCCCCTGATGAAATGGCCAGTTATGTATTTTTCTCAAACATGCATGGAAATTTGAGCATTATTTTGACAACCTTCTTCGAGATAAATTGAAATTGCTGTACTGACCAAATATATGCGAGCAGCGGCCGGCAAAAAATGTATGAAAATCCATATTTGTCGTGTTTTAGCGGTCAAATAAATATATATGTAAATTCATATGTGTCGTGTATTTTAAAAATGGAAAGATTTGTTACTTCAAAATATTGCAAGCAAATAAACTTATCAGAGTTTTATTTAAATTTCGAACTGGTTTGAAAAAGAAACCTGTTTGATAATGAAAAAAAAACAAATGAACACTTTAGCACGTGAAAAATGTTGTTCGTCATGTATACAGTTCTGCGTAGTACTAAATAAAATAAATAAATAAAAATAAATAAAAAATAAAAAAGCCTTTTATTTCCAGTATTGAAAAATTAGCATAAGAAAGTATTTGTTACTACCTTTATGTACTTGGATAACAACAAAGTACCTAAGAGAATATGTGTAATCTTAGTTAGTTATATACATACCCACACACATATCTACACTTACGCACGCACACAGGCACGCACACATAATTATACATATTTTCACACATACATATATTCGCATATATACACACACATACACATACATACACCCACATATACATATATATACACACATGCACATACATATACACACATATATACATACACATACACACACACATACACATACTACTTAGTACTACTTAGTTTTAATTTTCGCGCATTATTTGAGAAAAGCACTATACAAGCCTAGGCCACAACTAGGAATTGATGGACTTACGTATGTGTGCCTCGGCCCACATTTACACGTTCGTCCATCAATCCCTGTTTTGCTGGCCGCTGCAGTAATATACTATTACTAATCTATGTAATTGCTGAACACAACTGTGTTGAGCTTGAAACCGAACTGTTTATCGCTGATGAGATTGCTGACCTCAGCAAATATTCGTATCCTACTGAGTACTAATCGTTTGTATAATTTGCCTAAGCTTTGTAGTAGACTGACAGGGTGATAACTACTAGATTAGATATATTTTTACCGAGTTTGTGAATTTCTATTACCAAAGCCTCTTTCATAAAGGAATAAAATTCTATTGTGAAAGAAAGATCATTGGAGTGAAAGGTTAACATGGTATGGACATGTGATGAGACGGGATGAAAGAAATGTTGTGAGGAAAGTTTTAAATATGAATGTTGAAGGCTTTAGGGGTAAAGGAAGACCAAAGAAAAGATGGATGGACTGCATGAGGTATGACATGGATAGGCAGGGAGTGACTGCAGAGATGACGTCTGATAGGACTGTATGGAGGAAGATGACGTATTGCGTCGACCCCAAGTAATTGGGATAAAAGCAAGATGATGTTGATGATGACGTGAAAGAAAGATCATTGAGGGCGTTACAGATACATGACAAAATTGTAACCTAATGAAAAGGGAATAATTTAATAGCTTTGTTTGTTATTCCGTCCGAACCTTTCTTTTTTTTTTACGCAAGGTGGGACCATGGATGTGGTCGCTCCCCGGCAAATCGACCCGGGGCGACGGAAGAGGCGGCACGCAACCCCATGGACCCACCCTGCAAACACCTCTCTTCGCCGTGCGAGCGGGCCACCGGTACCCGATCTTTGTCTTCGGTGACCGGCCCGGCGATATACCCTTGCGGTTTCCTCTCTTGTCGATGCCCCGACAGCTTTCGCTGTCGGGCCGTCGCCCTCACGCGGTGGCCTCGCGTCGGGTGACCGGACAATTCCCCGGTCCGATTACCCGAAGCCTTGGTTAGGGCGGCATCAGGCGCAGATATTCGTGCCTGCACCGCCCTGGCCGCTGGCAGCGGCCCGCGTCATGGGAATCCTCCCGGACTCGTTCCGCCGCCTCCTTCTGCGAGATGACAGCATCGCAGAAGGCGGCGACCGCGTCCCAGTTTCTGATGCTGACGACCATCGCTTTCGCGACAGCCGGCGGCGTCAGGTCGGCACCGATGATAGCGATCAGGTCGCGGCGCTGCCCGTCCCAGCTCGAACATTCCTCGAGCATATGTTGCGCCGTGTCCTCGTCACTATCGCAATGGTGGCAGGACGGAGTCCACTCCCTCCACACGACCGTGTGCAGGTACTTGCCGAAGCAACCGTGCCCCGACAACACCTGCACCAGTCGGAAAAAGAGGACCCCGTGCCGCCGCTCCTTCCACTCCATCAGTACGGGCCAGAGGGCCTCAACGGTAACAACACCGTGTCTAGGCCTCTCCAGCCGCGTAACCCAACGGGCGATGACGTCTCGGCGGGCGTCCTCGCGCCAGGTGGCTATCTCGCTCAACGATGGGGAGCCACCCTCGTCGCGCACTGAGGTAACCCGCCGGTAGAGGTCGGCGAGCATCTCCGCCTCTAGGTCCCACGGGGGTGTCCCGGCCAGTAGGCATGCCGCCTCGGTCGATACCGTGCGGTACCCGCGAATGGCTCTGACCGCCATGGCTCTCTGTGGTCTCCACAGAACAGCCCTGAGCTGGGCGTTCAGAGCCCTCGCCCACACGGGTGCGCCGTACATGGCCATCGAACGGATCACCCCCGCACACAGCCATCGGCCCTCGAAGCTGGGTCCGCCCAGATTCGGCATGAGCCGTGATAGGGCGGACGCCGCGCTGACCAGCCGGGAGCAATTCGGCGAAAATGCTCCCGGAACCACCATCGCCCGTCGAGCACCAGACCCAAGTACTTCATATGGGCCTGGATACTGTTCTGGATGGAGTTGACGACTAACGAGGCGCCGATTGGCAGCCTTACGCGTGGCCCATGGAATAATAGGGCCTCCGTCTTATTTAAGGCCACCCTGAGCCCCAGCGCCTCGATTCGCCTGACCATCTCCTCGGTGCCGAGAGTGGCCAGGCTCGCCACCTCTTCGAGTATCCTGCCCCGGGCTGTGACGAGCGTATCGTCAGCATAGCATATCAAGCTCAGCCCGGGGGGGAGATGCCCTCTCAACGCCCAGTCGTACTCAATGTCCCACAGAGTCGGCCCCAGAACCGATCCCTGTGGAACACCGCACGACATGGGCGTCCGCACAATGTCGCCAGCGGGACCCGCGCAGAGGACACTACGCCCCTCCAAATAGTCGGCCACCAGCCGCCTCAGGTACAAGGGCACCCCATGAAATCGGAGCGCCTCCCTGGTGCAGCTGAATGGCAGACTATTGAATGCATTGGCGATGTCCAACGACATCGCCAACAGCACTCCTCCGCCGGTGACAGCCTCCGCGGCCGTCTGCCTCAGTCGTAGCAGGGCCCCGATGGTTGAACGCCCCCTTCTAAAACCGAATTGAGCGACCGACAGATCGGGCCCCACCTCGCTCAGATGCTGGACGATGCGGGCAGCGAGGATGCGCTCCAGCAGCTTACCCACATCGTCAAGGAGCACGATGGGCCTGTAGGCTGACGGCGAATCCGGGGGCCGTCCCGGCTTTGGCAGGAGAACCAACCTCCCCTCCTTCCAACACTCAGGGAACCGTCCAGACGCCTAACAGACGGTCGTTGTACAGCTGCCTGAGGCGAGGCTCGAGGTGCTCGAGGAGCGACGTCAGCACCCGGACTGGTATTCGGTCCGGGCCGGGGGCCGTGATGGCGGAACGAATCCACGTCACAGCTGCCTCCACTGCCGACTCCGTCACGGGCGGAACACTCTCGTCGGCCTCCCGGTCTTGATCTGGCGAAGCCATGCCGGGGGCGTGTGTTCCGACTGCTGCGAAAACAGCTCTTCGACCACCCTACAGAGGAAGTCGGGCTGGAGGGTCTCGGTTTGGGCTGCGCGCAAAGCTTGTTCAGCGACACGCGATACGGGCGACCCCAGGGGTCACGGTCGAGACCGTCCAGCATCTCCTGCCAACTCGCACCCTTGGCGGCTCGGATGGCCAGCCGAAAGACAGTCCGCGCACTGCGGTACGCCTCGTACAGCTGGTCCTCCCGCTCAGCGTCGCGGTGACGCCGCCAGCTGCGGGTATAGGACCTTCGGGCACTGATACACGCCGCACGAAGGTCCGCCAGTCTTGGGGACCACCAGTAGACCCCCTGCCTCGGAGGTAGACGCCGCACCCTGGGCATGGCCGCATCGCACATCTGCGTTAACGCACTGCGAATGCGGACTGCCTCAGCGTCCACTCCGTCCGCTGGGGGTGATGAGGACAGCCACGTGTGAACGATGGCCACCTCCGCCAGTAGGTCCCTATCAAGACGACCCACAGCCCACCGCGGAAACGCGTGAGCTCCGTCCGCCCTGTGACCCCTACTGGGGTCCCGGGGGGAGACCTCCATCTGAATATACCGGCGGTACGTCAGGGTCTCCGCCTCCTCCAGGACCCTCCAGTTCCTCACTCGTGGCGCGGCAGCAGGGCTAGCGAACGACAAGTCCACTATCGACCCGCCCTGCTGCCACACACACGTGTTCACTGAGCCCCTGTTAAGAACACAGAGGCCCAGTGAAGCCGCCCACTCAACGACCGCCCGCCCGCGGTCGTCCGTCATAGGGGATCCCCACGCCGTGGATTTGGCGTCGTCCAGACCCACGATCCGGCCCCTCGCCCTCTTCGAGAGGCCGACACCTTAGGTGGGGGCATGTTAGACACGCTCCCCTCGGAGTCGGCACTCGAGCTGCCACCCTTACTCAGGGGGCGCTTCCGCGCCTTCGAGGGGAGGGCCTCCTCCTTGTCACGGTCGCCGCCGGGGTCTTTGCCGCAAGACGCACTGACGACCTGGTGGGGACTTCAGCGGCCGGCCCGCTGTCCTCCTTGGACGGCCCTGCGGGAATATCACCGCCCTCGTCCATTCTAGCGGTAGATCCGCCGCCCTCGTCTCCGGACGGCTCTGCAACATCGCTGTCGCCCCCGTCCGTCAACGGCTCTGCTACGAGTCTACCGCCGTCCTTCTTCGCTTCAGGGGCGGCAGCCTCCCTGCGCGCTGGCCGCTCCTCCATCCGCATTTTGAAGATGGAAGCCTTCCCCCGGCTCTTCCTGGGCGACTTCCGCTTCGTTGTTTGGGCCTCCGTGGTTTGTGCCGGGCCCTCGGCGGACGCCTCAAGTCCCGAGGACGAGGCGTCGTTTTGATCAGTTTTGCGTTGGCTTGACCGGGCCTTGGGGTGAGAATCATTATGATGATCCCCGTCGTTAATTTTGTTTAATTTTAGAGTATCCATAATGAATCCCACGAGCATGGGCGATACTATACGTCGACCCTGGCAGAGATCCCTTTACCCGGGCAAGCCTACATTTACTATCCAGGGGGGGCAGCAGCAGAGCGTGCTAAGAACAGAACAACCCATCTGCCATGCATCTTCTCGCCGCACGCCAGAAATTAAGATTTTGGGTGATTTTCGAATTCAGACAAGCAAAGATCAGGTTTACGATATGTCGACGGTGGCATATGCTTGCCCAGCCCTCAAATGAATGAGTGACTGAGCCCGTCGAAGATTCACGTCCGGTCACCCTCTACGAGTAGAGGGCTAGGAGCGAAACAGGGCTTCCCAAATAAGGGGACCCCCCTAGTGCCAGATATTTGCTACGGGAGACAATCCATCAGAATGATCTGGGGGACTGCCGCCCGCACCCAGGGTACACCACGCGTAGGTTTCTGACATCGTACCCTAATTCCGTCCGAACCTGGGCCTTTCCTAGCTTATAGGGCCTTGTCTAGCGACTTGACTTTATCGGTAGTCACTGTTGGCGTTGGTTGATCTGGGTTGTCGTTCGTTTGCAACGAACTTCTTCGGTGTTGATGGGGTTGTGTTGAGAGTAAAAACCGCATTTCACATCTGACCTCTGTAGCGTGCAGCAGCTCTGCTTGCTCGTGTACCGTTTACCATTTGTTTTTATATCGTTAAAGTGTTAGAATTAGCAATTCGTTTAAACGAGTATTTATAATTCGCTTATTAGTTGGTTTTATGGCAAATGAAAGTGATTGCGATAATTAATATTTCAGTGTTAAAATAATTATTTAGTTGTTTCTTCTTTACATTAATATTCTTTCGTCTGCCAAAAGTATATAGGTATTTCTCTTTATTACTTATAGTGCCATACGAGCAAGCAGTACACCTGATGGCAAGTGTTACTACCGCCCATGGACCTTTGTAATACTGAGGGCATAGACCGCTACCTAGCAACTAAAATCCACCCAAGTTGGGATTTAAAAGTTTCTGTTATATAAACTTAGTTCTGACAATAATGAATACAAAAAAAAATATTATTCTACTTGGTGCACTAGTTCAGATGTTATATATTTTTGTTATATAGATTATGATAAAAAGGGCAGGTTAATTTGACCTATCCTTTAAGGTTTAGCCAGCATTCGTAATGTAAGCATACAATAGTTCCTTTTTTTACGACACATCACACTACTATTCTATTAAATTCTCGCCTTTTCTCTAATAGAATATGCGTTTATTATAGATATAACACCTTTCTCTTGAATTGCTTCGTCCATGGCAGAAAACCGCATTAAAATCTGTTGCGTAGTTTAAATGATCTTAGCATACAGACTGGAGAAGGAACTTCATTTTATGCTATGTATATGTAGGTATATTACTTAAATAGTTATGAATCTTGAATACTAATACTATTAATTAAAAACATTGTATAATAAATTAAGTTATAAATTTTGTAGTAATTTTTATTTTACTAGGATATAAAGTATAAAATAGCGGAAACGAGACAAGGTCGGGTGTATGTACGTATTGTACATACATCGCTGCGTTTATTAATTGTTGCGTTTACATTCCACAAGCATCACCAATAGGGACCGAGTTATATACATTAGCATATTTTCATATGCATATGCATATTTAAGACATCCTTAGCGATAATAGCATATTTTAGCTAAAATCTAGTTAGTTTTAATTTGTTTATTTATTTCCAATATTCTTATAAGAGTAAATCATCATTATAGTCAACTGTACTACATAAACCACGAAGGGTTTATCTGGGTTGCGGTGAGTCGTTGTCACTAAAATTTATGTTTATCAATTATCTATTACTAGCTTCTGCCCGCGGCTCCGCCCGCGTAAAAGGTTACTTTTCTAAAGTTTTTCATCCCCTATATATATTTTACCCCTTAAGGGGTTAAATTTTTTGCAAAATGTTAACGTCATATTTATTTTTTAAAATTGACGATACTTCCTTACAACTTTTCATCTCCCTTTACAACCCTTTTTTTTGCATTAAAAAATAGCATTTGTCCTTTATCAGGCTCTAGACTATCTGTGTACTAAATTTCATTTAGATCGATTCAGTAGTTTTGGCGTGAAAGAGCGACAGACAGATAGATAGAGTTATTTTCGCATTTATAATATTAGTCAGGATTACTGTTGATTACTTACATACATTTTTTAAGTTGATATTTAAAGTATTTAGGTGAAGAAGAAGAACAGCAGATATTGTTGCGATGCTAAAGCAACAGGCGCCACAACTAACAAAATTGTTTAATAGTATCATTGTAAAGGAAGAAATAATCAATATAAATATATGATTTATATATAAATTAAGCACTTTTCTGATGCAGCAGCTTCGCAGTATAAAAATAAATATAACTTTGCTATCTTAGCAAATGATTTTGGTGTTCAAATGGATTGGAACTTTTTCGTCACATCTTATGGCAAAGGAGCGTGTGATGGCTTAGCCGTAAGTGTGAAAAGACCGGCTTATCATGCTAGCCTTCAACGTGACAAAAATAAGCACATAACAAAACCACTTTCTTTATTCCAGTGAGCCGAAAAATCATTTCAAAAAATATTTTTGCTTTTTGTTCCCGAGATCATGACTTACATGAACAAAAGTACCGACCACGATTCGAGCCAGCACTTACGATAAAAAATTCTCGTCAATTTCACTATTATAAACCATTGGATGATGGATCATTGCAATGTAAACTTGTGTCGGAAGATAAGAAAGTTTTTATTAACCAAGATTTAAAAAAAAATATTAACAAATCCCTATAAAATAATATTATATAATTTAATATTTATTACTAGTTCGTTTCTTTCTATTTTTCTTTAATAATAGAAAATGTATTTATTATATTATTATATTAATCATAATAAAATTTGTTTGATATTTATATTTTCAATTGTTATTTTTAGTTATAATTAATTGAAGCTGCAACGTAGTCTGACGCTCGATGGCGCGGTATTCTGACAGCGTCTGCGGCGCGCTGTGATAAATAATTTCATATTGTTTAAACTAATCGCGTGCAGCGAAATATTTTTCTGAAATCTTAAATTTTAATAAATAACGCATGTAACCGATAAAAAAAAACTTCATTTTTCACCGAGAAGTCAATGAAATTCTCATTTGTTAACTTAAAAGTTAATTAACAATATGATAATAAACAAATAATTTTTAGTTAGGTATTAATATTTTATTACAATATAAACATTTTAAAAATAAATCCTCCAAGTCCCATTAATTTAACTGTAACGGTTGATTTACAATCCATTTTTTAAATAAAAGTACCTAAAATTTTCATTGTAAAAAAAATATTGTTTAAATCGAAATTTTTAGAAATCGTTTAGGGGATCATTTTATCATGGTATGTACTCATAAAAAACATGGGCTTAATTTTTATGATCAAGTAGAAAATGGGAGATTCAGTTGACGTGATCTTACTCATATAAAAGATTTCCACCTATGTATTGACTCTTCACGATATCTCTGGAACCATAAGGCCTACAGACTTCAAATTTGGTAGGAATACTCCTTTTGCCGAGTCAGTTAAGAACTGATTTGACGAAATTCCGCCCGCAAGGGGGTGTAAAAATCACATTTTTTAAATATAGCTCCAACAGACTTGAATTTCGGTAGGCATATTTGTGTTACGATAAAGAGGTAAACTAAGAAAGGCTTTTTAAAAATTCCACCCCTAAAAGAGATAGCGTAAGTATTAACCCAAAAATCTACATTTTCTAATACTGCCCCTACAGACTTGAAATTTGGTGTGGACTCTCTTTCTGCCCTGTAAAAGTCAGATAAAGTAATATTTTAAGACACTCCTTCTCCGAAAGGAATTCTATGTAGTGAAATAAACTACACAACTGAAGTGACATAACCGAAGCGAAGCGAGGGTGGGTCGCTAGTATATATATATATATATATATATATATATATATATATATATATATATATATATATATATATATATATGTCGGAGAGTCATAAATAAAGCAGAGAGCTATTGAGTCGAGTTGATTGTTGTTGGCAGGCATAATATTATTCGTTTACATTCTAATTATCTTCTAAATTCTTAACTTAATTTTTATTACATTAACACGATTTTCTATAATTTAAAACCTTTTTAATCTATTATAAGTAATGAATAATGTAATTTACGTAATGACCAATCAGAGCAGAGCACGTACCTCGAGCGGGGTCGAGGCGCCATCTCTACTTTACTTTATACAGGCCGACGTATGGGCGATACATTTGAATTGTAGCAACGGGTCGAGCTGAATCTTTGTTGAGAGTGTATTTGTGGTTAAGTAAGATCGGTGCCACGAACTCGCTGCTCGGTCTTAACGGCTTATTTTTGATTTCGATATTATTGCATAGTGATAAAACGTTGTTAAAGATTAAATTAAAACGATACAAACATCGATCGTTGTTTTGTGCTCGCATTTTACCCTGATGACGCCCACTAAGTCTGCAACCACTAATGATGACATTGACCAAATTGATTTTCGTTTCTAATGTTATTGGTTCTTAGAAAGTAATTGACTTCATTACCTAAATATCTTTCTATAATCTTATTTATACAGGACAATGTAGTTACGGGACGATAATTATTATAATCATCATGCTGTCCTTTCTTATATATTGGTCTTATAATTCCAATTTTTAAAATATCAGGGTACCCAGTCTTTATGCAGCAATTCATCAAATGCATTATTACTCACACCATTTTGTCTGATGCAAACTATATTAAGTATTTGGCGTGTAAGCTTTTACATCCAGGGCTTTTTTTTTAAATTTATTTGATTAATAATTTTCTTAACTGATAGATCATCATTTCGTTTCATTTTTATAGTTCGATCCGGTATAATTTCGTAAGTAGAATGGTCAAGAATAGCTATGTTACAAATGTTGCTGCATATTTTAGTCATCATCATCATCACAGCCCATAAATGTCTCACTGTTGGGCTTCGGGCCTCCTCCGTAATGGGAGGGAAATTAACTTACTATACCGCGCTGGTTAGACGTGTTGGTATAGGGTTTTGTTTCGAGTTTTCCTTCTCCCACATACATGTTATATGCATTTTATATTCCTTAGTCGTCTCGTACGATCACCCACGGGTAAGATATGGTAGTGAATAGTATTCTTACTCCGTCACCACACGGAATATTTTAGTATTTTAGTCAAATTCAGTCACAAATTTATTAGCCAAGGTTAATGAGGGTATTCTAAATTTTTAACACTAAGTAAAAAATAGTATGTACTTTGTAAACATTAACTTACATCTGAAGTAAAAGTATTTTTACAAATTTTATTGCATTCATGTTAATTAAATTGTGCAAATTAAACATGAAGTTTAACTTGAAATTAATTAATCTTTTTTTTAAGTGAAACCTTCTTTAGAGAGAAGAGAGAGAGAGAGAACCTCTAAAGAGATAAAACCAGAACAGATGTAAGAGTAACAATAGGTAATGATGTACTAAAGCAAGTGGATGAATTTGTATATCTTGGATGTGGATTTAGCCGAGATGGAAGGTACACCACTGATATAGAGCGAAGAGTGAATGCGGGAAATAGAGTGAACGGAGCGTTGGGGCAACTTCTCGGCAGCCACCACCTCAGCCAGAAGGCACGTGTAGCCATACATAACGCAGTGCTTGTCCCAACATTACTGTATGGAAGCGAGAGTTGGGTATGCAGAAAAGAGTATGATAGTAAAATTAATGCGGTCGAAATGCGATCTCTGCGGAAAATCTGTGGAGTTAGGCTGACCGACCGCATTCGTAACGACGACGTAAGAGAGCGAGTAGGTATGAAAGAGAGTATTGGTGTAAAGATGCGAAAGGGAATGCTCCGATGGTTCGGACATGTGGAAAGAATGCCGAACGAACGCCTGGTTAAGAAGATATACAATGCGAAAGTGGAAGGATGTAGGTACCGAGGGAGACCGAGACTAACCTACCTAGACCAGATCGGTCATGTACTGAAGGAAGGTGGAGTCAAGAGTCTCCGAAACCGGCGAGCGTGTATGAAGAGAATTATGAATGTTGAGGAAGCGAGTGAAGTATGCAGAGATAGAGTCCTCTGGCACTCTGTTCTCTCTGCCTACCCTGCAAGGGATATGGCGTGATGATATGTATGTATGTATGTATGTACCTTCTTTAACATTGCTATGCATTTTTTTGGGATGCGTAAAAAATGTTAAACTCGCGTCAGGACGCGACGCAACCTGATCAAAAATTCGTAAGACGGAGGGAGAGTAGAGCGCCAGCGCGGCGTAGGAGAGGAAGTAATATCTCTCTTTCTACCGACCGGCGAAAATATATGCCTGCTGCTGCTGTTCCGTTTATGCAGCGATTATTTTTTTAAATAATGAATGTGGTTTAACGATGTCAAATGATAGCAATCTTAGCACAACGAAATACAAAACTACTACTGATGTGGTCTTTATTAGACATTTAAATAGATTAGAATTAAAATTGTTCGTTTCTTACTTCAGCTATCATAAACCTATTGTATCAGTTTTAGAGATAGGCGATGATGATCCTGGTAATGATGATAGTGAAAGAGTCGTTGAAATTATGGATGAAAGTTGTTTTTTTTTTAGAGATAAACTTTTTAATGTAAAATAATGGTAATAGTTCTGAAGTGTTAATTTTTTATGTAAAATAAATTGTCATGTTTGTGTACGATAGCGCAATAAATGTATATTTTATTTAACCATAAAATTGATGGTACTTTTATACTGATAAATAAAGCAATTCGTGCGAAATTATTCCCTAACCATTCTAAAATATTAAAAAATGCACAACGTTAATGTTCAAGTTCCCGTGTGGCGACAGGATAGAATACATGTGTCGCCACCCCTTACTTGCTTTTAATCCGTAATACGGAAATCCGCAGAAGAACTGGTATAACCGGCATAGCACGAAGAATTAGCCCGCTGAAGTGGCAATGGACAGGCCACATCGCTCGAAGAACCGACAACCGCTGGGGAAAAAAGGTTCTAGAGTGGCGACCATGTACCAGACGACGCAGTGTAGGGTGCACCAACCCCCGACTAACTAGACAGACGACCTGGTGAAAGTTTCTGGGCGTCGATGAATGTAGGCGGAACAGGACCGCATTCTGTGGCGTACCATGAGAGAGGCCTACGTCCAGCAGTGGACGGCGATAGGCTGAAATGTATGTTCAAGTGTTCACTTCTGCCAACACTCCTAGTGTGCATTTTTTTTATATTTTACATTTTTATTTTGTACTGATGATTTATATGGGATTAACTAAATAATAATTGGTTTTGTAGACATTACAATTTATATTGATTATAAAAACTTACTAATAGAAATGTTTGATGCTTCTTCATTTTCATCTTTTTAATGTATAATATTAATTTGAATTATATTAAAATTTATTCTATTTGAAGTCATATACACTACTCTATATTTATCGCCAACCCGCCTGCCAAGCGTGGCGATTATGGCATTATTCCCCCCAAAATAATATGGATGCAAATGAAGTCTCGGCCCACAGTCACAACAGTCCCGCTGTGCCACGAGCTCATTTTGATAGCGGGCCCATTGGTGGTGGGGCAGGGGTGCTAAGAATCTCCGGCCGTGATCCGGCTACCAAAGCAATCGACCCTTGGCCCTGGTAACACACATCATTCGAACGCTTAGGACCGACGAGACGGTCATCGAGCTGAAAGAGGAATTGAGCAATATCCGCTGGGACATTATAGGATTATCAGAAGTGCGAAAAGAGGAGGAGGGCACGATAATCCTCCGGTCTGGAAACCTGCTCTTCTACCGAGAAGGAGATCACCCATCCCAAGGCGGTGTAGGGTTTATCGTTCGTAAGTCTCTTGTAGACAAAGTGGAGAGAGTGTGTCGACAAGGGTAGCGTATCTTCTACTCAGAATTACCAAACGGTATTTGTTGAAGGTCATACAGGTTTACGCACCGACCTCGACATACTCCGACGACGTGGTGAAGGCCTTTTAAGAGGACATCTTGAAAGCCATCCACACGTCCAAAACCCACTTCACGGTAGTTATAGGAGATTTCAACGCAAAACTAGGCAATAGGACAGACGATGAGTTGAGTGGGGCAATATAGATTCGGACAGAGAAACCAAAGGGGCCAAAACTAGCCGACTTTTTGGAGAAAGAAGGCTTTCGTATGATGAATTCCTTCTTCAAGAAGCGGCCACAAAGGAAATGGAACTGGATTAGTCCTGATGGATCCACTAAAAATTAAATAGACTTCATCTTGACGGACAAACGACAAATATTCAATCATGTCTCTGTGATCAGCAGGATTAAAACTGGGAGTGATCACAGGATGGTACGAGGCACATTGAATCTTCGTACGAAAGTCAAACGGTCTTGCTTGATGAAGTCTATACTTTGACCTGCACCTGTCCAATACCAGAACCCTGATAGCTTTCAACTCGAATTACATAATCGCTTCCAATGCCTGGAAGAGTGCGAATCTTCGAACGATATGAACCACAGGTTCGTGGAAACTGTCCACGCGGTCGTTCTTTCGTCGTGGTTCGTCAATATTCTTCAAGAGCCGTCGCGCAACTAGAACAAAAAAGCTTGTTCATCAGACTCTAAAGCTCATGGAGAGGAGAAAGGAAGTGCCAGTACAGTCTCTTTTTTTTTTTTTTTTTTATTGCTTATGGCGGCAAAGGAGCAGACAGCACACCTGATGGTAAGTGTCACTGCCGCCCATGGACCTTTGCCAATGGTATAGCTAGGCCGCTGCCTACCAATACAACCCTGAACCCACCCCAGTTAGGCTGCCGGCTCTCTCGCTCACCGAACGAAGCGCAATAGCACATTGCTATTACTCAGACGTCGATCTTCTGCGAGAGTGTGGTACTACCCCGGACAGACCGGCCCGCGGCTGTAGACAGAGAACTGTCCACAGCATGGTCCTACCACAGTAGAGTCTTCAGCTGATTGGTTCGAACTCAGGTTTCATAGGCTTAATCAGCTTAATAGGCAAATCTCCAAATCTACGCGACGCAATATTTACCGATTCAATACACTGCATATTGAAAAGGCGATAGAGCGAAATCGAGGCTCCAAAGTGTTCGCACGAGATTTGTCTATTGGGTAGAGCCAAATGACTAAGCTGTACGGTACCGATAACGGTACCGATAACGGTACTGTCATTTCATCCCAGAGTGAGATATTGGAAGAGGTCGAAAAGTTCTATGGGCAGTTGTACAAATCATCCCTGAATCCTGATGTCGGCTTGGTCCAAGACCCCAGATCCAAGCTAACTCGGCACTATACCGAAGAAATCCCGGACGTCAGCTTGTACGAGATCAGAATGGCTCGAAAACAATTAAAGAACGGAAAGACACCGGGAGATGACGGAATTACTACAGAGCTCCTGAGGGCAGGCGGCAATCTGGTTTTAAAAACCCTACAGAAGCTGTTTAATTCAGTCATTCTGGGGGGCGACGTTCCAGAGTCATGGACCAGGAGTGTGATGGTGCTGTTTTTCAAGAAGGGCGATAAAAGGCTCTTAAAGAATTACAGACCCATCTCACTCCTGAGTCACGTGTACAAATTGTTTTCAAGAGTCATTACGAACCGACTCACGCGCATGCTAGACGACTTGCAGTCGCCTGAACAATCCAGTTTCTGAAAAGGTTATAGTACCATAGACCACATTCACACGCTACGCCAGATTATACAGAAGACCGAGGAGTATAAGCGGCCTCTATGTCTAGCGTTTGTGGACTATGAGAAAAGCTTTGATTTGGCGAAACTTGGGCAGTGCTGCAGTCCCTTTAGAGGTGCCAAATTGACTATCGGTATATCTAAGTGCTGAAGTGTTTGTATAAAAACGCTACCATGTCGGTCCGCATACAGGATAAGAGTACGAAACCCATCCAGTTGCAGAAAGGCGTGAGACAGTGAGACGTTATCTCTTCGAAACTCCACTGCGCTGGAATATTTCTTCAAGCTCTTAGACTGGACTGGACTCAGCATCAACATCAATGGTGAATACATCACTCACCTTTGATTTGCAGATGATATCGTAGTCATGGCAGAATCCCTGGAGGACCTTGGCACCATGCTCAATGACCTCAGCAAGGTCGCCCAACTAGTAGGGCTGCAAATGAACATGGACAAGACGAAAACCGGGTCTAATTCCATGTCATTTCTGTACCGGTCCTGGTTGGAAATGTGATTCTCGAAGTTGTCGCTCACTATGTTCACCTAGGACAAACAGTCCAATTAGGTAGATCCAATTTCGAGAAAGAGGTCAGCAGACGAATCCAACTCGGCTGGGCAGCTTTCGGGGAACTTAGGAGGATCTTCTCGTCTAATATTCCGCAGTGTCTGAAAACAAAGATTTACAACCAGTGTGTATTACCAGCGATGACTTACGGCACTGAAACGTGGTCTCTAAATGTCGGCCTCATAAAAAGGCTCAAAGTCGCTCAGATTGCTATGGAGACGGTTATACTCGGTATTTCTCTACGTGATAAAATCCGGAATACGGCAATCTGTAGAAGAACGGGTGTAACCGACATAGCCCCAAGAATTAGCACGTTGAAGTGGCAATGGGCAGGCTACATCGCTCGACGAACTGACAACCGTTGGGGAAGAAAGGTTCTCGAGTGGCGACCACGAATCGGACGACGCAGCATACTACGATCCCCCACGCGCTGGACTAATGACATTATCAAAGTCGCAGGAAACCGTTGGATGTAGGTGGCACAAGACCGTTGCAAATGGCATTCTCGTGGGGAGGCCTATGTCCAACAGAGGACGTTTAAAGGCTGATGGCTGGATGATGAGATGGATATTTATTCAAAATTTCACAGCGTGATGTTTGATGAAAAAAATATTTTATATTTGATCCAAAACAGACCTAGATTGTCCATAGTGCGATGCCATGGTACCATAATAGGCCTTTTCATCCACGTTACATATGTGTACCAAATTTTCATTCAATTAAAATTCAGGAAATGGTTCTAGTTCAACATTCTTCCTGAACATACACATATACATAAAACAAACATGTAAAGCACAACGATTAAAAAAAATTACAAGTATGTACACCTATTAATAAAAATATTTACCTTGATAAATAGCAGCTTTTGTGTTATTTATTAGACATTTGAAAAAATATGTGCTTACCAGAACTAGTTTGCATTTCTCAAAACCAACCAGTGAGCCAACCAGTCTAGACCTACTCATATCCACAGAGTAAAATAATCTACTGAAAACTCAAAATGTTAGCCGTGTGCATATTAATTTTAATTGTTCTAGTCTGGATTCATCAACGATGGAAAAACAGGCATATATATGACATGGAAAGACGCCTTAATTCTGGACTGAGATCCTTGCCTATACTCGGACACAGTTATTTATTTATGGGCAATAATGAAAGTATGTATATCTTCTTATTTTTTTATAATTGTAAGGTACAAACACTTTAAGGCTCTTTTTTATTGCCTTTAGTGGTAAGCAAGCAAGTAGCGTACGTAACGGTAATTACCGCTCATAGATCTCTGCAATAAATGTAATGGTGGGGTTTAGGCCGGCAATAGCAAATTACTGCTACTTAAACGTGGATATTTTGCGAAGGTTTGGTACTAATCCAAATAAGACAGTCTTTTATAGCTACAGACAAAACTGTCAGCAATGAAAGAATACCATTCATCAGTCTCCTGCTCTTATCCCAATTACTTGGGGTCGACGCAATATGTATTCTGCTTCCATCATACATATTGCAAAAGTTACTGGTAATAGTTTTATGACCAGCCGCCTGCCTGACGTCCACCCTCCTTGGGAATGTAATTGTTGACCTGACGGCATCAGTTAGAGTTGGCTCAGGTCAATGAAGCTCTTAGTCGTCTTTTACGACATCTAAAAACGAGTTGGTAGTATTCGTCGCCGCTACCACACAGCAAATAATGAAAGAATACCATTAGGGTATAATTATATTCCTAAGTAGGTAGGTCTCGTAGTAGTAGAGTCACATTGTTGATAGTTTTCTATCTACAGCCGCAGGTCGGTTCACCTATGGTAGTACCAGAATCTGGTAGAAAATTGACGTCTGAGCAGTGGCAATTTGCTATTGCACTTCTTTCGGTGAGCGAGAAAACTCAACTTTCTGGGTGGGTTTGGATTGTCAACGAGTAGTTTAGCCCTCGTATTGCAAAGGTTCATAAGCGTAACACCATCAAGTGTGCTGCTTGCTCGTTTGGGACCATAAGTAATAAATAGGTACTCATTTTAATAGGTCGGATACAATGAGATAAAGGGTCGCACTCCGCCATTTCATCGTCCCAAACGGAACAGGCGTGATGTGTCTATACCATAGATTATCACAAAAACACACAGGCCCCCCGCTCGCACCCCCGACACCCGCCGATACAAATCGGCGAGCATTTCCGCTTCCAGGTCCCACGGAGGACTCCCGGCCAACAGGCAAGCTACCGCCGTCACCACCGTGCGGTACCCGCGTGTGGCCCTGACCGCCATGGCCCTCTTTGGTCGCCACAGAAGAGCCCTGAGTCGGATGGTCAGGGACCCCGCCCACACCGGTGCGCCGTACAGGGTCATCGCCCGGACAACCCCCGCGTACAGCTGTCGGCACGTAGCGCTCGGTCCGCCCACATTCGGCGTAAGCCACTAAAGGGCGGACGCAGCGCCGACGAGCCGCGGAACGAGCCTGCGGAAATGCTCCCGAAACCACCAACGCCCGTTGAGCACCAGGCCCAAATACTTCATATAGGCCTGGATGCTGATGTCAACCGATATGACGGTGATCGAGACGCCAATGAGAGGGCCCATGCGGGGCCCATGGAACAAGAGGGCCTCCGTTTTGTCCAGGGCCACACTCAACCCCAGCGCCTCAATCCGCCTGACGATCTCCTCGGTGCCGAGAGTCGCCAAGCTTACCGCCTCCTCAAGCGTCCTACCACGGGCTGTGAAGAGCGTGTCGTCGGCGTAACAGATCACGCCCAGCCCGGGTGGGAGGCTCCCTCTCAACGCCCAGTGTAGCCGATGTTCCACAGGGTGGGTCCGAGGACCGACCCTGTGGGACACCGCACGTCATGGGCGTTCGCACAATGTCCCCTACTTGGTTGGTGTAGAGGACGCTGCGCCCCTCCAAATAGCTCACTAGCCGCCTCGGGTAAACTGGCACCCCGTGGTATCTGAGCGCCTCCCTGATGCAGCTAAATGGCAGGCTATTGAATGCGTTGGCGATGTCCAGGGACACCACCAACAGCACTCCTCCGCCGACGACGGCCTCAGTCGCCACGGCCCTCAGGCGCAACAGAGCCGCGATCGTCGAACAACCCCTCCTGAACCCAAACTGGGCGTCCGACTAATCGGGCCCCGTACTGACTAGGTGCCGCTCGATGCGGGCAGCCAGCACCCTCTCCAATAGCTTGCCCGCTCGTCGAGCAGCACGATGGGCCTGTAGGCTGAGGCCAATACTGGAGACCGTCCCGGCTTCGGCAGGAGCACCAGCCTCTCCTCCTTCCAGCACCCAGGGAACCGCCCGGACGCTAGACACGCGTCGAACAGCCCCCTGAGGCGGAGACCAGGTGGTCGAGGACCAGGGCCAGCACGCGGTTAGGAACACCGTTGGGCCCGGGGCGGTGGATTTGCCGCGCATGCGCGCCACCGTCACCCCCATCTCGGGTTCCGTGATAGGCGGAACACTGTCGTCGGCGGCCTGCCGGTCAGTGTCTGGCGAAGCCATGACCGGGAGCGTGTGCTCCGCCCGTCGTGGGAACAGGTCCTCGATGACCCTGGTGAGGAGGCTGGGCTGGAGGGTCTCGGTGAGGGGAAGGGCCGTGCGCGGAGCTTACTCAGCGTCACGCGATAGGAGCGGCCCCAGGGGTCACGATCGAGACCGTCCAGCATCTCCTGTCGACTGACGTTCTTGGCGGTACGGACGGTCAGCCTGAAGGCCGACCGCACATTGCGGTAACCCTCATAAAGCCGGCCTTTCCGCTCCTCGTCGCGATGATACCGCCGGCTGCGGGTGTAGGCCCTCCGGGTGCGTATACATGTGGCCCGAAGATCCGCCAGCTCCCGGGACCACCAGTAGACAGCCCTCTTCGGGGGCAGACACCTTACATGCATGGCATGGCATGGCCGCATCGCAGATTTGCGTCAACGCATTGCGGGTGCGGCCAGCCTCGGCGTCCACCCCGTCCAACTGGTGGGCAGAGGACAGCCACGAGTGAAGGATGGCTGCCTCCGCCAGCAGGTCCCAGTCTAAACGACCCACAGCCCATAGTGAGAACGCGGGACGTCCGTCCACTCCATAACCCCTACCGGACGTCGGGAGGGTCCGGGAGACCTCCATCCGGATATACCGGTGGTCCGATAGGATTTCAACCTCCTCCGCGACGCACCAGCTCCTCACGCGTGCGGCGACAATGAGGCTAGCGAAGGACAAGTCCACTATCGACCCGCCCCGCTGCCGCACGCATGTATGCACCGAGCCCCTGTTTAGTAAACAGAGGCCCAGTGCCGCCGCCCACTCCTCGACCACCCGTCCTCGGTCGTCCGTCATGGGGGACACGCCATGGACTTGGCGTTGAAATCCTCCAGAACGAAGACTTGGCGCGGTGCCAGTCGCCGTAACGAGGCCCCCAAGATAGTGAGGGAAAGCCCCAAAATCAGTCACGCTCCTGTTAGGGGAGAGATATACTCCGAAAAGCGTAATCTTTCCCCAGTCCGCCGCGACGTATCCGACGCCCCTATCCCTAAGGGTCAGAGATGACGAAGGCCATGACCTGGAGGCGACGATTGCCACAGTGCCGTCGGTGCTACCTAGCCAGTTAGGCTGGTCGGGCACCACGTACGGCTCCGCGGCTACGGCTACTCTTATCAACCACTCCGCCATGGCTTGCAGGAAAACATCCTGCGCACCGGCGCAGTGAGATTGCTTTGAAGGAGACGGATGGATTCGTGGTCCGTTAACGGGCCATATCCATCGTCTCCTCCTCCGTGCTAGCGGGCGATCGGGTCACGCTCGGAGCGGGAGCAAGCCCGGTCGATGGGCCGCCCCGCCCCTTTGGGGCCGATGCCGGAGGTCTGCAGTCCCCAGAGCCCATACGGTGCTTGGCAGGCCTATTGCCTGCCGCATAGGCGGTGCAGTGGGGCACCGCAGAGCACGATGCCGCCTGGTGTCCAGCCTGACCGCAGCGGCAACATAACCCGCTGCAGTCGAAGCAGTTGCGACACGTCGGTCGGGTGTGCCCGACCGCCATGCACTTATAACACCTCGCGGGCCGGGTCTCCAGCTTGGTTATCCGCGCTGAACTCCAGCCCACGAGGAGCCTGCCTGAGTCGGCCAATTTCTTCGCCGACTCCACCGGACACTGCACCCAGACAGCACCGACGCCGCCCGGACCAGGGAGGATGGTGCTAATCCGGATCACTGTCCGGATTAGCACCATTCCTTAGGGATAGGGGCGTCGGCCACTGCCGAGGCACATCCGTTACGTGCCACAATGGCCTCCCGGACGTCCTCCACATAAATATTAGCCTAAGGAAATAATCCTTGTATTGGGGAAGACTACAAACATGTATATAATTAACGGATACAAATTACAAATAGACTCAAAAAAACAGTTTATGGATGGCACAAAATATAGTAAAACACAAAATATCTCCCTTTTTTTTTTTTTTTTTTTGGGGGTGGGCTACGGTCGGCGCACTCCTCGCACCACTCCATCCGGGGTGACAGAGGGGCGTAAGCGCGCACACCCGTAACCCACCCGTGACGTCGCCTTCGTCGTTGGGCCGACCACCGGAGCAGAGTGACTTGACGTCAGTGGTCGGCCCGACGGAATACCCCTGAGGAGTACCCTCTCCTCGACCGACATCCCCCCCTCGGGTAGGATGTCGGTCTTTCCTCACGCGGTCGGCCTCTCGGCGGGTGACGGACTAATTACAAAATATCTCCCTGCGAGAGAATCGAACTTATATATGAATACGAAAAGAGTATGATATAACCCGATTACGAGCGAAAAATTATTGTCACAAGTGGGATTTGAACCCACACTTATTGGAAATCCGTTCCAATCGTGCTGCCACTTACACCACCGTGAACGTGGTTTCACAGGTTTTTATAAATAATCAAGCTATAATAATCATAATCGAAATTCAAGTCTAAATTTTTAATCTTTATTTGCTATAAACAAGTTGTTGGTTATAATTTATGACATCTTTGACAGAATAAAAAGTATTTTGATACAGCCAAGTTCTAAGTTGAACTACAAATTTATTGGTAGTTATTCTATATAACTACGATTTTGTTCGTAGTATACAATTCACCACCCCTTTATCCATCATCCACGTCGTCACCATTAGTCGTATCTTACGAATTCTTTGATATGTTCTGTTAAAAATTGATACGCAATTCGCATAGCTGTTTTTTTTTTTTTTTTTTTTTTTTTTTTTTTTTTTTTTTTTTTTGTATTTTTGTCGTTTTAGTAATCATATTCATTACCAATCTATTAGAGTTTCTAATATTATACTGTCTGTGTTGCATCTTATTAATATCTGTACCGTTGCCCTACATTAGCAATCCATACCTAAGAATTGATTCAACATAGGCAAAATACGCTGTGCAAGCAGTACTTTTATTTGTAACTTTTGCTAATTTATAAAGGGCAAATGAAAAACCATTAACTCTGTTATAAACTTTTTCAATTTGTTCTTTCCAATTTAATTGATTATTTATAATTAGGCCCAAAAATGCCACATTGTTAGTATGCAGATACGAATGTCCATTAAAAATTATATTTAAGTCATCATATATGAAATGATTAAAATTAATAATAATAAATAATAAAGCCGAAAGCCGAAATAAATTTTATTCGGACAACAGATACACAATTTTGTTTTATACAATTTTCCTTATACTATTGCACCGTTATATACATATTTTACACAGTTAAAATTAATCGCGTAATTGATGTTTCTTTATTTTCTGTAAGTCCGTATGCCAGTTGGCAAAGGCCTCCTCCAACCTACTCCATTCCGATCTCTCTTTAGCTACTCTATTCCATGTTATACCTGCAACCTGCCTGATATCATCGTCCCATCTTTTCTGTTGCCTGCCTCTTTTCCTTTTACCTTCCCTTAGGTACCAGTGTATAATTATCTTACTCCATTTATCATTTCCTCTAGCCGTGTGTCCTGACCACTTCCATTTTAGCCTTTTAATTTTTAGAGTTACGTCTTGTACCTTGGTCTTTTTCCCAATGTTGATGTTTCTTATTCTATCCCCTCTCTTTACTCCTATCATACTTCTCTCCATTGCTCTTTGACAAGTAGCAATTCTGTTGGTTGTGTTTTAGTGATGGCCCATGTTTGACTTCCATACATTAATATGCAATATAATATAGAATGCAAACATTGAATAATTTACTCTTTGTTGTTAAATGGAGGTTTTTATCTTTCATTACTTCCCTTAGACTCCAATATCTTCTCCAACTATTTGCTATTCTTCTATCGATTTCTCTGTTTATGTTATCTTTGGGTGATATCAGTTGTCCAAGGTATATATATTCTTCAACATAAATAATTTACGACTCGCCTATATTTATGTTGCTTTTATTTCCGTTGGTCATTACTTTTGTTTTATCAGGATTTAATTTTAATCCTACCTTTTCACTCTCCGATGCTAGTTCATTTAACATTCTATTTAGGTCTCTTGGTGTTTTTGCAAATAAAACAATATCATCGGCAAATCTTAAGTGTGTTAGTGTTCGTCCGTCTACATTTAAGCCCAGATTTTCCCATTCAAAGCTTCTGAATATCATTTCCAAAACAGCGGAAAAAAGTTTTGGAGAGAGAGGATCTCCTTGTCTTACTCCTTTTTGTATTTTAAATGATTCTCCTTTCCTTTCTAGCTGAACGCATGCCGTGCTGTTTTTGTATATATTTCTTATCAATCTTATATATTTTTGTTCTATACCTTGTTTCCTCAACGCTGCCCAGATAGTTGTATGTATTAATGAGTCAAATTTAGCATTTGTCGACTACAGAGTCGACAAATGCTAAATAGTATACCAGTTGATATTCTGCATATTTTTCGATGATTTGCCTAACAACATGGATATGATCCAGTACTGAGTAGTCTCTTCTAAAGCCTGCTTGTTCTATTGGCTGTTGCTCGTCAAGTTTTGTCTCCATTCGCTTGAGTACGATCTTGGCAAATATTTTGTACAGTTTGGACATCAAACTAATGGGCCTGTAGTTTCCGATGTCGTACTGGTCGCCTTTTTTATATAGAAGGATTATATTGGATTTAGTCCATTGGTTATGGTTAAAATTAATAAAATTTATTTTTATAAGATTAATTTGCAGATTATCATTATTTAGCTATTTAATAATTGTTGTTAATGTATTGTTAACGTCAGTATTATGTTGTGTTAATGTCATATTTCTATCAGTAGTTATTATTACAGATATGTCATCAGCGAATAATATTATTTTGTGTTTTGAAATATTAGGCAGATCGTCAATATAAACAAAAAATAAAAGTAGACCGAGTACACTTCCTTGTGGGACAACAAATTTGTTAAATTTTAACTTCGATCTATGTGATGTTATACAGTTTTTTAAGTCAAATTAGGCACCTCAACAAATTGCAACCTACCATTTAGATAGGTTTTCAACCATTTTAAGGATGCACCTCTAATGCCAATATGCTTTAATTTGATTAACAGCAATCATGTGATGTATAATCAAATGCTTTTGACATATCAAAAAGGGAACATTCTTTAAAATATTTTTGACCAGACAAAAGCAAGCATCTTTAGTAAACTTGTTCTTCGGAATCCTTATTGATTTGATGTTATGGCATCACATACCTTAAAAAAAGATATTAGTTTTTCATGTATAAGCTTTTCAAAAAGTTTAGATAGCATAGATACCAGTGTGATAGCACGATAATTGTAATTGTTTGCTGTGTCTTCTTTTTTTGTTTTCGTGACTCTTTCTGCAACTTGGCATTCTGTGTTGAACACAATAAGCCAATAATTTGTCTTTTCTACCAAATAGGTGTCATCATTATTAAGAGGAATGGTCTTTTGACCATTCTTCAATCAAATCTGGCAAACAGCGTAGGAACATCATGCCGCCACAATCGGTCATGTGATACACTTCCTGTGCCGTGGAGTTTTGAAGCTAGCGCATTAACGTGTATATAACATATATTATGTATCGTGTTGATATTCTAGTTTGATAGCTCTTACTGTGCCTAGATATCTTCTGTTTGACTGTGCTGATGTTTAGATCCTTGTGTATGTATTTGTTACTCACATAGTGAGGTATACTTAGCATGGCTCTTAGTGTTTTGCTTTGGAATCGTTCAAGTATCTCGATGTTGCTAATGCTAGAAGTTCCCCACAGCTGAATGCCGTAAGTCCATATCGGTTTCAGTATGGTCTTATATATTGCAATTTTGCTCTCCGGCGACAGACTTGACTTGCGCCCTATCAACCAGTACATTGCTCTAACCTTTGTGTCCAATTGCTGACGTTTGGTCCAGATGTATTTTCTCCAGGTTAGCCGTCGATCCAGATGCATTCCAAGATATCTAGCATCCTCAGCCTGTGGGATGTCTTCGTTGGAGAGTTTTATGTTGGGGCAGGTCGGTTTTCTGAGGGTGAAGGTTACATGGATAGATTTACCTTGATTTACCATAATGCGTCATTTATTGAGCCATTCTTCTATTTTATAAATGTGCCTCTGTAGTTTCTCTGAAGCTATTACTGGGTTTTCATGTACCGATAGTATGTCTGTGTCGTCTGCATATGTTGCAGTTATAGTATCACTGTGTGTCGGCAGGTCAGCAGTATACAGGAGGTACAAAACGGGGCCCAAAATGCTACCTTGGGGAACCCCTGAGAGAATCTCTTTTAAGGGAGTCTCACTATTAAATTTTACCTCAAAGCATCTTTCATGTAGGTACGATCTCAATATTGGAAGAAAGGAATGGGGAAGCAGCTGTTTGATTTTGAACAGGAGCCCACTATGCCACACTCTGTCGAAGGCTTGGCTGATGTCTAGAAATACTGCAGAGCAGAATTGTTTGCTGTGTCTCTGGTCTTTTTAATGATTTGACAACTGAATATTTAAGTTTTCTGGGAAATCTACCTGTTTCAAATGAGAGGTTTTAGGTTTTTTAGGTTGAGAAAATTGGAGTAAGTTGATTACTACCACGCTTTACATTTTTTTACATACATAATCATAGCCTGTTGCCGGAGAGTTTTCACGTAATAAAATTATTTTGTTGATATACGATTCCTCTACGTGGAATAAGAAAATAAACAGTCAAACTGTCGGTGGTTTCTGTTGGTAAAATTTTTGGTTAACTATATTTATTGTTTGTTTGGGTATTCGCTATAGTGAGGGGATTTGTTATAATACTGTTATCATGACTTATTTTGTTCATGTAATTATTATGATAATTAGTATCTTCTGTTTTAGTCTTAATAACTCTCCATGTGACTTCACAAATATTTTTGCTCATGAGTACATATTATTATTTTTTTTACTATATATATCTTTTCATCATCATCATCTTTTTATCATTCTGCTGTATGTTAGATAATAAATTTTATCACACTTAGCCTTACTATAGTAATATCTTACTACATAATAGTTTTCTCTTATTTTACACCTTTTTAAGCCCTTTTGATAGCCAATTTATCCTTCTTACTAAGTTAATTTTATTTTAATTATCCCACCATAAATGATAAAGAAGACAAAAATAGTCTTAGAATTCGTCAAATGCTGTATTTAAATCCATTTGGTAGTACCAGTACAAGTACTATAAACTAGGTACTGTTTGAGTTGTATTGTGATCAGACAACCACAATGTCAAAAAGGAACCTTTCGCATCTGTGATATTACTGATAATCAAATCAAGACAATTTTTACCTCTGTTAGGTTGACCTGTTGATATGACTATTTATAAATTTTTACCACTAAAATAACTATTATGTATAAATGATGTCTTTATTATAAATTTATCTATATTGTAGCGCGAATGAAAGCATTTCAAGACTTGGGCCGCGATGCACTCAAACATGAAAATGGTTTGACTGGCGTATGGCTGAGGTCCAATCTTAATACAAGTAAGTATTATAATTAAGTAAATAACTAGTCAGGCCAAAAAAAATATTAGAATTTAAAACTCAGGACTGTTTTTCGGATTTTTTCGAACATTTTACGTAATTTGATAGGCAGGAACCGCTAGTATAATGGAACATGACATAAAAGTACTTTACATCGTTTTCATTTTTCACCAAACTTTCCAAAAGATACCATTAACAATGTGGCCATAGCACTGTTGATGATGACGATTTGACTTACTAACATGAACATGATGACATGAAGAAAATTGTAACTCAATACTGACAACAAAGGCTCGTATAAGTAGCGCTTTAACGAAGATGTTAGAACAAAGAGTCTGTTATTAATGAAACCAGCATTTGCCGAAATCCTGTAATGAAACAAAAAAAAATAACGTAAGAAAATAAGATTCCCGCTATAACACTTTCGCGTATAATCAAACAACACCTTAAGCTTAGTACCTATCGTCGATATACAAGACAAGCCATCAAATTTAGTTTCAGATCAATACTTATAGTTGAAAGAAACTATTTAAATGAGTTTTAAATGCCCTGCAGAAGTTTAATTCTGTGATTATCGGGGTCGACGTTCTAGAGTCATGGATCAGGAGTATAGTGGTACTGTTTTTCAAGAAGAGTGACAAAGCGCTCTTAAAGAATTACAGACCCATCTCACTCCTGAGCCACGTGTACAAAGTGTTTACAAGAGTTATTACAAACCAACTCGTGCGTAAACTAAACGATTTCCAGCCGCCTGTACAAGCCGGTTTTTGAAAAGGTTATCATAGACTACATCCACACACTACGCCAGATTGTATAGGACACCGGGGAGTATCTTACATAGCTACCTATATATAATATTTAATGTTGATTTCTCTAACAGTAGTTGCCGATCCGGTGGCTGCAGAATTTATAACAAAATTCAGTCTCGAGAAGAACAGTATTTTAGATGTGAGGAAACTACACATTGAAAGTTCCGTCTTGGCTCCAGGTACGTTCTTTTAATTTTGCGATCTGTTACTATTTTACTAATAAAAATTCGCGTGGTTATGAGTTAAGATTATAATTTTAACCGTTATTTTAAAAGAGATTCTTCAAATTTGACTGGAGGATCTCACTGAGGATTCAACTGAGGGAATAGTAGAAACTATTCCATCCTTAGTTGTGCTGCGTTTCAGAGTTAATTCTTTGACAAAAAAAAATCTCACTGCTCTCCAGTTTCTTGAAACCAAAAACCCTGTTCTCGATTTCAGATACCTGGAAGCCACGGCGTAAAATATTGATAAATTCCTTCGCATCGACAAACGTAAAGGAGTTTTTACCTTTATTTGTTAAGAACAGTAAGGTACTTATTCAAAAATTGGATGAGATCGCTGGAACAGGCACCATATCTATTTGGAAATACCTATCAGCTTTTACCATGGATAATGGTGCAGGTAAGACAGTAACATTGGAGAAGTTTTCAAGTGTTGTTGAAAGGTTCTAAGTAATGAATGTATCACGTACAGGTACATAAACATTTTATTTCACAAGACACTTTCTCGGGAGCAGTAGTTGAAGAAAATGGACACTTGCAATTATGACAATTTAAAATTTTATTACTAAAGCAGAATAATTAAAATCATAGAATCTTTGCAAATCTATCGAGTGTGATCCCCTGCCCCCACATGGGCCCCACCCTTGTGGGGGACACACACAATAGATTCGCAATAGACCCTGCAGATGGCGCCATAATCCACTCACCAACTATCTAAACTGGAGTGACATCAGGCGTGAAAAATAGCATGCACCGGCACCGACCCACGTATCAACGCCGGAGTTGTTTAACTAAAAGTTTCTTTTTTTCTTACCTGGTCTACCACCTCCTTCAACGATAGACCGACACTGATGATACTAAGGACTTCACAGCTCCACTTTATGCAGACCTCAAACGTAGCAGCTCCGCGTCCTCCCTGCAATCGTAATGGTGACATCATTCTTGGTCGTAATCATCTCTCTCTTTGTAACCATGTATAAGTACTTGCTGATGCTATGTCCCAACAATACCTGTACCAATCAGAAAGAGAGAATTCTGCTGCCAGCGCAATTGTCTAACGGATAAGTCTGTAACAGCAGAGTCTAGCACCCCCTACCTATATCGCTGTTAATTTCTAGTAGAACCTGATGAGTATCTCCACGCTAGATTCAAAACGAGAGTTCTGGTTAGCACGGATGCTACCTCGAGAGCGATAGCCACACATGGCTACAAACCGTAGATCTCGATCACTATAAACCAAAACAGTAAAGACAGAGCGCCGACAAGCCGTGTAGCATTCAGCAGAAATACTCCGTTGCAGTTGTCCGATATATTATTGAAAGAGTTCAAAATTGTGAAAGACATCACCACAATTGCTCGGCGCCATATGAGACAGGCAAATCGGTCAAAATCATCCAACATCTAGCGTGAAAGATTATAAGTCCAAAAGTAAGCTGAACTTCCTGCTGGTATATCAAACGGCTTTCATTTTTTGTCAACACTCAGTTCTCCATCTAATTTCTATGTATGATATATACATGAAGTGTTTTTAGTTACTAAACACAAACGTTAAACTAATTTTAGAAACAACTTTGGGATATGAAGTACACGCTCAGCATGATTCAGGTCATCCGTTCCTAAATGCAATGGAAGTTAATCTCGAAAGTATAGCTAAACGCGTTTGTTCGCCTTGGCTTTATAGTGATCTGGTTTATCGCAATTTACCTAACACGAAAAGAGCATTACTAATGGCAAGATATATAGGCCAATTTATCCTTAAGGTAAGTTATTTATTAAAAGAAATAGCATTAAAAACAAAATCAGATTCAATTCAAATACACCGTAGCATGTAAACACAATTTGATATCCGGTATACTAATAATTTTCAAGAAATTGTAGTCATCATTATTCTCCTGCTCTTATCCTAATTACTTGGGGTCAACGCAATATGTACTTGTACATATTGCAAAAGTTATTGGCAATAGTTTTGTGACCGGTCGCCTACCTGACATTAATTGTCCTTGGGAATTTAATTGTTGACCAAACGGTATTCGGCGGATTTGGCTGATGTTGGTTTAAAACTTTTAGTCTTCTTTTATAACATCCGCAAGCAAAATAAGCCATTCTAGTGGTTGTATTCGCTATCAGACAGCACAAATTCAAGTAGACGTATGAGTCTGCTTTTAATCTAAAAGCTTAAAGCTTAGAAGCTTTATATAAGGTATATTTTTTACAAACAAAATGTGGTAGCATCGCATAATGACTATATGTAAAATTTTATTTTATGAATGATACTTTTAAATTTTAGTTGATCATCTCAAAACGGAAAGAAATTATGCAGAGTAATATTAATGGAGATTGTAAGTTTACTAATTTTTTTGGCATTTTCTTAATTATTTTGAAAGCAATTCACCTGTCACATACGATTACCACAACACATATTTCTTCATAGAGTACTTATAAATTACCACTACGTTGATAAAGTTTCATTCGTTGCATGATTTATTTGAACTTTTATTATCATCAGCTCATATATGTACGTCCCACTACTAAGGTCGAAGCTTCACTACCTGGCCTGGATACTGATGTGGATGGAGTTGACGACTAACGAGGCGCCGATGGGCAGCCTCACACGGGGCCCATGGAATAATAGGGACTCCGTCTTGTTTAGGGCTACCCTGAGCCCCAGCGCCTCAATACACCTGACCATCTCCTCGGTGCCGAGAGTGGCCAGGCTCGCCGCCTCTTCGAGTGTTCTGCCCCGGGCTGTGACGAGCGTGTCGTCAGCATAGTAAATAACGCTCAGCCCGGGGGGGAGACTCCCTCTCAACGCCCAGTCGTAACCGATGTCCCACAGAGTCGGCCCCAGAACCGACCCCTGCGGAACACCGCACGACATGGGCGTCCGCACAATGTCCCCTGCGGAGCTCGCGTAGAGAACACTGCGCCCCTCCAAATAGTCTGCCACCAGCCGCCTGAGGTACAGGGGCACTCCATGGAACCGGAGCGCCTCCCTGATGCAGCTGAATGGCAGACTATTGAAGGCGTTGGCGATGTCCAACGACACCGCCAACAGCACTCCTTTGCCGGCGACAGCCTCCGCGGCCGTCTGCCTCAGGCGTAGCAGGGCCCCGATGGTCGAACGCCCCCTCCGAAACCCAGGAGAACCAACTGGCAACTTGGCAGGAGAACCAACCTCCCTTCCTTTCAGCACTCAGGGAACTGTCCAGACGTCAGACAGGCGTTGAACAGTCGCCTGAGGCGAGGTTCGAGATGCTCGAGGAGCAACGTCAACACCCGGACTGGGACTCCGTCCGGGCCGGGGGCCGTGGTGGCGGAACGAATCTTCGCCACGGCTGCCCCCACTTCCGACTCCGTCACGGGCGGAACACTCTCGACGGCCTCCCGGTCGTGATCTGGCGAAGCCATGACCGGGGGCGTGTGCTCCGGACCACTCTATGAAGGAGGTCGGGCTGGAGGGTCTCGGCGAGGGGAGGGGCCTGCGCGCGAAGCTTATTCAGCGACGCGCGATACGGGCGACCCCAGGGGTCACGGTCGAGACCGTCCAGCATCTCCTGCCAACTCGCGTCCTTGGCGGACCAGATGACCAGCCGAAAGGTGGTACGCGCTCTGTGGTACGCCTCATACAGCTGGCCCTCCCGCTCAACATCGCGGCGACGCCGCCGACTGCGGGTGTAGGACCTTCGGGCACTAATGCACGCCACACTAAGGTCCGCCAGTCTTGGGGACCACCAGTAGACCCCCTGCCTCGGAGGTAGAGTCCGCACCCTGGGCATGGCCGCATCGCAGACCTGCGTTAACGCACTGCGGATGCGGACAGCCTCAACGTCCACTCCGTCCGCTGGGGGTGGTGAGGACAGCCACGTGTTCACGATGGCCGCCTTCGCCAGTAGGTCCCTATCCAGATGCCCCACAGCCCACCGCGGAAATGCGGGAGCTCGGTCCGCCCGGTGATGTGCTTCAAAACGGCAAAAGAAATACATACATCATCTGTGAAAATTTCAACTGTCCAACTATCGTGGTTCATAAGTTACAGCCTGATGACAGACGGAGGGACGGACAGGGGAAACTCAGTTATAGTGCCCCATTTTACCCTTTGTGTAAGGAACCTTAAAAAGGTTGGACTTACATAAAAGCTTGGTACAATGCGAATACTCTTTAAAATTGGAATGTCTCGAAAGGCACTGCACTGTATTAGTATGACATTTCACAAGGTTTCTAAGCTTTAGAGAGGTCATGCTCTTTTAGAACATGGCCTCATAGGAACGTGGAGTTTGAAATTATTGGACAGCAATTTTCTAAGCGGAATATTGTAATTGAGAGCCATGATAACACATTGCGTCGTATAACTGAAATCCATCGCTCGTACCCAAAAACACCGATAAAAATATAATTACTGCAATTAACTATTTTTATCGTATGATTAGGAAAAGAGAAGATAGTCATCTGCTATATTTTCGTTCGCTGTTTATCCAGTTTTTAATCAACATGTTTTCAAAAAACACGATGAAAAGGTTGAGTTATATTAGGAACAATCGGTAAGGTGCAATATCCGAGATAGGACGTTGATGCTGATCAGCTGGGACCCGAGACGCCATGACGTATGTGCGCTACTACAATCGTCTCAATTTCTTTATACCATTAACTTGCAAATATTTGAGTTCATTTGAGTAAGTGATAAACACCGAGTCAGATAACCAGTCGAGTTCTTAAATACACTGACGTCTTCCGGCCTCCCAATTCACATCTTAAAATTGAGAGTTGGTGCGACAATCATGATGCTGCGCAATATAAATCCACCAAAATTATACAATGCCACCAGTTTGTAAGAAAAAATATTACATCGCTATGTAATCGGGGCAACTATACTGACCGGTTGTTCTCGAACAGAATCTGTATTTATTCCTAGGATTCTCCTAATACCATCAAATTACCCCTTCGAATTCCAAAGAATGCAGTTTGCCTTCAGTCTGCTTTGCAATGACTATAAACAAAGCTCAAGGTCAAACTCTTAAGGTAGCGGAAGTAGACATGAGAGAAAGCTGTTTCTCCCATGGGCAGTTGTATGTGACATGCTCCAGAGTAGGCTCACAGAGTAGCCTGGTATGCTAGAATTAACATCTGAAGAGAAAACAAAACATATTGTTTACAAGAAATACTGTAGTTGGTGTAGTATCGCAGGTGGATGGACCGGGTATTAGTTCATCGCCCGCAGAGAGGTCAACCTCGTGACGGCGATGCCACGGCATCACAGTTGTTTGTTGCCGGGACGTCGATGGTGATGATATCCGAAAGGGTAACCCACCGAAACTGTACCAGTTATCGCCCTAATGTCGATGGAAAATACAGTGGGTTATAGGGCCGCACACCGCCCTTCCATCGCCTCGATCGGAATGGGCGGGTTGTGTTCAAATTTATATGTTATAACAGAATTAATAATGTAAAAAACCAAACAAAAATCCTATTAGAACTAGTTTAGACTTCTACGCAGACGAAGTCGTAGAAAATACTAGTCTGCATTAATTGGAGTATCAGATTTTGAAAATATTACATGACCACCTGGGTACGATAAAAGTCAGTGCAATATGCGTGCTAAGAATGCTCACACCGCTTCAGCAACAGCAGCTCTTCGGTGTTTCAAAACAATTTTTGGAGTTGTGTGGAGACAAACCTACACAGATTTTAGAGATACCGAAGATGAAACATAGGTTCATCACTTTGAGCCTGAGTTCAAACAAGAGTCCATGTAGTGGCATAAAAAGGAGCACAATCGCCAAATAAATTCAAAGTATCGGAGTCGGCTGGAAAAATGATAGTGTTTTAGGATTGTAAGGGGATAATAGTGATTAATTACAAAGAAAAGGGAAGGACCATAACCGGAGAATACTACGCAACAATACTAGAATAATTAAAGGAGGTCATCAAGAAAAACGACGAGCAAAATTGACTAAAGATGTATTGCTCTTGCAAAACAACGCACCGTCACAAGAACAGAGCTGCAATGCCTCCTCTGTACAGGCATGGCTTCGAATCATTAGTCCATCCACCCTGCAGTCCAGATCTGGTCCCAAGTGATTTTTCTTTGTTGCTCAATTTAAAAAAAGACTTAAAAGAAGGCAATGTTTCGACGGCGATGGCAGGCAATTTTGGCCCATTTTGAGGCAAAAGTTAAAAAATATTTTTACTATGTCTTAGAAAAATTCATTCATAGATCTAATAAATGTATTCAGCTTAAGGGTAATTATATTGAAAAAAAAGAATTGATTCATTTTATTTAAAACTCTTCCATTCCACGAACTTTTGGATCTCCTCTCGTGTAGTACATAGCATAGTAATGCGTAATTGCGTTCACAACATTTTAAGGATATTCGCTAGCTATAATTATTGTGGTGGTTAGTATCCCAGTGCATAGCATTTTGTCCATAGCATCTTTAAATGCTAAATATTTATAAATATTTTTTTCTATTTAAATATTGTATATTTTTAATAATTGTATTAAAACAAGAATTGACATAATTTTGAAGTTATACTTCTTTAGGCGCGTTATGAAAAAATAATGAGAGTGAAATTTTGAGTTGCGCGCGAATCAGTGTAACACAAAATTAACTGATTGAAGTTGGCCACAAATAAGATACGCGCGGTGATGCGATAATGATGCACTGTAACACAAAAGTAAAAAAGGTTGAAGTTGGCCGCAAAACCGCTCATTGAGTGTCGAAAAACAGCTACCAACAAAATACAAATAAAACTATTTCTAGTTTATACATTCACAACGTGTTTTAGTGTCATACAAGTGCGAGTTTTATATGTGCTAATAAATCATATTCAGTAGTGATTTAAATTGAACATTTTGATTAATATATTTACTATTTATAAATATTAGTGAAAAAATTATCCTATGCTTTCCAGTTCTTTTAAAATTTTATTGTAATTAATTATTTGCATGCAATTAAAAACTATTTTTAATGATATCAAAGAAGTATAATTTCTCACGCGCGTTAACGCACCCATTTGTTTTTTTTTAATTTAAGTGCCCTCAAAGAAAGAGTTTTCAACCTTTTTGGAGCTGTTAATAGAATATTCGAAAGACAGCAAAAGCTACACTGATGCTGAGCTTAAAGAGGATTTACTATTGATATTAGTAGCTGGTGTTGATACTTCCACAGTTGCATCCTCTTTTACATGTTTGATGCTTTCGAGGTACCCTGTAGTACAACAGAAGGTTTGCGAGGAGTAAGTATTATAATATGTTGTAGATTAATAAATTTGTTTTAATATAATATGTGTGGCCAAACGGGCTCCTCTAGAAAAAGGACTGAGTTCTCCAAGGCTGAGGAGGCTGCCAGAAATAACCCACACCTGTCGGGAGCAGAAAAATGATTACCATGAGCATAATATTTGCTCCTGGCAATAACTAAACGACAGAATCATCGCGGGGCTTAATCTGGCAAACGGTGGCTTACATGGTAAGTCCCACCAGTCCGGCAGGAGGATATACATAAAGAGTTTCCTTATGTAAGATATAAAAATAGCTTTTACGATTGAATCGAATTTTATGAATGTCGTCTAATAACTTCAATCGGTTTTGTTACTATTAAAATTATCGAAAATATTTTATATTCCACATATTTTATTGTTATTCGTTTATTGCAATTAATACAGTAACATTTTAGAGACTTTCACATTTAACTATGAATTATAATATAAGTACAATGAAATTCTCTTACAGGTTGCAAGAAGTGTTTGGAAGTTCAGATAGAACTCCAACTTTAGATGATCTAGTTCGTCTTAAATACTTGGAGGTGGTAATTAAGGAAACTTTGAGACTATACCCGCCTGTACCTCTACTAGCGAGGCAGATTGACAAAGAACTAATTTTACGTAAGTTTTTTTCATAAACTTGCTATGTTCTATTGCATTTAAAGAAATATTAATACAACTAAATTAAAGAATCAATTAATACAACTAAGTTATAAGATGTAAGGTTTAATAAAAAGCCCTTTAGTGTTAAAAAAAATCACATGTTTGTATTTTTCCATACATATTGTCCATTTCGTGTATGTTATTTGATTTTTAAATTTAATGTTTTAAAATGTTGTGTTGGCTGTACAAGTTTTCGCAAAATTGTATTGATTTACTTTATTAGCAGCATCAGATTTCAAATTAGTTGCCGGTACTGGAGCCATAATCAATATTTGGGCCATACATCGCAATCGCCACTATTGGGGTGAGGACGCAGAGAAGTTTCGACCAGAGCGTTTTATAGATACGACATTGAAACATCCTGCAGCATTTATGCCATTCAGTTTTGGTCCAAAGAATTGTCCTGGTAAAATTTTATATCCTAATAATGTTCATTCTTGATGTAAGATTGAGGTATGCGGATTGGAATGTTTGGACGATGACTGAAAGGGGAAAGGAGTTAGCGGATTTCTTAAAAATCAGAAGAATAAATATTACACACCTGCAAGAAACGGAATGGAAGGGAGCTAGAGAAATCGGTGAAAGACACAAGTTTTATTATAATGGGGTTGTGTGTGAGAAAGTGGACGCATTGCGTCGTGCCCAAGTAGTGAATATTATCCTGATTGATAATAGTAGAATAATGGAGAAAGTTCATCCTTTGTTTTAATTATCTATAACTGAAAAACAAATATACATACACTACGTATCACTTTTCCGTGTGATGACGGAGTAAGAATACAATTCACCACCCCTTATTTTACCCGTGGATGATCGTACGAGACGACTAAGGGATATAAAATGCATAGAACGTCTATGCGAGAGAAGGAAAACTCGAAACAAAACCCTATACCAACACGTCTGACCAGCGTGGTATAGTAGGTCAATTATCCTTCCATTATGGAGGAGGCCCGAGCCCAACAGTGGACATAGATATATGGCCGGAGATGATGAGAGGATGAAGATGATGTATCACTCATGTCAAAAAAATATTAATAAATATCAGAAAAATTTTAGTAATTTAATAGTTTACTACGTTTTTATAAGTTTCCATGGCAAATTGATCTAATCTTAAAAAATGTTGAAGATGACGAAATCTTGAAAGTTGCAGAAAACCGTTGGATGCCGGTGGCATGGGATCGTTCTGAGTAGACACAGTGGACACACAACAACAGTGGACATCTATGGGTTTATGGATGGACGGATAATTTACCCATATTTAACCAATAAATTCTAAAAGCTGAATTAAAACCTGGGTGTTCAATTTATTTTCAGGTTATCAATATGCAATGATATCAATGAAAATAGCTATTTCAACTATTCTACGTAACTTCAAGATATTACCACCAAACGACCTGCCCTACTCTGAACAACCACCCATACGTCTGCAATTTGATCTGATGATGAAGGATGTGGATAAATTTCAACTGAGATTGGAACGTAGAATATAATATTACCGACAGTGATAATATTTATTTTCTCATAGGAAATAGATATTGTATCTTTTATCACTTTTCTAAAATTCTACTACTATTACTTAAGTAATAGTTTAGTAATACGATAAATTAAAAGTTATATGTGTTTATATTAAAACGAGTTATAAACCAAATATTATATTTATACATACATACATACATATCATCACGCCATATCCCTTGCAGGGTAGGCAGAGAGAACAGAGTGCCAGAGAACTCTATCTCTGCATACTTCACTCGCTTCCTCAACATTCATAATTCTCTTCATACACGCTCGCCGGTTTCGGAGACTCTTGACTCCACCCTCCTTCAGTACATGACCGATCTGGTCTAGGTAGGTTAGTCTCGGTCTCCCTCGGTACCTACATCCTTCCACTTTCGCATTGTATATCTTCTTAACCAGGCGTTCGTTCGGCATATTATATTTATTGTTATACAAAATAATTTATAAGCGTTATTGATTTCTGTTGAATCAATTTTCTAATCACGAGGTGCACTAATCTGATGGCATGTTATCCATGGATAATTAAATGCTATCCCTGCCTTTGCTACGTTTCTTAAAATTTAACCTCTCACCCCAGCCAAGACTGTCAAGCCAGCTTAGATAAATAACAATATGTGCTATGTCTCCGAAAATCTATATGGGCATTTCTTCAATATTGAGTTATTTAGTTGATCGCTCTGGACTTTTCAAATACCTACTGATATTTAATGACATTCACATATTTTTTATTCAAAAGACATGCCTAAAACTTATTCAGGCATCTCTTTATAGAATAGACTATATAGTCTATTTTTAGAATTATATTATGTTTGAGTCTATATTTTTCAATTATTGCACTTAACTGCATAAATATGGGAATGTAAAGTGGTTAGGTTAGTTTAGGTTAGTGACTATTCTTTATGTGATCCAAAAATAAGAATAAAGATCCACATAAGAGAACAGTTTTCCGTGTGGTGATGGAGTAAGAATACAATTCATCACCCCCTATCTTAACCCGTGGGTGATCGTACGAGATGACCAAGGGATATAAAACGCATATAATATCTATGCAAGAGAAGGAAAACTTGGAACAAAACTCTATACCAACACGTCTCACCAACGTGGTATAGTAGGTCAATTTTCCTCCCATTATGGAGGAGTCCCGTGCCCAACAGTGGGACATATACGATCGGAGATGATGAAATGAGAATATGCCTAGGTGTTATTTGGGTGATGCCTTAGCCGCAGGCTAGGGCGTCGACGGGTATAGTACCCGAATAACCCGCCGGACTGGCCACGGATGTCAAGGAAGCGGTACCAGTAGCCGGTCCGTCCAATGGCGATGGGGAGAGAATACGGTAGGTTATGGGGCCACAGGTCGCCCTTCCGTCGCCCCGGACGAGGAGGACGGCGAGTGTCTACACCATAGCCTACCAAAAAAAAAAAAAATTATTTGGGTCCATTAATTATATATTTATAAAATCTCTTGCGACACAGGATTGACTTATGTGCGGAGTCGATACCTTAAACAAAAATTATGTATATTTTCTTGACATACATACGTTAAGATATACCCAACCGCAAGCCGGCAGGTGACAGGCTTGACCCGCCACAGACCGGCAGCTTTGAGGTGACCAAGCCACGTCTGCTGAAACAAACTTTTTTTATATATTTGAAATGTCAGAACATATACATACATTCATACATATCATCACGCCATATCCCTTGCAGGGTAGGCAGAGAGAACAGAGTGCCAGAGAACTCTATCCTTGCATACTTCACTCGCTTCCTCAGCATTCATAATTCTCTTCATACACGCTCGCTGGTTTCGGAGACTCTTGACTCCACCTTCCTTCAGTACGTGACCAATCTGGTCTAGATAGATTAATCTCGGTCTCGCCCTGTACCTACATATTGTACCTACATAATCTCCAGAACATATACATAAAAATAATATGATATATGTCCAACCTTACTCACGTACATTATCTGGCAGTAAATATTGCAGTTCGGGCCTCGGAAAGAGACAATCGACTAGTTTCGGCTTTGTGATTACACATTCATACATTCCCTTGCGTTGATGTTACCTATACACTATATCCCTTAGTCGAGGTTTAAGAATCCAACGGATAAGAATAGGGCTAGTGAATTAAATTATTACTCCATCACTAACTGACCACATGGAAAATAAAATATATATTTGCGGTGACGGAGAATACAATTCAACACCACGTAAAAGACGACGAAAGGATATAAAACGCATATAAAATATATGCAAGAGAAGGAAAACTCGAATTAAACTCTTATATCAACACATCTGACCAACTTGGTATAGTGAGTCCCGTCCTGACCCTTCTCTCATTATGAAGGAGGCTCGAGCCCAACTGTGGGGCGTGTATGAACTGAGATGATGAACAGAATAAAGAAAGAAAAACATCAATAAAAGAATAAACACAGCAGGTACAAATAAAATATAATATTTGTCAAGGCCGGTTCCATTATGCCATTAACAAATGCCAATAACAATGATCGTTGAGAGCGCAGATCAGAAAGGCCGCTTACAAGCTGAACTGGTATGTATACTCCTCGTAGGTTTTACATACATACATACATATCATCACGCCATATTCCTTGCAGGGTAGGCAGAGAGAACAGAGTGCCAGAGAACTCTATCCTTGCATACTTCACTCGCTTCCTCAACATTCATAATTCTCTTCTTCTTCTCGGTTTCGGAGACTCTTGACTCCACCTTCCTTCAGTACGTAGGTTTTATTTTTTTTTATTGCTTTTGGTGGCAAACGAGCAAGCAGTACACCTGGTGGTAAGTGTTAACGCCGCCCATGGACCTTTAGGGCCGCTGCCTACCAATACAAAAACCAAACCCACCCAGTTGGGCTGCCAGCTCTCTCGCTCACCGAACGAAGCGCAATAGCACATTGCCATTACTTAGACGTCGATCTTCTGCGAGAGCGTGGTACTATCCCGGTCGGAACGGTCCACGGCTGAAGACAGAGAACTGTCAACAGCGTGGTCCTACCACTATTAAAGTGCATTATAAAGGTGCGAGTACTTGTCTCTAATACCGACCGAATTGAGTCCACCAGTGAACGAATCCGGGATGCTAATCACCATGGCCATCCCACGTAAGGACTTAAGGCCATCACACACCCACCCATTTTGTATTCGCGATAAAAGGGCGGCATGTAGTCTCCCTACCTACCCTATTCCCTCCCAACGTCTTGACAGCCGCGGCCGACGGATATCATCTATACCTGCGGATGCCGGACTAATCCCAATTCCATCCACCCGCTGTCTATTATAACCCTTTTATAAAAAAACAGGCTATGCTATATCACACTTCGTCAATCCGTGCGGGGTGACAGAGGAGGCTCTACATCGTGCGGATGAGCCACCGGACCCTGGTGTTTGTCTTCGATAGCCCATTCGGCGAGTTACCTTTTCGGGTACCGTGTCGTGTCGACGCCTCGACATATTTCGCCGTCAGAACGTCGCCGTGGTGAGCTTTACTTCGGTTGATACACTAATACTCGATCCGACACTTGTAACTATTAAGTAAATTACAAGTACTACTATTCATTGCGTACTTAATTGGTGATGAGAATCACCACACGAAACGAACTTCTCGTTGTCCTCATCAATTTATCAAAACTTTATACCAAGCAAAAAAATAAGATAGATCACATTTAGTCAAAGAATATATAATGTAAACGAATTAACGAAATTGCTGGCCGAAGCCGCCTAAACCAATTTAATCTTCCTAAAAAATCAAATTCAGCCCACGCTGATAAAAGCCAGTATAATAACATTAAAAAACCGAATGACATCCAGAAAATCAACTTTGCTAAAAGTATCATGCCGGACATAAAGTAATATTTCAAAGTTAATATTGTAATTACGACTTTATTTGATATCAAATGTTGCTTTAAAAGTACGCTTTTAAACAACGCTTTTATTAAAATTTCTACTAATTCATGAAATTTAACAAATTAACTAAGCTTTTAAGAAAAAATATTTAATGGATTAGAACTTTGTATGATTCTGAACTTTAACCTGCCGGTACAAAATTTGAAATGAATTAAGCATTTAATATTTTCATAATATTATTCTTAGATGAAAGGGATATTACCCATTTATGGTTTCGTTTAGAACATCAACCAAATCATTATCAAAAATTAAGTTTTCAATTATCATGTCACCCTTTACAAACATAATAACGCTGGATATAATATGTTAAACAATTAAAAAGTTGTTTTACGTTTGTGCCATTTTTTAATGTATTGTTCACAAGACGTATCTAAGCAAATCAAATAATTTATGAGGTATAGAAAGGACGCTTACATAGCAAATCTAATCATTTATTATTTATAATAATTACGTATATTTAGGTAATTTTACATTGTTTTTTTAATTTATCTAATAACCTACCACCGGATCGGAAAACGCTGCGAACTGAAAAGAGCCAAGAACAAACTAGTAACTTTTTCTTCTTCTTTTTTTAAAATTGCATACAACATGTTTATTAAAAATCAACTCTAGCGTGACGCACGTGGAACCAGGATATATATTCGTTTTTCAAAATATAATAGGTACAAAAAAAATATATTTTGGACCAGATCCAATAAATGACGCCCAATCATGAGTTACATAACTACAAGACTTTATAATCTCTAATTAATATGTAATATACTCCAATTGCCAATATCTAACTTAGTATTTGATTAATTAAATTTCAATAACCTCAGTATATTATTGATTTGAAAGAGATAAATTATTGCGTAAAGTTATGTTACGAAGCATAATTAAATTACAATACATACATACATACATACATATCATCACGCCATATCCCTTGCAGGGTAGGCAGAGGGAACAGAGTGCCAGAGAACTCTATCCCTGCATACTTCACTCGCTTCCTCAACATTCATAATTCTCTTCATACACGCTCGCCAGTTTCGGAGACTCTTGACTCCACCTTCCTTCAGTACATGACCGATCTGGTCTAGATAGGTTAGTCTCGATCTCCCTCGGTACCTACATCCTTCCACTTTCGCATTGTATATCTTCTTAACCAGACGTTCGTTCGGCATTCTTTCCACATGTCCGAACCATCGGAGCATGCCCTTTCGCATCTTTACACCAATACTCTCTTTTTTATTACTAAATTATATTATTTCTTTATTACTAAATTACAATATGTCTCCAAAATATAATATTGTATGTAATATTATTACGTAAATTATTATATAGGGTATATAATCACTACAGAATATCACCACAGCTTACACCGGCAAAATGTTTAATATTATATACACTTTTGCTTTCGGACAGGATTTCTTCGAATTTTTTCGCTTGTTGCTTTGACCACCTTTTTCGTACTAACATTACGTAGACGGCCAGATCTTTTTCTGTCACAAACAGAGGAGGTCACAAACTGAGGAGGTCGGTACACAAACATTTTACTAATACCAAGCGTATGGAGAGTTTTAAACATTACATATATATGTTTTAAATAATACATATATTTACATTATACATAATAAATTTTTGTTAGTGGTGATGAATCCAACTCTATTACCACACGAAACATTACTATATTCGTTAATATTCAACTAATTCGTAAATTATTTAAGTACCTCGAAAACTACAGTACAATAGTTCATAAAGAACAGAGTTTATGAAAATAAACAAATCCATGTAAAAGCGGAACAAGGATATTAAAATAATTTACAAAGTGTTTTAACATGAAACAGAATCAAAATCATTATCTACTAATGAATGATATTATTAACGAAGCTAATTAACGCTCAAAGCGTAACATCAAAAGTATATTCACGCAAATATTCTGTGTAATATTATATTTTTGATGAAAGGAATATTGAAAAATATTGTGTTTCTTTTTTATTAATTGCTGATGGTATCAAACGAGAAAGCGGCGCACCTGATGATACGTGTTACTGCCGCTCACGGATCTTTGCAATAACAGGGGTACAGCTAGACCGCTGCCTATCAATGAAAAGCCCAAACTCACCCTGAAAGTTGGGCTTCCGGATCTCTCACTTACCGAACGAAGCACAACAGTACATTGACACTACTCAGGCGTCGATTCTGTATGAGAGAGTTGTACTACCCCGGACGGACCAATCCGCGGCTGTAGACCGAAAACTGCCAACAATGTGGTCCTAGCACTATGAGTGTGTTACATCTATTCTGATTAACAACATTGCTATATATATTTAATAAAATTCGGTTATATCTATCACCCAGAATTGATGTAGGAATGGCGGATTTAGTATTAAGAAGCTCCTCCTAATAGACATGGCCTTTTAGTCAACAAGTTTGTCGCAACGGAAAAGATCTGTCGGCGTGTTGGATAGATTATAGAAAAGCGTTTGACTCCGTATCGCATCCGTGGCCTTTGAGGTTACTGGAGTAGTATAAAATTAATTCAACTGCACCTTCTTGAAGTCTTATATGGGGCAATGGAAAATGATTCTTAAATATCCAATGCACTGTTTAAGAAAAGGGAGTAGCGAACCGATATACATCAAGCGTGGGATATTTCAGGGTGACAGTTTGAGTCCTCTTTGGTTCTGCTTAGCACTATACCCTCTTACTATGTTAATAGAGCATTCAGGGTTAGACTGTAGGTTACGAAGAGGTGGTCAAATGATATCGCACCTGATTTACATGGATGACCTTAAATTGTGTATTTCTATTGAAATCTGTTCTTTATGAACTATTTATTGTACTGTCGTTTTTGAGGTACTTAAATAATTTACGATTTAGTTGAATACTTACGAATATAATAATTTTTCGTGTGGTAACAGAGTTGGATTCATCACCACTGCCTTTCTTGCAGTCGTAAAGAGAAGTAGAAGACCAAAAGACGTAAGATCCAAAATATTACTGTAAGAGACAGAATAAGAAGGTTTAGTTGGTCAATTTCTTTCTTGTTATGCTTAGGCTCGAATCCTGCAATGAATCAGCTGAAATGTTGAGTGAAAATTTAAACCTAAAAATCTGTAGTAGAACGAATATAACTGATAGAAAGACCATAAACTAGAGATTTGGGTTGCTGCAGTTATATTAATGAAACCTCATCTCTCTATAAACATAACACCGTTTTAGTAAAGAGATTTTCGAGGTTTGACTAACAATTGAACGATAGTATCTAAGATTGTCCATGAGGTAGATTTTTTATTAGCTTTTGTGGCTAATGAGAAAGCAGTTGACTTAATAGTAAATGGTAACAGCAGCTCCAGAATATCAGACAATACCGCAACAGAGAAAGGATTGAAGAAAATTAAATAAAAACAGGTCACATCTCCGTGTGGTGACGGAGTAAGAATACAGTTCACCACTCCTTCACCTCCATCTTACCCGTGGGCGATCGTAAGAGACGACTAAAGGATTTAAAACTCATATAACATCGATACCAGGAAAGGAAAACTCGAGACAAAACCCTATACCAACACTTCTGAACAGCATGGTATAGTAGGCCAATTTTCCTCCCATTATGGAGGAGGCTCGAGCCCAACAGTTGGACATATATGAGCTGAGATGAATGAAATTAAAACAGGAAGGGAGAAGCCGGGAATTTGGTTTTCCAGTTCTCTCGCACACCGAACGAAACGTAATAAGAAATTGCTCAGATATTAATTTTCTGCTAGATTATGTTACAATCCCGAAACATGGTAATTGTTGAAAATTTTACTGCCTTTGGACCTTTTTTTTTTTTTTTTTTTATTGGTGGACTATGGATGTCTCGCCACGCCAAATCGGTCCGGGGTGACGGAAAGGCGGCGCGTGACCCCATAGACCCACCGTAAAACTCCTCTCTCTTCGCCGTGCGAGCGGACCGCCGGTACCCGATCTTTGTCTTCGGTGGTCCGCCCGGCGGTTTACCCTCGCGGGTTCCTCTCATCGACGCCCTGACAGACTGCCTTTTGACCTAAATTTAAGGAGTTGTTGGTGAAAACGAACATTTAGTCACATTTTATAATATACAGAAGATAAGAAATTGTGAAATTTATTCTTATGCCTTTAAGACACGAAAAGGCATACATAGAAAAAAGTGTGTGTGCACTTATGTACACGCGTTAGAAGTTATACTTCTTCGGCGTAACAAGATAAAAATCTTTTCAAAAATTTTCTCTTTCGCCATATTCTACGTTTGTAAAAAAAACTACACTAATAATAGAAAAAAGGTATTTAATACATTGAAAGTTTTATTATAACGCATTATTTAATAACTAACTTCAGGGTGTCAGTCAAAGAGTATGTAACACTACGTATTAAGAGTCCGAACTCCATACATCGCTTTCAGCTATACGCGGTAGCAAAGTAATACCAACCACACAAATCACTTTTTTTGTTATATGTTGGCTAGTCTGTAAATTGTCTGTTGCCTAGCAACGTCATACTAACGTCATTATATATTTTAGTGCTGCGCAAACATTCACGATATAGTAGTGTTGAGATTCTAATTTATTATCGATACTTTTTTCCCAGGGTCCATTCATTAGTCCATTCAAAAATCGGGTACCGGTGGTCCGCTCGCACGGCGAAGAAGAGATGCTTGGAGGGTGGGTTAATGGGGTTGCGCGCCGCCTCTTCCGTCACCCCGGACCGATTTGGCGGGGTGCGACGTCTATAGCCCACCGCAAAAAAAAAAAAAAAAAAAAAAAATGTCCATTCATTATGGTCGTTCATAATATTTAAGAACTCGGATTGGAATATACACACGGGAATTTCAAATCAATAAATGAAACCATTTCATCATTGCTTAATTTTATTCATTTGTCATGTAATATTGTTACTATTTATTTTTCTGACAGAGAAATTTTTACATATTATAGGATTATATATCATGTCACATTCGAAATTAAATCCTACTAGACATCAAATTAGAATCTGCATCAATAATTTTATGCACTATATAAAAACAAAAATGTAAATCTAAGATAATAGATTTAATTCTATCAGATCACAATTCACAATTAATAGAAAGCCCTGTAACTAAACAAAACTATTCGAACAGGCGATACTGGCGCGTAAACCATCATGATTTTAATAAAGCAAATGTCCAACTTTTAATACTACCTTAATAACTTGTCATGTACAAAAAATATTTTACTTACTATATTTTTTGATAATTTTAAGCTATTTTACGACTTCTTTCCCTTCAAGATGACAGTTTTTAAAATACAAAAAGGTCTAAATTTCTACAGGTATAAAAAAATTCACTTAAAAGACTCTTACGGATTCTATCGCGTTTGTATTTCATTTATAATTTCCCGACGTTTCGGAAACACTTTACAGTGATCATGGTCACGGGAGGACTGAGGTGTCTTACGTCCAATATGTCAATGTTATTACAGAAATTTATTTATATCTACCCTATAAGATATTAAATTTTGACCCACATTTTATACAAAATTAATACAATTCATTGCTAGTACAAAAAGAGTCCTACCTTATGTAAAAAGAGTCACTGACAAGATTGGCTATATCCTAAAACATGCTTCTATAAAAACCGTGACTGTGGTCTCTCTTATATAGGCCAAACAAAGAGATCTGTAAGAACTCGGATCAAGGAACATATAGCTGATGTGAAACACCGCCATCACACTAAGTCTGCAGTCTGTGAGCATAGTCAGGACCGCGCCCGCCATTACATCAGGTTTGATAAACCACAAATCCTCGCAAAAGAAGACCGATACCTGCCTAGAATGGTTCGCGAGGCTATTGAAATCAAAAAACATAAAAATTTCAATAGGGAGGATGGCTGGGTATTATCATCAAGCTGGGATCCTGTTATTCACTTAATTAAAAATAAAACTAAGAAAACCACCACAAGACTGCAAGACACTGTGAGCACTTATTGTATAGATTTGACCCACAATAATAGTTAAATTTTAATTTAATTAATTTTAGTAAGATAAAGTAGGCCACCACTCAAAAATTCAATAATAAAATTAGTATCATGCCTCCTGAGTTTTCTCGCGTGATCTTTCTCAGAGTGGCCGCGTTCCGATCCGGTAGTAGCTGAATAGTTTTTGTTAGTTTTGTAAAAATTGTAAAATTGCCACAATAATAATTATCATAAATTAAATACCTTAATAATAACAAATCATAAACAACATAAATTTTATTATATAGAATCATTCTCTTTTTGTACTGGCAATGAATTGTATTAATTTTGTATAAAAATGTGGGTCAAAATTTAATATCTTATAGGGTAGATATAAATAAATTTCTGTAATAACAATGACATATTGGACGTAAGACACCTCAGTCCTCCCGTGACCATGATCACTGTAAAGTGTTCGAAACGTCGGACGATTATAAATCAAATACAAACGCGATAGAATCCGTAAAAGTAGTTTTATTTCAAATGTGTAATACTCGCGTAAACATTAGAAGTCATTAAAAGACTCTTTTGACTGAACAAATTTGACTGCACAGATAGCGTAGTGGTTAAAATACCGACCTTCCGTACTAGTGTCGTGGGTTTGATTCCCATGCAGAACAATATTTTGTGCGATCCACAAAGTGCTGTTTTGAGTCTGAGTGTAATATGTCTGCGTTAATTGCACGTTTGTTAAGTCCCCCACAATACAAGGATTATTTCCTTAGTGCACGGTATTCAGGGTAGTATAAAAACAAAAGAAAAAAAGAAGGAAATTTAAAAAAAATATAAATATAAATAATATAATAATGATAGTAGATATATCAATAAAGCAATAATTATAATAATATTTTGAATAATTATTTTGTTGACAAAGTCATACCAGTGTCAAGTAGTAGCAAAATAATGACTAAATACATTTTCACAGTCAGAGAACCAATGTTTATGAGACCTGAGTACATCATTAAATATTAAAATAATTACAATTCAATTAGCAAATAGTAAGTGTAGGTTATGACGGCATAACAACAAAAATAATTAAACTCAAATAAAACATTCAAACCACTTAGCCATATTATTAATCCACACCATGCTGTCTTGTGAGCACATTGTAGGACAATTCTTTGTATGATCCATAAATGATTGTTGTGAATCTGGGTATCCTTGGTGTCTGTTAATGGTGTTTGTGAAGTCTAGAACTCACCCACAATACAAAGACATATTTTAACACTTTTTTTTAAAATAGCTTCACAGATATACCATTATATAAAGTTTAAAGTAGATTTTTTTTTATTGTTTATCGTGACAAACGAGCAAGCAGCACATCTGATGGTAAGTGTCACTACCACCCATTTTTTTTTTTTTTTGCGGTGGGCTATGGACGTCGCACCCGCCAAATCAGTCCGGGTTGACGGAAGAGGCGGCGCGCAACCCCATTGACCCACCCTGCAAGCACCTCTTCTTCGCCGTGCGAGCGGGCCACCGGTACCCGATCTTTGTCTTCGGTGGCCCACTCCACAAGTGTGTGTGTCAAGTGTCACTACCACCCATGGACCTTTGCAATACCAAGGATATAGCTAGGCCGCTGCGTACCAATACAAACCCCAAACCCACCCAGTTGGACTTCCAGCTCTGTCGCTCACCGAATGAAGCGCAATAACACATTGCCGTTACTCAGATGTCAATCTTCTGCGAGAGTGTGGTACTATCCCGGATGGGCCGGCCCGCGGCTGTAGACAGAGAAGTATCAACAGCATAGTCATACCTCTCTAAAAAGAATTTGAAGAAATGAAAGGATTTGAAACACAAATGATAAATGCAAGTTATTCTTAAAAGAAAATTTAAGCCTTAAATAAAGAGTTATTCTTAAATTTTGTGGTACCATAATCATTGAAGCTAAGCAAGCCATGTATATTCTCAAGATTTTTTCTTTTAGTAATATTTTACAATCAATTCATGAAAAAGTTGAGGACATCATTGTGTTCTTAATTCATCACCATATGAGTAAATAATGCAATTTCTAATAATGCATCTAAATTATAACTATTATAAAATATGTGAAATGATGAAATATCTAAGCTACAACTCATCATCATCATCATCATAGCCCATAAATGTCTCACTGTTGGGCTCGGGCCTCCTCCGTAATGGGAGTAAAATTAATCTACTATACTGCGCTGGTCAGACATGTTGGTTGGGGGTGCCGGGGATCGAATGTCAGTAGACGACCTCTCCGGCTCCCCGTAAAAGCGCGGAAGGGGCCGCTGTGGTTTTAGTGGGTATTCCGGTCGGGTTCCAGCTGGCCGGTGAGTCCCACACTCCCCCTCGTCTGTCACCGGCGAAGGATAGCGCGCAAATGCGTTTCCACAGCGATAAAAAAAAATTAAAAAAACAAAAAGACATGTTGGTATAGAGTTTTGTTTCGAGTTTTCCTTCTCTCTATCTAGGCTACCTAAGCTACACAAAGCCTGTTAATAGGACTTTTACACCATATGATTCATTAGATAACGGCTATAAAAGTGCAGTAACTATTTTCTTCTTCATGAGCTATGTTATTGAGACACTTTGAGTATGAACTCACAACTCTTGCTCCATTTCTATTATGTGAATATTATGTACAGAAAGGGAGTATACATCTTTATTTATTCCTTTGGGATAATAAAGTGTAATATACTTAGCATTCTACCAATTCTCATTTTCATAACAATGCTCATCTTCTTATTGAACTTTTATTAATACTATAATGGCGGCAATTAAACATACTTACTGTCTTAGATATTAGCCAATATGTAGTAGCAAATCCACAAGTGTCTTCTAATGGCTTTAATAGTAAATTTAAAGCAGGATTCATGTGCTTGTTTAGTAAACTGTTATAATCTTCTTTAAAATGTAAATTACAAACACACTTAATTTCATTTAGCTTTTATATGATTAAATACATAAGACCTTCCTGTCTTATCACTTTTACTAACCACCATATCTAAAACAAAACGTACCATTAGAATTATTTATATCTTTTCAAAATATGTAAGCTATAATTCATCTAATCTAAGAAGTGCATTTTGACGTTTCGCACTTTTTAATACACAATAACTTTGGTCAGACGTATACACATGATTGCAAATAATTAATCTGAAATTTAAAAAAAAAAATTGAGTTATTTACATAATTAACGTTGCGGGTGACTTTCTTGTACAATAATCTAATGTTGAAACTCGTAAAACTAATTAATAATAAAAATAACATGGTAAATATAGTTCATCTAATCTAAGAAGTGCATTTTGACGTTTCGCATTTTTTAATACACAATAACCTTGGTCAAACGTATACACATGATTGCAAACAATAAATGTGAAATTTTAAAGAAATATTAAGTTATTTACATAATTAACGTTGCGGGTGAGTTTCTTGTACAATAATGTAATGTTGAAACTCGTAAAACTAATTTAAAATTAAAATAACATTGTAAATAGTAATTATTATGGACGATCTTACAATATCACGTCATAACGTTCTAAACAGTAGTGCTTGACAACTTCCAATTCACGAATATCTAAATAATCGGTAAAAATATTAGATTAATATATTTAATCGAATATAGATTTTGACAGAGATGCACGTTTCGACAATTTTATTGATAAGGATATAATTATTAATGTTCGCGACGGTGATAATTCAAGTAATACTAATGATTCTGAACAAATAGCTATTTTCAAATCCAGTTTTTGTTTTTACTTAACCTAATCCTACTAAATATGATGAATAGATTTTACGATGAAATAATTAAATTTGTTTAGTGTTAATTTAGCACTTAATATTTCATCTCCTTTTTGAAAAATAAAAAATAAACCGATTATTAATTACAAAGAATTAATATCGATTTCTCATCAAAATCGGATATTTTCGATAGCGATTATTTGGTTCACATACCTAGACAACTTACTCTGACAGCTGTGAAAGTGCACTTCTTAGATTAGATAGACTATAGTAATTATTAATGACGATCTTACAATGTCCCGTCATCACGTTCTATACAGTAGTGCTTGACAACTTCCAATTCACGAATATCCAATTAATCGGTAAAAATATTAGAATAATATAATTAATCGAATAGAGATTTTGACAGAGATGTACGTTTCGACAATTTTATAGATAAAGAAATAATTATTAATGTTCGCGACGATGATAATTCAAGTAATAGTAGTTATTTTGAATAAATAGCTAGTTTCAGATCCAGTTTTTGTTTTTACTTAACCTAATACTACTAAAAATGATGAATAGATTTTATGCTGAATAATTAAATTTGTTTAGTATTATAATAATAAATTTGTTTAGCATTATAAAAATAATTTAGCACTTAATTTATTCATTTGAAAAAATAAATAAACCGATTATTAATTAAAAAGAATCAATATCGATTTCTCACTAAAATCGGATATTTTCGTTAACGATTTTTTGGTTCACATACCTAGACAACTTACTCGACAGCTGTCAAAATGCACTTCTTAGATTAGATAGACTATAGTCACATATATGACGATAAATAAGACATACATATCTGATCCAGTAGTATTCTTGTTAAATATACATTTGATGCCGGTACCGGTATATTTTTTTTTTCACTTTGTAATTCCTCCCGAATGAAAGGTTTATCCATTTTAACGAGATCACTTATTATAACTTTCAAAAACAACAATTTCATCCAATACCAATGTTTTATGTAAAAAAATAATTAAACGTTAAAAACTTTCATGTCCTTTGTCACAGGAAGATAAAAACTGCACATCCACTTAGAATGTTTCACATACACATAAATCTAAACGCATAATATTATTAAAACTATTCAAAATCAAAGACCATTAAATGTAAAATTACTATTATTGTAATTATAAAAACTTGGAAATAAATTCTCAATACCCTGTGGCGCCAAATATGCGCCAAAGAATCTGCAGCCAACTCACAAAAGTAAAAAAAAACTGTTGTCGTGTTGGCTGCACTGTGCGGTGCTAAGATTTATTTTTATAATGAAACCTACTACATCGGAATAAGGTTTAAAATTGCCTGAATAACTGTCATAAAATTAATATGTTCTAGAGTGACGACGCACTGGTGTCAGTTTTTTGTGACAGTGTGCGCGCGCATCGTAAAAATTTACTCTCTCATTTTTCCCTAAGGTGCCAAAAGAAGTATAACTTACATACATACATACATATCATCACGCCATATCCCTTGCAGGGTAAATATAACTTCAAAAACAAAAGCTCATAAAATTATATAACATGAAAATGTTTCTTTTGCTAGCGGCTACAAGTACATTAAAAAATGATAACAATAACCATTAACAAAGGATAATTTCAAAGATGTCGTAACAAAAGGTCTTGTCACGTCGCTTATCCGAGATTAACACGAAAATGCTTGTTGAAATAATTATTCAGTTCAAATATTATCATAGCTAGTTCATGTGGAGCATGAAATGCTTAAAACCTTACTTAGTGCGTATTATATTATCCACAATTATTATATTATTCACGTACATTATTTCTGAAACATGTTTTTGGTTCGGTTTAAAGATCTTTATTTCAAAAAAGAACACACTATTTATTTGGAAAGAAACTTCAGTAAAAAAAATGTAGAGTAGAAATGGTGAATCTTTCTGAAAAAGATCTATCTATAAATGGATTCGAACCACCATTCAAAGAATCGATTTACAAAAAAATCGAGTACTAAAAGATCGACTACCAAAAATCGATCTTTTTTAGATTTTCTTTCAATTTTGTAAAAAGGTACTCTTTGCCCAATGCCTTTAAGAGGTAGAAATATTTGCATTCATTTACTTTCAGATATTAATTAAGTCTCAATGCAAACACTCAACTAATTGTAAATAATATAATATTATTGTTCAAATAAAAGCGGAAAATATTAACTTTCGATTTTTAGGTTGCAATATCCATTCCCCGATTAATCAATCTCAAATCGGCATTCCTAACTTAGAGACTATGAATGTTTTATAAAATGCAATCAACAATAATAACATAAATAAGACAAAACTTATCTTTAAAAAAAGTTGTTGTATTTGCGATAAATACTATTATACTCTTTCAGTATAAATTTGAAGATTTGTATGGATTGTGAATCCTTTAAAACTTTAGGCAATTTGTTGTAAAGCGTAACTTCTTCGAAGGTAAAATTACTTTCACCTTGGTGTGTTCTAATTAATGGCACTTCTAAGCAGGCGCGGCTCAAGCACATGTAGCGCCCGGGTGCAATCAATAACCTGGCGCCCTCTTGTACCAAAGTGGGTGAACAAAATGGAATAGGTTGATGGTTACAAGCGGTTCTCGGCGCCCCCTAACACCCGGCGCCCGGATGCACCGCACCCTCTGCACTATAGGTAAAGCCGGCCCTGCTTCTAAGTTATTTTTATTTTTGGTGTGGTATCTGTGTGTTTTTTTGTTTAAATGAGCTTTGTGAATGTTTTTAGATGTTAGAATCTGTAATCTGTCGAAATTTAATATGTTAGTATCAGCAGACTATAAAGCGGAACTAGGCAAAGGACAGACGATGGAAAAGGACAGATGATGAGCTGAAATTGTGAGCAATATGCATTTGGACAGACCAAGGAGGCCAAAACCTGATCGACTATTTGGAAAAAGAACGTTTTTTGATGAACTCCTTCTGCAAGAAGTCACAAAGGAAGTAGGACACTGAGGAAGATCCGACAAGAAAGCTCAATAGGCATAATAGTAATTATTGAATTTTGAAAAGCGGTCACCTTTCAAAATTTAAATAAACAATAATATATTATTTTATATTATTAAGTTTTTTTAAACTAGTAAATTGCCACAATATAATAATTATCATAAATTAAATGTTTAATGATAGGTGATCACAAACAATATAAAATTTTATATATAGAACCACACAGAATAACCTTTTTTAATATGAAAGGGCTTGAAGAGTTGAAAACGATATATTTAGGGATATCAGATAAAATTTTAAATGGTCATTATTCAACATGACATACACATTTTTTTGAACTCTTTTAACGTGAATATCTAATAGAAGAGGTAGAACAGTAGGTAGATCATTACGTTTAGTGATATGGTAATATCACACAAGGTCAATATGGCCGCCGTTCCAATATTGCGTATAAAATGTTCTTTTCCTCTTGTATTAAAAAAGAACGAAGAAGTTTAAAATTGTATAATGATTTGAAACAAATTTTCTCTAAGTATTCTATTGAAATTTTTTATGTTAATGCCGTCACAACCAGTTTTCCACATCGAGTGATTCGAAAACGGCTGAGACTGTCCCGCGTGAATAAATTCAAAAAGATTTACGTTATAAACTTGAAGCCAATCATGATTTACAAGAATCTCAAAGGAATTTGTGTGAGTTCACATCATACAAAAGGGAAACTACTTTAATCTTATTAGTATTATAACAACTTCTAATGTTTACGCGAGTATTACACTTTTGAAATAAAACTACTTTTACGGATTCTATCGCGTTTGTATTTGATTGTTAATTCCCCGTCATTTCGAACACTTTACATGATCACTGGATCATTGTCATGGTGATCATGATCCACCTCCGCCTCATGCCTCCCTAGCCGAGGCAGCGGGTAACCGGACCGGGGATTAGTCTGGTCGCCCTGGGAGCGAGGCCACCGCGTGAGGATGACGCCCCGACGGTGCAAACCGACCGGGCGTCGACATTAGCGAGGATACCCGTGAGAGTAGACCGCCGGGTGGGCCACTGAAGAAAAAGACCGCGTACCAGTGACCCACCCGCACGGCGTCGAGAGGTATATTGTAGGGCGGGTCTACGAGGTCTTGCGCCACTTTTCCTGTCGCTCCGGACAGATTAGCGGGATTTGACGAACCGTAGCCCGCAGTTAAAAAAAAATGGTGATCATGATCCAGTGAAAAGTGTTACAAACGCGATAGAATCCGTAAAATTAGTTTTATTTTTTATTAGTATTTATACTTATTTCGAAATAAATCCATCGTCATCGTACTCTTATCCCAGTTACTTGAGATCGATGCAATATATACTATTCTACCATCGTGCACATTGTAAAAGTTTTGGCAATAGTTTTATGATCGACCGTCTGCCTAACGTTAACCCTCCTTGGAAATTTAATTATTGAGCAGTTGACATTAGATGGAATTGGCCCAATATTTGAACGCTTTTAGTCGTGTTTTTCGATACCCATGAGCAATATTAGACTTCATTACAGCCCATATATGTCCCACTGTTGGGCTCGGGCCTCCTCCGTAATGGGAGGTAAGTTAACCTACTATACCACGCTGGTCAGAAGTGTTGGTACAAGGTTTTGTTTCGAGCTTTCCTTCTCTTGCATAGATGTTATATGCGTCATAATTTAACTTTATTATCCCTTAGTCGTCTCTTACGATCACCCACGGGTAATATAGAGGGTGGTGAATTGTATTCTTACTCCATCACCACACGAATAAATATTAGACTTATTAAACTGTAAATATAAAACGTCAATTAAGACCTAACAATATGGCAAAAGGAAGTGTCTGCCAAAGCATCAAGTATTCAGTTATCCTTTAGCGTTGAATAAAATTTAAAAAATATGGTGTTGCTAATGAAAAGATATTTTAAAAGTTAAAAAGAATTGACACTTATAGTGATGTTAAAATAAATTTTGTTAATCAGTAGCGTTGCTACCAAAGAGTGAAATAATTCGGGCGGGCTACGGAAGCCAAGAACGCAATATCAATGATCAGCGGAATTGACGAAGAGGAGGAAGTTCGATAAGTTATTGTACCGCACGCCGCTCCTTCGTCGTTCCAGACAGTAAAGGAAAGGATGTATTCAAAACAAAATCAAAATATAGATTCATCATAATTTTATCTCTTATACATCCTACTACTGGAATCCAGCCTCTTCCCAATAGAAGAGACATCGATCTATTATACCACGCTGGTGAAATGACATGGTATAGGTACTGGAAAAATTATTAGGGTATTAGAACAAATTGTGCTGCAAGAAAATCTCTTCTTTAAAGTTTATATACTTGAGATTATCAAGCATGAAGTTCATTAGCAGCAGTAAGTGCCGAAACTGACCTATTACACTACACCAGCTATATAGGTAAACAGGGTTTTAATTCTCGCTTTCGTTCCATTACAGTATTTTTTTTATTGCAGATGGTGGCAAACGAGCAAGCAGCACACCTGATGGTAAGTGTTATTGCCACCCATGGACCTTTGCAATATTAGTGGTACAGCTAAGCCGCTGCCTACCAAAGAAAACCCCAAACCCATCCAGAAGTTAGGCTTCCGGCTCTCTCGCTCACCGAACTAAGCGCAGTGGCACATTGCTGCTGCTCAGGCGTCGATCTTCTGCAAGAGTGTGGCACCCCGGACGGACCGGCTCGTGGCTGTAGACAGAAAACTATCAACGGTGTGGCCCTTCCACTAAAAATACTAATATTACCTTTTTTGGCTGGGAAGCCTTTACAGTCCAAACACCGAACTGAAACATCTCCAGCTGAACTCTCAAACACGCAATACTGTTCTGGCAAATATTAGGAGCTACACGCCATCCCTCCCATCGTCCCGAAAGAACCAGACCATGGTCTGTCAAAAAGTGTATACAAATATGTATACATTATTTTCCTTTGGTAATGGAGCAATTTTCCGTGTGATGACGGAGTAAGAATACTATTCACCACCCCATATCTTACCCTTGGGTGATCGTGCGAGCGTGCATAAAACGCATATAACATCTATTCGAGATAAGGAAAACTCGAAACAAAACCCTATACCAACATATCTGACCAGCGCGGTATAGTAGGTTAATTTCCCTCCTATTATGGAGGAGGCCCGAGCCTAACAGTGGGACATTTATGAGATGTGATGATGATGATGATGAATGGAGCGAGAATAATAATTCTTAGTACATTATCACAAGAATATTGGGAGATGGTCGCAGACAACTTTAAACATATTTAAATAGAGAAAAGCATTTGTGCATTGTATAAGAGATTGTCTTGTATGCAAATCAAACATGTATTGTTCTAAGTAGCGACCTCCCACGCTTTAGGCCATGATACCATCCATGGATAAATTTCATATAATCCATTTTCATCCAGTATTCATCTATTCCAATTGCATGTCCTTTTCGAGTCCAAATCACAAACCCGTTAATTTAATCTCTGTATTTTTATTTTTAAATCATTCATAGAAAAATTATTATTAATTGAATGTGATTTATACAGCGGCCACGACAAAAAGGCTAAGAATGGCAGCACATAATTTATTTATTAAGGATCGTTGTGAAGCCATGGAAAGAGATTGATTTCGGATTTTCTTACCACGCTTGACTTTTACGCAAAGAGTAGGTACACCACGATTTCTTACATTAATTTAGGGATAAAATATGAAATAAAAAATAGCACTCGTAATAAAAAATTTAAAAATAATAAATAATTTGTAGTATGAAAACTGCTTTTTCTCAATGTCATCATCATCTGAACTCATAAATGTCCCACAATGTTGTTCAGGCCTCTCCAAAATAAAATAAAAATGACCTATGACTACCAACCCTGTGTGGTTACGGTTACGAATACTACCAACCCTTACTTTGCTCGTGGATGTCCTAAAAGCCATCTAAGAGCCTTATAACGGCCTGGGCCAACTCCATCTGATGCCGTTTGGTCAACAGTTACATTCCCAAAGAGGTTTGACATCTGGCAGGCGGCTGGTCATAAAACTATTTCCAATAACTTTTACAATACGTACTATGAAAGAAGAGTACATATCGTATCGACACAAGTAATTGGGATAAGAGTAGAAGTATGATGATGACTACCAACCCTATTGCGTTGGTGTAGTATTTTATTGTAAGTATTCCTCGTGCATAAATATTATATGCATATTATATCTCTGTCGTCTTTTACGATACTCACGGGTAAAAAATGGGGTGGTGAATTATATTCTTACTCCGTCACCACACGGAAATTTGTCAAAATAATATATTGTAATAATTGGGTACTTATAAATAGTATATGTAACTACAGTGTGAAACCAGTAAACATATGTTATAACGATAACTTGCTTATTATTCCCGATGCCTGTCAAATTCAAATTCATTTATTACGCATAGACCCTGCGAGGGCACTTACATATTGTCAGTTTTAACATATTAAATTAATACAGCAAACTACCACCGGATCAGAACGAGATTACTACTGAGAAGATCCAAGACAAGGCAAGAAACTCGGCGGGTTTGTCTATTATTGTTATTTCTTGTCAATTTTTTATATAAAAAAAAAATAATGGTACATGTTTAAGAAACAGCTCCAGTGTGATATATACCGGTTAGCCCATAAATCATCATCATCATCATCATCCTAATCATATTCCAATCCCTTGGGATCGATGCAATGTGTACTCCTCCTCCATCGTATATACTACAAATAGTTATTGATATTAGTTTTATGACCTACCGCCAATCCTCACTTCAACGTTAACCTTCAACCCTCACGTCGTCAATCCTCGTTGGGAATGTAATTGTTGAACAGACGGCATCAGATGGAGTTCGCCCAAAACGATGTAAAAATAATAGCCGTTTTTTACTCCATCAAGAGCAATGTAAGGGTTGGTAGTATTCGTAGCAGTCGTCACACAGCACTCGTCTATAAAAAAAAGTGAGTTGAAAACTAAATAACTATAATATGTCCTACAGAAATTATAGTCACAGTACTATATCAATAATTACTATCGACTCTCGTTAAGGAAGCCTCGTTGTAACTAAATTATTATTCTATCACGATCAACCCCTTTACTTTCGCGTAGCTATGCAGAATTCTGCTCCATTTATTTAGAACAAAAATTCAAGTGTTGTCAAAAAGTTTTGCATTAATATTTCGGCATCTACTAGACGCTGTTTAAAAACACACACCATAGTTTCTGTTTCGTCTTTTTTGGAGACTAAACTAAACGCAGTTTTCAAAACACACACCATATTTTCTGTTTCTGTTTCGTCTTGTTTAGAGACTAAGGTATTATAAAAATATAAAAAAAAAGATCCATTTAAAATATTATTTTATTTATTATATCTATTCATAAAAATAGGTATTTCATCGCAACTAAATTGAAAATTTTACCTGAACAAAAAGCCTATAAATTTTTTATATAGAATCTAAAATATAGACACATATATGCATATTCTTAATAACAGCAGGCAAGTCTTACTAGAATATCATCATCTCATCATCATCTCAGCTCATATATGTTCCACTGTTGGGTTCGAGCCTCCTTCACTACACTAGGAGAGAAATTGACCTACTAGACCACGCTGGTCAGACCTGTTGGTATAGAGTCTTGTTTCGAGTTTTCCCTCTCTTGCCAGGATGCGCTTTATACCCTTTAGTCGTCTCTTACAACCACCCACGGATAATATAGGGGGTGGTGATTTGTATTCTTACTCCGTCAATGATGTACTACAATAATTGTTGCAATATTACAAATCATCATTCACCTACTCTTATCCCAATTGCTTGGGATCGATACAATATGTACTCTTCTTTCATAGTACATATTGTAAAAGTTATTGGCAATAGTTTTATGACCAGCCGCCTGCCAGACGTCAACCCTCCTTGGAAATGTAATTTTTGACCAAACGGCATCAGATGGTGTTGGCTCAGGTCGTTATAAGGCTCTTAGTCGTCTTTGACGACATCCACGAGCAAAGTAAGGGTTGGTAGTATTCGTAGCCGCTACCACACAGCAATATTACAAATATGTTTATTAAATTTCATTTAACATACATACATACATATCATCACGCCATTTCCCTTGCAGGGTAGGCAGAGAGAACAGAGTGCCAGAGAACTCTATCTCTGCATACTTCACTCGCTTCCTCAACATTCATAATTCTCTTCATACACGCTCGCCGGTTTCGGAGACTCTTGACTCCACCTTCTTTCAGTACCTGACCGATCTGGTCTAGGTAGGTTAGTCTCGGTCTCACTCGGTACCTACATCCTTCCACTTTCGCATTGTATATCTTCTTAACCAGAAGTTCGTTCGGCATTCTTTCCACATGTCCGAACCATCGGAGCATTCCCTTTCGCATCTTTACACCAATACTCTCTTTCATACCTACTCGCTCTCTTACGTCGTCGTTACGAATGCGGTCGGTCAGCCTAACTCCACAGATTTCCCGAAGAGATCGCATTTCGACCGCATTAATTTTACTTTCATACTCTTTTCTGCATACCCAAGTCTCGCTTCCATACAGTAATGTTGGGACAAGCACTGCGTTATGTATTGCTACACGTGCCTTTTGGGCTGAGGTGGTGGCTGCCGAGAAGTTGCTCCAACGCTCCGTTCACTCTATTTCCCGCATTCACTCTTCGCTCTATATCAGTGGTGTACCTTACATCTCAGCTAAATCCACATCCAAGATATACAAATTCATCCACTTGCTCTAGTACATCATTACCTATTGTTACTCTTACAACTGTTCTGGCTTCATCTCTCATTTAAATTAACCGTAAAGCAATTTTTTTGCGTGTTACGAGATACTGGTGCCTAAATTAGGTTCTAGGCTTGTAGTTTAGTATACCAGATCACTTCTTAATGAGTTTGCATTTTAGTTTTGTATATAAACAAATTAAAAACCTAACTATTTTGTTTTGTGTGTTAGTGCTTGTATATTGAGTACTATATATTGACGGAGTCACGACCATAAAACAATGATACACTCATAAATTGTAAGTTTTTATCAACGCTTCGGTTTCATCGTATTAGATGGATTTGATTTTTTACTTTTGATCTATTTCTATAAGAATATCCTTTCAGATCACATGATTTACACACTGCGTTCTAGGTATACATATGAAAATTATGGAGCGCAAATATCGTCCTAGTTTTTGGCCAAGTCACTCTTGATTGAGATCTTTTACGAGCGCCCGAGTCTGGCGAATTTTTTTTTATTGCTTATGGTGGCAGACGAGCAAGCAGCACACCTGATGGTAAGTGTCACTGTTGCCCATAGACCTTTGCTATACCAAAGGTATAGCTAGGCCGCTGCCTACCATTACAATCCCCAAACCCACCCAGTTGGGCTTCCGGCTCTCTCGCTCACCGAACGAAGCGCAATAGCACATTGCCATTACTCAGACGTCGATCTTCTGCGAGAGTGTGGTACTATCCCGGACGGACCAGCCCGCGGCTGCAGACAGAAAACTGTCAACAGCGTGGTCCTACCACAAGAAAAATTAGATCCAAGGCTGGTCCATACAACTAAACCTTCTATTTAGCAAGCCACTAATACAGTAAGCTAATTAATCGCTAACTAATATTTCACCTGATCGACGTCCTAGCAATAAAATGATAGGTCATATTCACGAGGTCCACTTCAACAATGCTGACAGACTAATCCTAAATCTGAAATTGCTTGCTCTAAGAAAGGCGCTTTGAATTATATATACAAGACGCAATGAATATAAAAGACATAACATTTTAACGTTCAGGAAAATTTTTAGCTTTTATAAAATTGGAACGGAACTTTGGCACCAAGATGGCTACCGGGTGTTGCCAGCATGCCCACGTAATGAGGCTTCATTGCATTGTTATTACACTTTGTAAGCCAAAAATTGCTTATTACTCTATGGTAGTGCTTGGAATTTAAATAGCAACAAGAATTATAATAAGGTAGAATAGCTTGACTACTTAAGAAGAGACCACTAAATATTATAACGAAAGGGTGATGATAGATAAAATTGTTTTAAACTCGTTTGGTAAGAATTAGCTCGATTTTGATGCCTTTGGCCACCGAAGACAAAGATTGGGTTCCGATGACCCGCTCGTTCGACGAAGAGAGGCGCATTGCCGGCCGAGTCTATGGGGGTCACGCGCCGTCTCTTCTGTCGCCCCGGACGGATCTATCGGGGTGTGAGCAGATCATAGACCGCGGCAATAAAAATAAAGAGTAATGCCTTTCGCACCACGATTCAATATAAAAATCAAAAAAAATGATTATGGTCGCAACAGATTCCACAAGCGATGGATCGCAAGTTATCTACTAAAGCAACCATCACTCCATTACGCATTGAATCCTTAACATGTCAATGTAAAGGAATTAAATTTTATATTTGCTATATGATGATAGAGTAAAAATACAATTCAACATTGCAGTGTCTTTAGTGATTTCTTTACCGTAGATTTCGTAGAAGATGACTACGGTATAAAATATGCAGGTAACATTTATTCAAGAAAAAAGAAAAGAAAGAAACTCGGTATTAAAACTTATATAAGTTTTCATTTCATTTCGTCAGCAGACTCGTTGATATCAACGAGTCTGCTGACGTGATGTAGTAGGTCGATTTCCCTCTTATTATGAGACAGACTCGAACTTAGCTGATGATATACTGAGATGATGAATATAATGTATAAAAAATAATAATATAGTAATAAATAAATAAATAAAAACTCATTTTTCATGTGATAACGAAATAAGATTACAATTCACCAGCCTCCATCTTACCCGTGGTTAATCATAAGAGACGACTAAGGGATATAAAGCATATATAACATCTATGCAAGAGAAGGAAATACGAAAAAAAAACCTTATACCAACACGTCTGAATAGCGTGGTGTAGTAGGTTATTTTCATTGTCATGATGGAGATGATGGAGGAGCCTTGAGCTCAACAGTGGGACAAATATGAGATGAGATGATCAAATACAAACCAAAGAAATTCAAGAGCTTCAATAATATAATATCCTTTTTTTCATTTTAGGGTACAAATCGTCACAAACATTTCTCGCATCAATGTCAGGCGTTTTAAACCAATTTAAATATTGGAGAAATCACAAAACAACAAAGTGATGAGAATATACAAAGCGTGAAAGATCGCAAAATCCTCAACGTCAAAATAAACTGTTACTTTGTATGCAAATTCAATTTCCGTCGCAAAAATTTTATCTTTGTAAATATTTCTTTTCGCCAACTGAATTCAACTGTGAAATATGCATTCAATGATTCGTGTTTGAAAAATCTTGGACTTTGTCAAAAGAATTCTGCTAATATTTAACTGGTATTAAAGTATTTTAAAATTGAAATGCTCAGTGGATGCCTTTGACAGTAACATTAATTACAAATTCACTTTTACTTTTTGTTTATTACGACTTTATATTATTTTTAAATCTAATTTACGAGTAAAAGAGTTTATCATGAATGGAGCTTGAAACGAGAAATAAGAAATAATTATTTCAACTTATTAATTATAATTAACTGGTTTATAGCATAGGTTTAAGTAGCGACATTCCCCTCCGTCAATACGGGCCGTAGGGCCTCAACGGTAAGAACACTGTGCCTAGGTCTCTCCAGCCGCGTAACCCAACGGCTGATGACGTCTTGGCGGGCGTCCTCGTGCCAGGTGGCTATCTTGCTAAGCGATGGGGAACCACCCTCGTCGCGCATATATACATATATATACTAGCGGATTCGGCAAACTTCATTCACCTAACAGTCAATGTACGAAAAGTAAACATCCCACAATTCACATTTTCATTCATTCTCGAATCCACTTGAACTCACACAAAAAAAAATATCAACAATATCCGTCCTGCCGTTTAGGAGGAGTTCAGTGACATAAACATGTACATAAGAAATATATATATATATATAAAGGTATATATAAAATATTGTGCGGTAGCCGCTACGAATACTGCCAACCCTTACTTTGCTCGTGGGTGTCGTAAAAGACGACTAAGAGCTTTATAATAACTTGGGCCAACTCTATTTGATGCCGTTTGGTCAACAGTTACATTCCCAAGGAGGGTTATAACGTTTGGAAGGTGGCCGGTCATAAAACTATTGCCAATAACTTTTACAATATATAATATGACAAAAGAGTACATATTGTATCGACCCCAAGTAATTTATAAATTCTAGAAAGATATGCAACGCTATCTTTGCAATTATGTATCATACTATTACAGATAAACCCCCAATAACCCACTATGTTTCTCTAGCAGGCTTTTTTTTTATTGCTTCTGGTGGGAAACGAGCAAGCAGCACACCTTATGGTAACTATCACTGCTGTCCATGGACCTTTGCTATACCAAGGGCACAGCCAGGTTGCTGCCTACCATTACAATCCCCAAACCCAACCGATTGGGCTGCCGGCTCTCTTGCTCACCGAACGAAGCGTAATAGTACATTGCCATTACTCAAACGTCGATCTTCTGCGAGAGTGTGGTACTACCCCGGACGGACTGGCCCTCGGCTGTAGACAGAAAATTGTCAACAGCGTGGTCCTACCACTATTAAGCTACCGAAAACCAGTCTTTGAATTTGAATCTTTCAGCAAAGATTTATTTCCTTCATATGCAACACCTTCGAAGATTCATCGCGATTTTAATTATATTGGAATAGTCCTCACTTACCACAATTACTTTGGAGTGAAGAGAGATCCGCATCGATGAATATTAGACTGAATAAAAATGTATGAACTCAGCTGTTCCTCTATCCAGTGACCCTGAGGATCCACTCTCATTACAAAATTTAACCTTAAATGAATATGTTATTTGTGACTTTTTGTCAATAAAACAATGCCAAGTTCGGTGTTTGCTCAATTTGCATTGTATGTTTAATTAGAATTTCAATAGGGTTCGTTGATTGTGTGCGGTCATAATGTCAGCGGGTTATATTTTAAATTACATTTCTTTTTTCGGGTTGAGAGCCCATAAGGCTCGCCCATAGTCCGGTTCAGCTGTAAAAGCCACATCGGCTAACAGCTCGCAGTTGGTTTTTTTAGTGGGTATTCAGTGACCCCTTCAGGGCCTGTGAGTCCCACATACCCCGCCCGGGTGGAAATGCGTAAAATGCATTTTTTAGCCACTGCGATACCAAAAACAAAAAACATTTCTTTTATATATAAAATGAAAACTGCTATATGGTGGCAGCCATGAATACTACCAACTCTTACTTTGCTCACGAGTATAGTTAAAGACTAACAATAAGAGCTTTCTATGTGAAGCTCTTAGTACCGCTTTTTTTCCTTCCTTGCGGTGGACTATGGATGTGGTCGCACCCCGCCAAATAGGTCCGGGGCGATGGAAGAGGCGGCGCGCAACCCTATAGATCCATTCTGGAAGGACTCCTCTCTTCGCCGTGCGAGTGGACCACCGGTACCCGATCTTTGTCTTCGGTGGCCCAAGTTCTTAGTACCCTAAAGCAACCCTATGTAATACCTTCTGGTCAATTAACAATTATATTAACAATTACATTCAGAAGGAGGTGGCGGCTACGAATACTATGTGGTAGCGACTACGAATACTACCAACCCTTACATTACTCTTGGGTGTAGTAAAAGATGACTAAGAGCTTTATATCGACTTGGGCCAATTCTACCTAATGCTGTTTGGTCAACAATTGCATTCCCAAGGAGGGTTGACGTTAGGCAGGTGGCTGGTCATAAAACTACTGCCAATAACTTTTGCAATAAGTATGTTTACACATTGCGTCGACCCCAAGTAATTGGAATGAGAGCAGGAGAATGATGATGATGATTCACAAAGAGGGTTGACGTCAGCAAGATGATCGGTATGTACTATGGAACAAGAGTACATATGGTGCTAACCCCAACTATTTGGGATAAGAGAACGTTAATGACGATGATGATATAAAAAGAGACATGTCGTAAAATGAATAAAGTACGTTGAGGAAGCTTTAAGACGTAAATACAATTGACGAACACAAATTACTTAGGCAAGTAAACTTCTGCCGGGCGGGCCACCGAAGACAAAGGTCGGGTACCGGTGGCCCGCTCGCACGGCGAAGAGAGGTGTTTGCAGGGTGGGTCTATGGGGTTGCGTGCCGCCTCTTCCGTCGCCCCGGACAAATTTGGCGGGGCGCGACTACGTCCACAGTCCAACGCAAAAAAAAGGCAAGTAATCTTATACAAACTTATAACTACCAAACCGACATGAATTATTTACAGAAAATTGATTTACGTGAGATTTAAACTCATGACCATTGACAAAGAAGATATTGCTTAAAGTATTATCGCCTTTTATGTAATCAAATTCTTAAGCCACGCTCGAAGTGAAGATTCAAGATTATGATTTTGAGCCTACTATCATTAATTCGACCGCATTAGTTTTCGATAACAAGGACGAAAAATATCCATACATACATACATACGCCATCATATCGTCTATCATCATCATATCGATATCATCACGCCATATCCCTTGCAGGGTAGGCAGAGAGAACAGAGTGCCAGAGAACTCTATCCTTGCATACTTCACTCGCTTCCTCAACATTCAAAATTCTCTTCATACACGCTCGCCGGTTTCGGAGACTCTTGACTCCACCTTTCTTCAGTACATGACCAATCTGGTCTAGGTAGGTGAGTCTCGGTCTCCCCCGGTACCTACATCCTTCCACTTTCGCATTGTATATCTTCTTAACCAGACGCTCGTTCGGCATTCTTTCCACATGTCCGAACGGAGCATTCTCTTTCGCATCTTTACACCAATACTCTCTTTCATACCTACTCGCTCTCTTACGTCGTCGTTGCGAAAATATCCAGATGGCAACAAATTAGAAATACAATCCGCAATTGTTCTTGCAAGCGAACGTCGTAAAAGATGACTAAGGGATGTAAGTAACATAATTAAATGAAAACTATAACAAAAAAATAGAATTGAATTATTAGAACAAGAAATAAAATTGAATGACTTGCTATATTTGGTCAAACTTATTCATTATGAAAGAGACTTCTTTCCAAGAGCCTCAATATCTATTGAATGACTTGCTATAGTTGGTCAAACTCATTCATTATGAAAGAGACTCCTTTTCCTGTGCCACAATATCTAATAAGGCTCTTGGAAAGGAGTCTTTTTCATAATTAATGAATTTGACCAACTATAGCAAGTCATAAAATAGGAATCTTCCTATTAGACTTTTAAAGGTAACAGAAGAACAAAAAAATTATTTATGAATGTTGAGGAAGCGAGTGAAGTATGCAAGGATTGAGTTCTCTGGCACTCTGTTCTCTCTGCCTACCCTGCAAGGAATATGGCGTGATGATATATATGTAGAAGAACAAAACAAAAGTAAGTATATGATAGAATCCGTTTGTAAATAGAGGCAAATTGCCAATATGAAATACTATAAAACCCCCGCTTGCAGTCGACCCACGCCTTGTTTCATTGAAAATCGATTACAGCAACCTTATTTAAGCCGTAGTATTAAAACAGAATATTTAGTATTAACCGCCATTATCCTGGGAATTGGGACCAAAGAGTTTTGTCGGAGAATTGTTTTTCAACATGGCGACAACTAGTGAAGTTTTTTGGGATTTCAAAGGCATAGGTACGTTTTTGTATTCATCATCATCTCAACTCATACGTCCCACTGTTGGGAACCTCCTCCATAATGGGATGGAAATTGACCTACTATATCACGCTGGTCAGACGTGTTGGTATAGGGTTTTGTTTCGAGTTTTTCTTCTCTGGCATAGATGTTATATGCATTTTATATTCCTTAGTCGTCTCATACGATCACCCACGGTTAAGATAGGGAGTGGTGAATTGTATTCTTACTTCGTCACCACACGGCAGTAACAAGTAAGAAGTTTTTTGTATTAAAATCATTTTAATATTTTCTCTTATATTAATGTGAATGTATAATATTTTTATCTAATCATCATTTCCCTGCTCTTATCCCAATTACTTGGGGTCGACGCAATATGTATTCTTACATATTGCAAAAGTTATTAGCAATAGTTTTATGACCGGCCCCCTGCTTAATGTCAACCTTCCTTGGGAATGTAATTATTGAACAAACGGCATCTGGTGGAGTTGACACAGGTCAATATAAAAATTTTAGACGTCATTTACGACATCCACGAGCAAAGTAAGGGTTGGTAGTATTCGTAGCCGCTACCACACAACGAGTATTTGCTTATATTGTTCATTAATGTTAGAAGTTTTAAATTACTTTAATTTTTAAGTAATAGATTGTAGTTTAAACGGCAGCATTTAGTGCAGTAGTGATGCCGCTTAGGAATAGAAATAATTAATTTGGATACGGAGTTTATTCAAAATATTGTGTTTTTAAATAATGAATATGAAACGTTCTGAAATTAGATACAGACAATCGATTAACTACATACTACCATTTAGTTAATAAAGTATAAATAGTTAATTAAAGGGAAAATAGTTAATTAAAGGAAACGAAAATTTGTATGTTTTTGTAACTAAAAGACAACTCAGCGCTGCTTCTTGTATTGCGGGCGATTATACAAACATATTTAACGGACACAAATTACAGCCAGACTCAGACCACAAATTTGTGGATCGCACAAAGTAACGTTCTGCATGAGATTCCCACGACATTAGGTCGGTATCTTAACCAGTGCGCTATCTGTGCAATCTTATTAAAGGAATTAAAGAAAGTACAACAATTTTTGATGATTTTAACGGTTTTTTGAGAAGAATAAAAATTACTAAGTCATATAAAATCAAAGCTGACAATCTGTCAAAAATAAAATTTTAATTTATAGGGGTCACTTAAGAAATTTAAAATGCATTTTGTCTTTGGTATCAATTTCTGTTAAATGGTGTCAAAAATCCAATTAAATTAGCAATTCTGTATCAAATCATGTTATGTTTGAATTTATTTAATTGTCGAAATTCATTCAAATTTTAAATGGCCGGTTTCGATTCTATACGACTCTATTCTCTTTTAAGAAAGATTTTCTATTACTTCGTCACCAAACGGAAAATAGTAAATACTGACAAATAAATTTATTTTACAGATGAATACAATGACAGAAAATTGATGATCTCAACGCCATATCCCATAGTTTTTATTTTAATCTCGTACCTGTGGTTCGTGTTGAAATTTGGACCTGATTATATGAAAAATCGAGCCCCATTCAAATTACGCAACTTGCTCGTCGCTTACAATGCTCTACAAGTACTTATAACCTTCGCTACATTTGTCGCGGTAAGTATCTAATGCTCCGTCATTATCCTATTTTTCATTTATCCTTATTATTTTTTGGCGGCGGGCTACGGTGCGGTCATACCCCGCTAATCCGTCCGGTGAGACAAGAAAAGAGGCGCAAGACCCCGTAGACCCGCCCTACAACATACCTCTCGACGCCGTACGGATGGGTCACTGGGACGCGTACTTTTGAAGTGAAGAGCAGCTGGTTGTACCTTTATCGCTCGGGTACGCTCGGTGGTCCCGAGTTCACCCGATTGAGCATTTCACTTTCAGAGCGTGACGGATTAGCCTCACTTACATCCTACGAAAAAATTTGTGTGCGGTGCGCTAAAAGAAGTTTTCACTTCAACAACTTTCAAACTTTTCTTGTGAAATCATTCTATCAAAAACTTATAGTATCTGTTGAAGGTATTTCAAATATCGTCATATAATCTTCCCTTATAAAATAAGAGGTCACGTGACTGGTCGCAGATGTGAAACATCGAAATTATTTTGTACCAGTGATAGGCATAAAAGTACAGATTATGACAGGAACTAAATATGGCATGATGAAAAAATACAATATTACGAATTTTCTCCAGAAAATGATGACAGTTTATTTACATCATCATCATCATCTCAGCTCATATATGTCCCACTGTTAGGCTCGAGCCTCTAAAGCCATAATGGGAGGGTAATTGACCTACTATACCACGCTGGTCAGACGTGTTGGTATAGCGTTTTATTTCGAGTTTTCCTTCTCTTGCACAGATGTTACATACGTTTTATATCCCTTAGTCGTCTCTTACGATCACCCACGGATAAGATGATAAGTGGTGAATTGTATTCTTACCCCGCACCACATGGAAAATTTATTATTTATTTGTTTATTTACATATACAGTTATTTTCTTTATATTAAAAAAGAAATCAAAATTTATTTAAAACTGCGAGAAAAAATGACCACCACAAGACTGCAAGACACTGTGAGCACTTATTGTATAGATTTGACCCACAATAATACTTAAATTTTAATTTAATTTTAGTAAGATAAAGTAGGCCGCCACTCTAAAATTCAATAATAAAATTAGTATCATGCCTCCTGAGTTTTCTCGCCGGATCTTTCTCAGTGTGGCCGTGTTCCGATCCGGTAGTAGCTGAATAGTTTCTGTTAGTTTTGTAAAAATTGTAAAATTGCCACAATAATAATTATCATAAATTAAATACCTTAATAATAACAAATCATGAACAACATAAATTTTATATATAGAATCATTCTCTTTTTGTACTGGCAATGAATTTGTATTAATTTTTGTATAAAAATGTGGGTCAAAATTTAATATCTTATAGGGTAGATATAAATAAATTTCTGTAATAACAATGACATATTGGACGTAAGACACCTCAGTCCTCCCGTGACCATGATCACTGTAAAGTGTTCGAAACGTCGGGAAATTATAAATCAAATACAAACGCGATAGAATCCGTAAAAGTAGTTTTATTTCAAATGTGTAATACTCGCGTAAACATTAGAAGTTCAACGTTATAGTATTTACTTATTTATTTATTTTAAGAACTTATTTGAAGAATTATCAGCATCTCAGCTTATATATGTACCACTGTTGTGCTCGAGCCTGATCCGTAATAGGAGAGAAATTGACCTACTATAACACGCTGGTCAGACATGTTGGTTTTGTTTCGAGTTTTCCTTCTCTTACATAGACGTTACATGCTTTTTATATCCCTTAATCGTCTCTTACTATCACCCACGGGTAAGACAGGTGGTGAATTGTATTCTTAGTTCGTCACCACACGGGAAACACGGCGTAAACAATATCGAATATAAAATAAAAATGAGACTTAGCAGCGTAGTCATTACTCTACTAAAACATGACAATGACTAATGGACAGACAATGGATTTATAACAAATATCGCAATACGAAATATATTTCAAACAAGGTTAAATAAAACACAGGTCATTATTACTAACAATAAAATATATATTTAAAATAGAACTATTTGGTTCATCGTTCATGGTCACGGGAGCACAAACCTCCCGTGACCTTGAACGCTGTAAATTATTCAAAAAATCGGGCAATTAAAAATCAAATACTAACACTATAAAATTGGTAGAAATTGTTTTATTTCAAATACATAATACACGCAGTAAACATAAAAATCACTATAATAAATTATAGGTATAAAAATTCGTTCTAAAATGTCGCGAAGATATAACTTAAAAAAATATATGTAAATTTGTTTTAACACGTGCGCTCATGTTATGCTTACATAAGTAAGGAGGTACACATGACATTTAATAAACATTACCGGCAAAGTTGGTCCTAAATATTTAAGCAGCCAGCTTCGAGGTTTTTTCGGCGGTTTTCTTAAAATTCACTTACCGAACTTCTAAGAGGAAACGATAATTTTGTTTCATATCACCTGACGTTAGCTTCTGTATGTATTTTCATAGCAAGCAAATATATTTTTATACTAAAGTAAAATATATTCAGTTCCCTTTTTTTTTATGATAGCAACTTTCATATTGTTTAAAACTTTGGATGTTATTAAAATACTTTACAGATTTTTCCATTTTTTATATTTACCGCCGTTTCAAATACTTATCAGCATTCATGGTTACGTAAATACGAATTATTAAAATGCAATAAAATCTGGAAAATACATTTCTTTTTCATATGTCGCATAAACGTCAAAAGTTTTTAGAAGAATATTTCCATATAATAATCCACATGTTCTATTAAGTAGTCTAACGTGATAGCATGTATTACTAATGATGATTTCATTATCATTATCATCAGCCTTTCAACGTAAGGAGAGAGGATTGCCGACGAGGGGGGATAATGCTGCCATTGCCATCCTTGGCAGCCGTGCTGCCTATTGCAGTTCATATTGTTTCCCAGGCAAGCTCTGCCATTCATTTTTGTGGTGATCCCTTAGGTCATTTTGAAGAGGAGACCTATATATAACAGTGGATATCAAAATGCTAAAGCCTGAATCGTAATAATTAAAGAAATAAATGTTAATTTTTAATATTTTATTCGTATAATTCTAGGGTGGACAGCTTATATGGCGCTATAGTCTTTGGCATACGCCGTGTATGGCCGATAAAAGTATTGAATTCAGGCAAAAGGTGAGTGATATTTAGTCTTTATTAATAATTATAATATTTTATTTAGTTTTACAATAAGTGCATACAATAATTCCATCTTAGTTTTAAATATCTCTATAACAATTTAGGTACATTTTTTTTTCAATGGGACTAATCCCACCACACATTCCCACCATTATAACTCCTGTAAGCCAGGATCCACAATGGTCACTGTAAATGACAGCGAGGTTTGACCCTCAGGCAGTCCCAAGAGATAATTTTAATTGTCTTGGAACCCGCAACAAATTTTAATTAGAAAAGTTAAAGAGGAGGAGTTGGAAGAGAGTGATTTCATTTCCCTCCCAGGCAAAGCGGGCGACAGAAAGCAATATTGACGAGTCAGCCAATAAGTAAAGGGTTGTACAGCTACGATAAGCGCAGCAGTACGGCACCACGCATACGGGATAACTGAACGGGATCTATATGTGAGCCTTAAGATTGATTGCAGTAGTAGGTATGGCAGAAACGCCTAAACGCACGGAAATTTTAGGTACATACCTATTAAGAGAAAACGACGTTGCCTGAACTAGTATAAATAGACAGAAACCGATAGCTGCGACAGACACCGAAATTGATCGCAATATATATCGCGATTTTTTTTCGGGCCATCAGTTTATCTGCCAAGATATACAGTTTCTTTCTACTCCTGCATGATACAATACGGGCCGCCAAAAAGTATTATTCTACATCTAAGGATCTGTACTCCTTTTAATGGAAGGTACGCAAGACCATTTACTGATCTATAGAAGGGCTAACCGAAACCTCATGTTGATCGGTTTGAATAAACTCAACGACACCCACTAGTAATTTAAGGGTTGGTAGTATTGCTAGCTGTTACCACGCAGCTAATTACCACTACCAAAAGTTCAAAAGTCTTATATACATATACAGTAATATTCACTTTACCTATCCGAAAAACTAAAACGTATGCAAGAAAAAAACACTTCTTCTTCTTTTTCTTATGTATTGGCAATCAGCTACATATATGAGCTATTGGTGCCAGTGTCAAGTTATAAATGTTTTCACGTTTTTAGTCTTTCAAGTCAGTCGTTGTCTAAGTCAAATTGTCACCATTAACAGTGCAATGGCCACACTGTTAATGGTATCTTGTGGGAATTTTGATGGAAAACTAAAACGTTTGTAAAGCACTTTTATATTATATTCACTACATCCCAGTATTTCCGCACATCACATTACATAAAATGCCATCAAAATTATCTAATATAACACGTTAAAACACTAAGATATCGAATATAATACAAGAGCACCACATGACGTTTTCAAATTCCCGTCAAAAGTCCGAAAAAAAAAAAAAAAACAAAAAAAAACTCTATACTAGCGGCACGCTATGATGGCCGTTTTGACATTTGTCCACTCACGAAGTTTCGTATTTATAGTAATTACATTTGAAGGAGCAAATTGCTGTTCTTTATTGTCAATAGTGACGTGCAGTTAGTCATAAAATTTATCGAATATATTATTTTAGGACACAAAATATTTATTACATTGATTTCTAAACTATATGTATTAGGGTCCCGTGAACATGTATTTTTTGTTTTTATAAGATTACAATTATTGATGTACTTATTTACCACACAACTCGACATTTGTTTTTCGAAATCCAAAATTCAAAAAAAAAAAATAAAAATTAATACGATCGTCAAATAGGATCAATTATATTTTTGTTTTATTACATACATACATACATATCATCACGCCATATCTCTTGTAGGGTAGGCAGAGAGAACAGAGTGCCAGTGAACTCTATTTTTGCATATTTCACTCGCTTCCTCAACATTCATAATTCTCTTCATACACGCTCGCCGGTTTCGGAGACTCTTGACTCCACCTTCCTTCAGTATATGACCGATCTGGTCTAGGTAGGTTAGTCTAGGTCTCCCTCGGTACCTACATCCTTCCACTTTCGCATTGTATATCTTCTTAACCAGACGTTCGTTCGGCATTCTTTCCACATGTCCGAACTATCGGAGCATTCCCTTTCGCATCTTTACACCAATACTCTCTTTCATACCTACTCGTTCTCTTACGTCGTCGTTACGAATGCGGTCGGTCAGCCTAACTCCACAGATTTTCCGCAGAGATCGCATTTCGACCGCATTAATTTTACTTTCATACTCTTTTCTGCATACCCAACTCTCGCTTCCATACAGTAATGTTAGGACAAGCACTGCGTTATGTATTACTACACGTGCCTTCTGGCTGAGGTGGTGGCTGCCGAGAAGTTGCCCCAACGCTCCGTTCAGTCTATTTCCCGCATTCACTCTTCGCTCTATATCAGTGGTGTACCTTCCATCTCGACTAAATCTCGGGGAAATACCCACTAAAACCACAGCGGCCCCATCCGCGGTTTTACAGGGTGCCAGTGAGATCGTCTGATGACATTCAATCCCCGACACCCCAACGCATGGCCGTCTGGCCACGTCTTCAAGGCGCTGGCAGAAGAAGCGCATATCTGCGCCCCCCCCCTTCCTGGTCGCCGCCGTCGGAGCGAGTCAGCGGGCGCAAGCGCCTCGCGCTCCTGCTCCGCGGCTTCCTTCCTCTTCATAACAGCCTCACAAAAAGGGGCCATCGACGACCAACACCTTCGCTACCAAGTATCTTGAAAATGATGGTCGGCAGTCACAGGTCTATTCCCAGTTCCGACGACAGGTCATGGCGCTGGGGCCCCCAGGTGGGCATACTTCCACTGTGTGGCGCGCATCGTCAATTAGCGTGCCACACTCATAACATCCTGGGGCCCCTTCCCTTCCAATTTTATGCAGGTACTTACAGAAGACCCCGTGTCCAGTAAGCACCTGCACCATCCTAAATATTAGGCTGCCGTGCCTTCTCATAATCCAGCGGTGAAGATGTGGGGCAACCGCCTCCACAGTCCCCCGCCCTGCTACAGGGGACTCCAGATCTTCCGTCCACCGCTGGATGACCGTCCTTTAGGCCACTTCTTGTGCTCTGCCCAGCCTCCTTGCGGAGACCTGCTCACCGTTGGCCCGCGCTGTGGCGCGGAGCCGGTAAACCTCCGCCAACGCCTTAGCCACAAATGGCCAAGATGGGTCACCTGCCAGTAGTGTCGCCGCAGTCCAAAACACCGTACGGTAGCCCCTGATAGCCCTCACCGCCATAACCCTCTGTGGTCGTCGCAGGAGGACCCTGTTGCGGTGAGGGACTCCGACCAGATAGGGGCACCGTACAGTGCCATGGACCGCACGATCCCGGTGTAACGCCGCCGACAGGATGATCCGGGGCCACCAGTATTTGGCATAGGTCTTCCCAGCGGTGCGGCTGACTTGGTGAGCCTAGGGACGAGCAACGACACAACAAAAATTATATGATTTCTTTTCATTTTAATTCAAGTTTAAAAAAATTAAAATTTTAGGTAACACCTATACACTATAATAGTGATAGGACCACACTGTACACAGTTCTCTCGGTCTACAGCTGCAGGCCAGTTCATCCGGGGTAGTAACCACACGCTCGCAGAAGATCGACGTCTGAGTAATGGTAATGAGCTATTACGCTTCGTTCCGTGAGCGAGAGAGCCGTAAGCCCAATGCGTTTTGGGGTTTGTATTAGTAGGCAGCGATCTAGCTATAGCTAGCCCTTCGTATTTTCAAAGATCCATGGGTGGCAATGACACTTACCATCAGGTGTGCTGCTTGTTCATCTGCCACCAAAAGCAATAAAAATAAAAAAAATAAAAGCCTAAGGCGAAAAAATTTACACCTAAAACTTTTTGTATCAATTGCATTGGCTTTCTGTGTGGTGACGGAGTAAGGATATAATTCACCACCCCTTTTACCGGTGGGTGATCATAAGAGACGATTAAGGGATATAAGATCCATACAACATCTATGCAAGAGAAGGAAAACTCGTAACAAAACCCTATACCAACACGTCTGAGCAGCATGGTTATAGTTAATATCTGTCCCTTTTGGAGGAAGCTCGAGCCCAATAGTGGGACGTGTATGAGCTGAGATGAATGAAAAAAAAAACATTGGCTTAAGTTTTATTTAAAACTTAGGCATTATTGATAAAAATAGCCATAACGCTGTCTAAATTTTAATTCCAACGCAAAAACGGATCGATTCTCTAATAATATTAAACTAAATGTATGAATTACAATAATTTGGTTTGAAATCATATCTTGTGGTATTTAATTTAATACATTCATAATTATTATAATGAATCTCTGTAACTTAATAAGATTATACATATGTAGATTACTCTGTACCTTCATATATTTCATTTAGGGTAAACTTATCAGTTGCTGGAATTAGAAATTGTATATATTTCTTTATTTTTGTCTGCTTTATTGACTTTTATTTTTTTTGGTGGCATAGCTGTGTGGTAGTGACTACGAATATTACCAACCCTTACTTTTCTCGTGGATGTCAAAAAAGATGACTAAGAGTCTTATAACGACCTAGGCGAACTTCATCTGATGCCGTTTGGTCAACAATTACATTACCAAGGAGGGTTGATGTCTAGCGGCCGATCATAAAACTTATTATTACATTTACAATATGTACTATGCAATAAGAGTACATATTGTATCGACCCCAAGTAACTGGGATAAGAGCCTACTCTCATCCCAATTACTCTTATTCTCCTAAGAATGATAATGGTGGCAAACAGGCAACAGCACACCTGATGGTAAATGTTACTGCCACCTGTAGAACTTTGCAATACCAAGAGTATAGTTAAGCCGAATTAAAATTCCAAACCCACTCAGAAAGTTAGGCTTCTTTCTGTCTCTCTCATTCACTGAACGAAACACAATAGCACATTGCTACTGCTCAGACGTTGATTTCCTGTGAGAGTGTGGTACTATCTCGAACTTTATGTCATATATATACTATATAAATACGAAGTTCTGGATTGAAACAAAGAATACTGAGTTAAAAAAAAAGTGCAGAAATTTTTTGCAGATTTCTTTAATGTTTGATTGAGAAACGATATCTTACCCGACTGTAAGTTTTCGGCGTTTATTTCATCGACGCATGTGCAGGTTCTGAAAATAATTATTAACTGCGATATTCCTTCACCGTAGCTTCTTTAAAGAAAAATTAAGTAGAACACTTTTCTCAATGTAGACTACAACTGTGCTGTGACCCTGATACTGTTGAAGTCTATTGATTGGTCTATTTGAATGAACTATTTGCTCGTCTGCCATCAAAAAGAAAAAAACAATAAATTGTAAATAAAAAATGAAAGTGTTTATAATATAATAAGCCTTATCTACCTACCGTAATAAAAATACCACAATAACAAAATTCTCATGACCGTTATCTGGTTTGTCTACCCTAAACTTTGCTCTACGCATAGAGAGGATAATCAAGCGTTTCCTTTTGGGAACATAATCTAAATTAATGGCTGTAATATTGTAATTATGAAACTATTATCTCGTATTTACTAAGATTTATATATATACTAATACTTGGTTATTCAATTCTTGCGAGTCATGCATTAAAGTCAGATATATTCTTTTAATTATCATCTAAAATTGGCCTAATATACCACGCTCTTTAGACATGTTGGTATAGAGTTTTGTTTCGAGTTTTCCATCTTTTGCATAGATGTTATATAAGTTTTATATCCCTTAGTCATCTCTTACGATCACCCACGGGTAGGATAGGGACTGGTGAATTGTATTCTTGATGTAAATTTTAATATTTATATAAAACTAGCTGTCCCGGCAGACGTAGTAGACGTAGAAATAAAGCTTTAAGCGATATGCCGACAGCAGCGCCACTACGGGGTCCAATTGTGTTTTGAAATCATCCAGAGACCCATTGGAATATAAATAGTTTTTTTTTCTTTTTTATTGCTTATGGTGGCAAACGAGCAAGCAGTACACCTGACGGTAAGTGTCACTGCCGCCCATGGACCTTTGCAATACCAAGCGTATAGCTTACGCCGCTGCCTACCAATAAAATCCCCAAACCCAGCCAGTTGGGCTGCCCGCTCTCTCGCTCACCGAACGAAGCGCAATAGCACATTGCCATTACTCAGACGTCGATCTTCTGCTGGAGTGTGGTACTACCTCGGACGGACCGGCCCGCGGCTGTGGACAAAAAACTGTCAATGGCATGGTCCTACCACTATTAAATTTCACACAATTTCATCCCAATCGGTCCAGTCGTTTGACATACCGACAACGGCGCCACCTACCAAGTCCAATTGCGAATCTAAACCATTCAAGAATCCCCTCGAACACACACAAAAAAATTCAAGAAAATCCATCCAGCCGTATAGGAGGAGTTCACTCTCAACACACGTACAGAAGAATTATATAGGTATATAAAGATTAAAAATCTTTATGTGTGTTGATGGTGTAAGAATACAATACACCCTCTTTTATCCATAGGTGTCGTAAAGATGACTAAAGGATATAACTTAGAAATAACCTCTATGCAAGAGAAGGAATACTCGAAGTAAAACCATATACCAACTCATCTAATCAACGTACAATAGCTACAACGAATTAATAGATATCTTTCCCTCCTATTTTGGAGGAGGCTAAAGACTAGAAATGTGGCATACATGATGATGACGACATAAAATAATAATGAAAAAAAATATACTTCTTCTTCTTCTTATATGTATATTGGCAATCAGCTACATATACGAGCTATTGGTGCCAGTGTCAAGTTATAAATATTTTCACGTCTTTAGTCTTTCAAGTTAGTCATTGTCTAAGTCAAATTGTTGCCATTAACAGTGCAATAGCCACACTGTTAATGGTATCTTGTGGGAATTTTGACGGAAAACGAAAACGTTGTAAAGCACTTTTATATGATATTCACTACATCCCAGTAGTTCCGCCGTTTCATATTACATAAAATGCCATCAAAATTATCTAATATAACACGTTAAAACACTAAGATATCGAATATAATACAAGAGCACCACATGACGTTTTCAAATTCCCGTCAAAAGTCCAAAAAAATATACATAATTAAAGAAGTTTTTTGAACGACGTTTATTTAGAACAGACGAAGATAAATATGGCGGACTTTGACGTCACTTACATATTTCTATTGTTCTCTCTGTCTAATTAATAAAATTTAAATAGTTGTAACTAAGACAGGAACAATTCTCTTTTTCCGTGTGGTGACGTAGTAAGAATATAATTCACCACCCCCTATCTTACCCGTGGGTGCTTGTAAGAGACGATTAAAAGATATAAAATGAATATGAGTGAGAAGAAAAACTCAAAACAAAACCCTATACCAACACGTCTGACCAGCGTGGTATGATAGGACAACTTCACTTCCATTATGAAGTTAGCTCAAACCCAACAGTGTGACATATATGAGCTAAGATAATGATGAAGAAGATGAGAACAGGAACAATATTTATTAATTTCTGTTTCTCTTTTTCCAGTTGATAGACGGCTCCCATTATTACTTCCTGACGAAAATCATCGAGCTACTAGACACAGTGTTCTTCGTACTTCGCAAAAAGCAGCGTCAAGTCTCGTTCCTTCACGTTTATCACCACACACTCATGGTTATAGCGACGTGGCTCATTGCTAAATACGCCAGAAATGATACTGTTATATTCTTGGGTACGATAAACTCTCTAGTACATGTCGTAATGTATTCCTATTATGGGCTGTCAGCGTTCCCTCAATTGTCAAAATATCTATGGTGGAAGAAATACATCACTATCATGCAACTGGTAAGTACTTTGAAACTTTATTACAAATTTTATAAATTAAAATAGGCTAAGATCTTTTAAAAATGAATCCTTACTCGAAGGGCATTGTATTGAAGCTAGTACTTATTAAACATGTATCTAATCATTTTGATTAAAATATTGGCCACATCGCTCGAAGAACTGATAACTGGGGAGAAAAGGTTCAAGAGTGGGGACTACGTACCGGACGACGCAATGCAGGACGCCCCGCCACTAGTTGCACAAACGACCTGGTGAAGGTTACTGGGCGTCGTTGAAATGATGATGATGATGATTTGATTTAAAAAATTACGAGCCCGCTAAGTTTCTTGTTGAATCTTCTCAGTTTGTAGCCGCTTGCCAAACCGGTGGTAGATTAAATTGATTTGAAAGAAATAGATGTAAAATTGACAATATGGAAGTGCACCTATGGAGGCTTATGCATAATAAATAATTTGATTTAAGAAGAATTTCCTTTTTTTTTTGTAATAAAAGACGATAAAGGAATATAACGCTAATCCCAGTGATATTAAACACAAAATAAAAATCTATAATAAACATCCTGATCAGAGGAGCCCTTTTTTTCTTCGTGTTTATACAATTCACCATCTCCTTTCTTATACCTGGGTATCATAAAACACGACTAAAGCATATAAGTACATATAATATCTGTGCAAGAGAAGGAAAAATTTAAATAAACCTCTATCGTCTGAATGTATAGACATCGTAGATTAATTTCTGACCTATTATAGAGGTAATTTTTATTTTTTTCATTTTCCAAACTATCTAGTTTAGGCTTTTGTCTACCCTAACATAATCAGGGACCTTAATTAGTGTATAGAGTAGGTATTAATAGAGTTAGTAAAATGGTGTTAGTGAGTATATTAAAGTTAGTTAGGTTAGAGATAATAATATGGTGGAATAATGATAATAATTGAATCGTTAAGGTTGAGTAATATAGTGTTAGTAAATAATAAAGAGAAATGTTAGTAAATATTATAGAGGTTAGGCCCCACAAGTGGGATGTTTATGGACTGCAATGAAATAAATAGTATTTATGATTACTCATCATCATCATCATCCTGCTCTTATCTTATTAATATGTATTTTGTTTTCATTGTACATATTGTAAAAGTTATTGGAAAAAGTTTTATGATCGGCCCCTTGCCTGACGTCGACCCTCCTTAGAAATGTAATTGTTGACATGACGGCATCAGTTTAAGTTAGCCCAGATATAAAGTTATTCACGAGCGAGGTAAGAGTTGGAAGTATTCGTAGCCGCTACTACACAGCAAATTATTTACAGTTACTAAAAGCGCACTTTTACTCACATATCTAGACCAGATTGGTCACGTACTGAAAGAAGGTGGAGTCAAGAGTCTCCGAAACAGGTGAACGTGTATGAAGAGAATTATGAATGTTGAAGAAGCGAGTGAAGTATGCAAGGATAGAGTTCTCTGGCACTCTGTGCTCTGTGCCTACCCTGCAAGGAATATGGCGTGATGATATCTATGTATGTGTGTATGTATATACTAAAAGCGCAATATTATAATATTTATAGTGAAATATATTCTTTTACAGGTTCAATTTGTTATGATGTTCTTCCACGTAGTAATAAGTCACAATGTTTCCGAATGCCAACCAGCTTACTACCTCTTATCTTCGGTATGCACCAATACAATATTCTTTCTGTATCTATTCGGCGACTTCTATATAAAATCTTACAATATGAAGAAATACAAGACGAACGCTTTAGTTAATGCTAGCAAGATTATCAGCTCAAATATTAATAGCAAAAATGGCATTAATTATATTATACACCATCATAAATTAGCGGGTAAAATGAATTAATTAGTTATCAACTGGTATTTTTCGATCTCTATTTTAGGGACTAGAAACAAGACCTTTTTATCAATAGTTGAGCATGATTCTGATCGTTCCATAGTAAATTCAGGTCTTAGTGATATATAGTAATAGTGATTTATTCTCGATAATAATAGCAGATTACATTTTGGTAGAATTATTTTATTCCTAGTAAAATAATTTTAATAAAATGTTTTTTTACGGATTTTATCGCATGTTATATTTTATTTTTACTTATTCGACGTTTCGATCAATTTCCAGTGTTTACGGTTTGCCCATGTCATGCGGTGTCTCACAGGGGTCGGTTTTAGGGTTGACTATGGGATACCGGTTACAACTGAGCAATAAAAGGTAGTTTGCACCCGGGTTGGGTTTAGTATGCTATGCTGACAATACGCTCGTCACAGCCCGGGGCAGGACACTAGAAGAGGCAATGAGCCTGGCCTCTCTCGGCACCAAGGAAATGATCAGACGAATAGAGGCGCTGGGACTTAGGGTGACCCTGAATAAGACGGAGGACCACTGGTTTCATGGGCGCCGCATAGGGCCACCCATCGGCGCCTCGATAGTCGTCAACTACATCTCGATTGGTATCCAGGCCCATATGAAGTATTTAGGCCTGGTACTCGACGGACATTGGTGGTTTCGGGAGCATTTCCACAGACTTTGCCCCGGTTTATTGGCGCGGCTACCGCCCTCTCACGCTTTATGCCGAATATGGGCGGTCTCAAAGTTTAATGTCGATAGCTATACGCAGAGGTGATCCGCTCAATGGCGTTGTACGGCGTACCTGTAAGGATGACGTTTCTGACCATCCGACTAAGGACTTTCTTGTGGCGTCCACAGAGAGTCATAGCGATCTGGGCTATTCGCGGATACCGCACGGTGACGAACTGAGTAGCGTGTGTGTTGGTTGGAACACCCCCTGGAACCTGGAGGGGGAGATACTCGCCGATCTCTATCGACGAGTGTCTATTATACGCGAGGAAGGCAACCTTGTATTGCTTAACGAACTGGCCGCCTGGCATGAGGACGCTCGCCAGGACGTCATTGCCCATTGGGTAGCGCAACTGGAAAGACCTTGATTCGATGTTTCCACCGTTGAGGCCCTCCGGCTGTGCTTATTGAGTAGATGGAGCGACAGCACAAAGCCGACTGGTGCAGCTATTGTCGGGTATGAATACTTCGGCAAATACCGGACACGGTTGCAAGTAAGAAGACGACTGCGTCCTGCCAACAGTGATAAAGACACGGCGCAGTATATGCTCGATGTCTGCGTGACCCGTGCTCAGCAGCCCAGGAACTCGTCGCTGCGATCTGTAGCCACCTAATGCTGACGGCCGTTGTGAAAGCGATGATAGACAGCATCAGGAACTGGGACGCGATTGCCGTCTTCTGCGAGACAGTCGTCTCACAAGACGGTAGCGAAGCGAGTCCGAGAGGATAAGGATAAAGTTTGAGACGTAGTTACGTATGTCGTAACTACGTCTCCCCAAATAAGGGTTAGGGTAAAAAGCCGAATGGGCCGCTGTAATCAAGATAGCGGTACCGGTGTATAAGGCGAATTATAGGACTACTTCTTTTTAACTAAATATGCCTCAGCTGGCAGCAGAACTGCCAATAGACCTCATTTATTCAGCAACTGTATTTAAATTTACTGAAAATCGCCTCCAAATGAGAGTATATAAATGTATTAGAGTATGTAATAAAAAAATTACCCACAAAATTTATTTTATATAAACAAAATAAAATGTATCTTTATCGTTATAATTAATAATTATAAATGGTAGATTAGTACTTATATTAGGTAGATTTAAAATAGTATTAATTTAATTCGTATTTATATTATTAGATTTTTAAGTATTTCTAAGTTTACATTATAAGAGATTATTGTTAGAAAATTAAATTAATGTAATTAAACTAAAAAGTGTCTTACTATATCCTAACAACATTAATTGATTCACTGAACATACCAGTTTTTTTTTAATGCTTATGGTAGCAAACGAGCAAACAGCACACCTGATGGTAAGTGTCACTGCCGCCCATGGACCTTTGTTATACCAAGGGTATAGCTTAGGCCGCTGCCTACCAATACAAACCTCAAACCCACCCAGTTGGATTTCCGACTCTCTCGCTCACTGAACGAAGCGCTATTGCACCTGGTCAGCCAAGAAGAAACAATCCTATCTGAAGATTCTACTATAGCACATTGCCATTACTCAGACCTCGATCTTCTGCGAGAGTGTGGTACTACCCCGGAAAGACCGGCGGCTGTAGACAGAAAAAATGTCAACAGCGTGGTCCTATCACAATTAAATGATGATCCCATATAGAATAGGACATTCTTGACGGAACAGTCTCGTTTTCAGGCTCTGTCGAGTTATACCCAGCAAAAACTAAAATGGTCTGTTTTGATCACGAAACCTAATATTAACAAATTTTGTGATATTGCCTACTTGTACCATTTCCAATTGAAAGCGTGATATTTTAAAACTGATATACGCCATCGAAGAATATATAGCATAAAACAAAAACCAATGTGTTTAAGAATGCAATCTAATGTTGATTAATTAAAATTATAATAATTATATATTAATAAATTTTTTAAGAATCTCCGAAACCGGCGAGCGTGTATGAAGAGAATTATGAATGTTGAGGCAGCGAGTGAAGTATGCAGAGATAGAGTTCTCTGGCACTCTGTTCTCTCTGCCTACCCTGCAAGGGATATGGCATGATGATATGTATGTATGTATGTATGTTTCATGTCTTCTGCTCTGTTCAAAAATACTGCGCTTGAACAAAATTAGACTGTTTTTTTACTGAAGTTGAGTACTAAATCGTTTGAAGTTGGAGATAGGCGACTGTGTCAGACATTAGATAGTTTAGGTAGTCCAATATACCTACTAGATACTTTAGTATATGTCCATCCACATTCACACGCACAATCATACGAAGTTTTCGTCTTTTCATCGTAAATTTCTATTGTCTAAAGACGTATATGTGAGAATAGTTGTTACACAACTTTAACTCGATATAGATCCTAAACGGTCCGTCGAATCGAAAAATGTTGAGAGAAAACTAATATTTATGTTTAAATATCTATTCAACGATACCCCACTCGACATAGTTTGTTGACTTTCATTTTTTTCATTTTCACAAAATAGCGTCTTGTGATCGCCATATTGAATTTTCACTAACGTCATGTCTTTAGTGACACTCGCCGGACTAAGAGGAATCGATTCATGTGTGAATCATAAAAATCAGCCCAGGAGTTTGGTCTTTATATGTCTGTTAAACACATTACCACTCCTTTGCGTCGCGCAGTCGGGTACAAAAAGAATCACTTACTATTACGCTCCGTTAGGTATAATGCTATAAAAATTTGGAAAATCCAAAAGTGCACGCCTCATAATTATTATATTATTTATCATTTACTATTAGTCAATGCCATAAATAAAAATGAAAGAAAAAGAAATACTTTTGAAATTTGGTGCCATTCACGACATAGTGAAACTAAATATAGCTGTTCGTTTACAATAGGCTGTATGGAATTTGTTTCCTTTGCCTGCCCGAATAAACGAACAAAAAAGTGTAAACGAACCCAATTTTCATAAAGTAGGTATATATACACTAATGACTAAGCAGCTTAGTTCTTTTTTTTTATTATTAATTACAATTAAACGAAAAAGAATTACTAAGCCATTTTCGAAAGGAAACAGCACGTTGCGATTATGAAGCTTTTAAAAAATAAATATTTTGATATATTAAATTTACGGTCGTGATCGTGCCAGATCCAGAATAGTTTATCCAACGTCCTCGAATAGTTTTTTTTTTAATCAACTATTTTCTTACTTTAAACAAAATAAATGCTTTTTAAAAATATCAAATAGGTACGTTTAAACGAGTATTTTTTCTTGACATATGTATGATAATATTATCCTATAAGTGCAATATGAGAAAAATACCATTATTTTAAGTTTGAAAAGTGCTTGATTTTCATATATCGAGAGTAGAGCAAGATCTCAACGAGGTGTGCAATAGCCATATCGCATGTGGTGCTATGACTTTCACAAGAGAACACTACTAGCCCAGTGGAGTCGGTCAGGCAACTGGCCGGCTCAGGCAAGCTCCTCGTGGGCTGGAGCTCAGCACGAGTCACCGTGCTGGAGCACCGGCCTGCGAGGTGTTTCAAGTGCATGGCGGTCGGGCATACCCGGCCAACATGCACTAATTGCTTTGACTGCGGCGGACTCTGTTTCCGCTGCGGTCAGACTGGGCATATGGCGGTATCTTGCGCCGCTTCGCCCCACTGCCCCGCGTGTGCGGCGGGCAATAAGTCTGCCAAGCACCGCATGGGCTCTGGGGCGTGTAGACCTCCAGCTTCGGCTCCAAAGGAACGGAGCGGCCTTTCGACCACGGCCGCTCCCGCTCCTAGCGCGGCCCGATCGCCCGCCGCAAGCCAGGAGGTGATAATGGACACGGCCCATTAATGGCTGCCCAGTCCACTCACCTCCTGCAGGCCAACACCAACCACTCCGCCGGTGCGCAGGATCTCCTCCTGCAATCCATGGCGGAGTGGTCGATCGGTGCAGCCGTAGTCGCGGAACCGTACTGTGTGCCTGATCGCCCCAATTGGGTGGTCAGCCGGAACGGAACAGCGGCAATCGTCGTCGCCACGCAGCGATACTGCCCGTCCTTGTCCCTTTTGGATAGGGGCGAGGAATTTGTCGCTGCGGAATGGGGAGGGGTCACACTGTACAACGTTTTCCTCTCCCCTAACCCCTGGACGATTTCGGGGCCTCCCTCACCACCTTGGAGGCTTCGATATGGCGACTGGCACCGGGCCTCGTCCTGGTCTTGGGGGACTTCAACGCCAAATAAACGGCGTGGCGGAGAGGCCTAGACACGGTGTTATTACCGTTGAGGCCCTCCGGCCCGTACTGATGGAGTGGATGGAGCGGCGGCACGGAGTCCTCTCTTTCCGGTTGGTGCAGGTCTTGTCGGGGCATGGTTGCTTCGGCTTGTACCTGCACACGGTCGCGTATAGGGAGTGGACTCCGGCCTGCCACCATTGCAGCAGTGACGAGGATACGGCGCAACACACGCTGGAGGTGTGTCCGGGCTTTGACCGGCATCGCCGTGACCTCGTCGCTGTTATCAGTGCCGACCTGACGCTGCCGGCTGTCGCGAGGGCGATGGTCAACAGCGTCAGGAACTGGGTCACAGTCGCCGCAGTCGTCGAGGCGGCGGAACGAGTCCGGGTGGATTCCCGCGACCCGGGCCACCGTTAGCGGCCGGGGCGGCGCAGGCGCGAATACCTGCGCCTGATGCCGCCCTAACCGAGGCCTCGGGTGATCGGACCGGGGAATCGTCCGGTCACCCGACGTGAGGCCACCGCGTGAGGGCGACGCCCCGACGGCAAAATCTGTCGGGGCGTCGACGAGAGGAACCCGCGAGGCTAAACCACCGGGCGGGCCACCGAAGTCAAAAATCGGGTACCGGTGGCCCGCTCGCACGGCGAAGAAGTGGTGCTTGCAGGGTGGGTCAATGGGGTTGCGCGCCGCCTCTTCCGTCACCCCGGACCGATTTGGCGGGGTGCGAAAAGGAGAACACTACTACCCACTGCTCTGTTACTCCGGGGGTCGTTATATACTTGTCAAGAGCGTTGCTATAGATTACTCATTTAGCTATTGATAAAATACTACTGGATCATCATCTCAGCTCATATATGTCCCACTATTAGGCTCGAGCCTCCACCATAATCGGAGGGAAATTGACCTATTATAGCACACTGGTCCGACGTGTTGGTATAGGGTGTTGTTTCGAGTTTTCCTTCTCTTGCCTATGCAAGCATACATAGTGTAAAATAGGGAGTGGTGAATTGTATTCTTACTATGTAACCACACGGATAACTCTTCCATCGTACATATTGCAAAAGTTATTGGCAATAGTTTTATGACCAGCGGCCTGCCAGACGTCAACCTTCCTTGGGAATGTAATTCTTAACCAAACGGCATCAGATGTAGTTGGCTCAGGTCTATATAAAGCGCTTAGTCGTCTTTTACAACATCCATGAACAAAGGTTGATAGTATTCGTCGTCGCTAGAACATAGCATCCCGCATATTTTTATTTAAATTTTTAATTCCATGTCAAAAGTCTTACTTGGAGTTGTCTAACTTTTATCTGATTATATACACTAGTCCTCTCACACGATACACATGGGAACGAAAAAGGTACTGAATTACCACGCATTGAAAATTACTTCTAAGGATTAAACTGATTAATTTTATTATACGAAATTACAATGTCTTGTGGCACTATTTCCCTGTGGAGCTGTTTCATTCCGCTTTTATCTATGACTGCGGCTATCGTATATTTATTAATACTAAAATTTATTATTTAAAAATACAATTAAATTAACATGTGTACATATTTCTTCTTTTTTTTTTTAAACACACCTAATAATAACACCCCTGCACTAATTACACCAAGACTCAGAACAACACTTTGTAGATTGCACAAAGTATTGTTCTGCGTAGGAATCGAACCCGGAACTGTCACGGGAGGTCGATATCTTAACCATCTGTGCAGTATATTCTCTTTTATTTGCTGTGTGATAGCGGCTACATATACTACCAACCCTTACTTTGCTTGTGGATACCGTAAAAAATTACCTAAAACTTGAAGACCGATAAAATGACCGAATTTTTTACACATTAGGTGAAGATGGGCCAGATCTATCTCCACCTGATGCCGCCTGGTCAACAATCACATTTACAAGGTTGACGTCAAGCAAGCGGCCAGTCATAAAACTATTGCCAATAACTTATGCAATAAAAAGTATTGTATTGTAAAATGAAAGAGGAGTATATATTGCTTTGAATCCAAGTAATTAGGACTTATCCTAGCAGGATATTGTTGACGACATATTTTTTCATATTCATCAATCATCCATGTGGTAAGAGACTTTTTTTTTATTGCTTATGGTGGCAGACGAGCAAACAGCACACCTGATGGTAAGTGTCACTGCCGCCCATGGACCTTTGCCAATGGTATAGCTAGGTCGCTGCCTACCAATACAAACCCCGAACCCACCCCAGTTGGGCTTCCGGCTCTCTCGCTCACCGAATGAAGTACAATAGCCATTACTCAGACGTCGATCTTCTGCGAGAGTGTGGGACCGGCCTGCGGCTGTAGACAGAGAATGGTGTTGACCATTCTCTGTCTGTGTGGTTCTATTACAAACAATGAATGTCACGCGGACGAATTCGCGGGCATCAGCTAGTAAAGAATATAATAAGGAAACAAGGCGAGATGTTATGTGTATATTAAATGCATATAATATCTGTGAATTGAAAGGAAATCTCGAAATATAATAGACCAGCGTAGTACAGTAGGTCAATTTTATTTCTAATGAGGAGGAGACTCGAACCCAACAGCGGGATGTATACGAGCTGGTATGATAAATCAGCTACTAATATGAAGAATTGCTCCCTTGAAATTTGAAATTCAAGTAAATTCGTCTAATTATTTTTAATGTATATATATTTCAATTCTTATTTATTGATTTATCTTTAGCATATTTCTGTAGGCCAAGTCGTCAAATCTTTAGTAGCTCTAAAGATTTACTTAGTAGTATGGAAGTATAAGACTACGCGAGAGTTCTGGCAAAGCGAACACGAGCAGTTTATTATCTAATAAAAACAATTTAGCACTTCCTCGCCTTTACATTATGTAAAACTGTTATTATATTTATTCAATATAACTACATAAAAGCATAAAATATTTAATAACAAATAAGAACAACACATGATATTTTCACGTTTGCGCCACGACATATATAATTTTCTTCACGGTTAGACTAACTCTTTAAGTTAGTCATTGTCCGTCAGTAAGTCAAATCGTTGCTACTAATAGCGCTATGGCCACACTGTTAATGGTATCTTATAGGAATTTTGATGGAAAACGAAAACGTTGTAAAGCACTTTTATATCACATTCACTACATCTCAGCAGTTCCGTTGCATCACATTATATAAAATGCCATCAATATTATCTAACACGTTAAAATATTAAGATATCGAATATAATACAAGAGTACCACATGACGTTTTCAGATTTCCCCCAAAAGACCCGCATACATTTTAATCTTGTTACTAAATTAACGTAAAATCCGATAGCCAATAAAACCACTCCATTGCTTGACAATGACATATTAAAATTAAGTTAGGAACATACTGTCATGTCAATAATTCTGTATTCGATATTCAAATTGTTAGCGGCATCCAACATCGTCCATTGCTGCTACAGCAATTAATTAAATTTATTTCATTAATTTTTTTTATTTATAGTTTTTAATAGAGTAAATATTTTGTTTACTGATCTAGTCAAGGACTTTTAAAATGTGACTTTTAAAGTACAGTTCCCCCTCGTAGGGATGAAACATAATTACAGTTTCTTTTGCATTCGTTACTGTCATCCCTAATTTCTATATGTACAAATAGTAAAAATCTATTACATGCAATCTTTAGTAAAATTCATAAAAACATTTCCATTTAAACATTTTAAATAAAAACCCTCATTTCTCTCGCTATAAAAAAAACTTTAATTAACTGAGATAAAAAAAAAATTGTAATCTAAAAAAACATTTAATAGTGGTAGGACCACGCTGTTAACAGTTTCCTGTCTACAGCCGTCCGTCCGGGGTACTACCACACTCTCGCAGAAGATCGACGTCTGAGTAATGGCAATGTGCTATTGCGCTTCGTTCTGAGAGCGAGAGAGCCGGAAACCTAACTGGGTGGGTTTTGGGATTTTATTGGTAGGCAGCGGCCTAAGCTATACCCTTGGTATTGCAAAGGTCCATGGGCGGCTGTAACACTTACCATCGGGTCTGCTGCTTGCTCGTTTGCCACCATAAGCAATAACAAAAAACAAATGGTCTCCGAACCGTGATGAGGGTTTGAAGAAATATTGTATGTAGGTAGTCAGGTAGTATACCTATACTAGGTTTATCAATACCCGGACAAAGTTTTTATAACTCGTAAATTAAAACAAAAACAAACTTAAGTTAAATAAACCTAGACAAGTTCTTTTTAATAATAAATTTAAAAAGGGCAACGTTGTGTTAAAAGTTCATTAACTGCAGTAATAATGGATGTTGCCATATACTCCACACTTTTATACTTTTTAATTATAAGTGTCAAGATTGCAACAAGGTCCAGAGTCGAACTTAGATGTACAAGAAATTTAAAATTAAACACTTTATACAGGCGTTTATTGGCCTGTAGTAATTTTTGGCAAATTACTGCGTAGATGCGATCTCTGGAAAATCTGTGGAGTTAGGCTGACCGACCGCATTTGTAACGACGACGTAAGAGCGCAAGTAGGTATGAAAGAGAGTATTGGTGTAAAGATGCGAAAGGGAATGCTCCGAAGGTTCGGACATGTGGAAAGAATGCCGAACGAACGTCTGGTTAAGAAGATATACAATGCGAAAGTGGAAGGATACAGGTACCGAGGGAGACCCAGACTAACCTACCTAGACCAGATCGGCCATGTACTGAAGGAAGGTGGAGTCAAGAGTCTCCGAAACCGGCGAGCGTGTATGAAGAGAATTATGAATGTTGAGGAAGCAAGTGAAGTATGCAAGGATAGAGATAGATTACAGACAATCAAAAGTTCTCAATAAGGTTCCTCGTTGATGATCTCGATGATGATGATGATCATTGGTTTACAAGCAGTCATTGAAAAGTTTCGCTTTCCACTTTTTAGCTTTCTTCATCAGATCAGCTCGATAGTACTAAATTATTGTATTGTCATCGGGCATAAATAAAAATTTTGCAAATAGGTTTCATATACATAGATACAAAACTTAAAAAAGGATCAAAATCAACTTACAAGATTCTGTAAATTACTGAGATTTATAATAGTACACCAAACAAGTGACATAGATATACACTTAAACCTTTATAACTACATATAACTTATTAACAGACTTTCTACCACAGATTAGATATCACAACAGAATCCCGTCTACGCTTTTTTTGTGTCTGTCTTTTAGCTGTTAGCCGCAGATGGCTGTCACAGCTTAACCCGAACTATGGGTGAGCGCTGAGGGCTCTCAACCCTGTAGCCGTCTACGCGTCTGTAACCGCTATTTAGGTATACCAGTTTTCGCCACGAAACCACTCAACCGTAAAACTAATGTTGCCAGAGCATACTCTTGGAATCGCCACCTTTCGATGGGTGATAACAGATTTAATATTTAACGTTCTAGACTATTTACAGAAACTTGTTTTTGTGAGTGAAAAGTCAGCCTCCCTAATCGTACGAAAACAATTAAAGATCTATACCCCACGTATATAAAACGTATAATTAATATTATATTGTAAGCCCACATGAAAACATCCTCACAATTATATTGAATCAATGACATTATGATACTGATGGTAATGTTAGATACATTTATTGTATTATTGTCTTATTATGCAAATAGATATACGCGCTTTTTTATATGTCGTCATACACACGATACTATTACGTGTAGAAATATAATTAGATATGTATAGGGACTTAGAATAGGTTAACTTTATGAATAAAAGTTAACAATATGTTACTTGCGTCTTGTTCTACTTGGCTAAACAGGTAAATTATACAAATTACTGAAATTTAGCACTTAATATGCTTAATTAATTATAAAAATCCGATCACGAAGCGAAAAATGATGTCACAAGTGGGATTCGAACCCACACCTATTGGGAGTCCGGTCCAATCGTGTTGCCACTTACACAACCGTGAGCTATTGTAGAACATTCAAATCTCGCTTCGTATCATATTTACGTTTTTATGGTGACGTGTGCCATCTACCCGACAATGTTTACACATTGTATAAGGCTTAATACTTCAAACTTTGCAGTTAGAATTGTGTTAAACGATGACACAACCTTGTAATTCAAATTACTGAAATTTAGCATTTAATATGCTTAATTATTTATAAAAACCCGATTATCGAATTATTTTTTCGCTTTGTAATCGGGTTTTTATAGGTACATTATAGATTTATTACAATGTAGTTATTTAACATACAGTGTAAACGGTTTTCTTAGACAGCCATAGCGAGCATTTGAATTAATCTCGACATTAATTCAATTAGCAGTTTGTAACAAGGTAACCCTTAAGCAGAATCCCTTGATGTTTCACAAGTCCCTTGAATGTGACGGTAGTTGTTTGAAAATTATCTAAGGCAAATTATATGCAAGATTCATATTAAACTAACTTATTATGTTTCAACTAAAATTTATATTAAAATATAATTTCATCATCATTCTCTTGCTTTTCTCCCAATTACTTAGAATCGACGCAAAATGTTCTGGTATATAGGTATTGCAAAACTTTTTATTTTGGGACTAATCCCACCACACATTCTTACCACTGTAACTCCTGTAAGCCAGGATCCACAATGTTCTCCATAAAAGACACTGAGGTTTGATCCTCAGGAAGCCCCGGGAAACGCTTTTAATTGTCTTGGGACCCGCAACAAATTTAATTAGAAAAGAAAAACAGGAATTGAAGAATTTCCACTTCCCTCCTATGCAAAACGGGAGACATGAAGCAAAATTGGCTAATAGGCCAATAGATAAGAGGATGTACTGATACGTGAAGCGTAGCAGTACAGCAAAGCATTGCAAAAGTTATTGGCAATAGTTTTATGACCGAGCATCTACCTAACATTAACTCTCTTTGGTAATATTGATCAAATGGTATCAGGTGTAGTTGATCCTGGCCGATAGGAAGCTCTTAATTCCATTGAACAGCCACGAGCAAAGTAAGGGTTGGTAGTATTCGTAGCAGCTACCACACAGGGCGTACATATTTAACTATAATTTAAGAAGACAAATATTATTATATGTAGTATAAAATATCATAATTTATGAGGCATTTACTGGACTGCTTGGGGCTATTGAGAAGGTCCTAGCGAAAAATATATTAACGCTGGCACTGTAAATGTAAGTATAGTGTGATTAAGTATAATAGAGTACGGTAAACGTTCAGCCCCCTTCAGCTTACACGTTGTAAGCTTAGAGAAAGTACCCATACTACGTATATACATAGACGTAGGTCCAACCATAATCTTTTACAAGGTATTTGAATTTTACATAATATCGAGATTCGAAGAGCATCACATTGGAGCTAATCCTTACGATGTTGTACAATTTTTTATATAAAATTCAGTTAAGAAATAATAAGTTTCTTGCTGGATCTTCTCAGTAGCGGTTCCGTTCCGATCCGGTGGTAGTTTATTGTTAAAACTGATAATATTTAATTGCCCTCGCAGGGTTTATTCATAATAAATAGATTTGATATTGAATATGATTGAGAATGTTTGGCTAGGTAGTTTTTAAGAATTTCACGTGCACTCTTTTATTATTTGAAGACGGTTTATAAATTGAAGTGAAAAGTTAATGTGGTTTGCATTGTGTATATTTATTCAATTCATAAAAGTTCTCGGTAGCCACCACCTCAGCCAGAAGGTACGTGTAGCAATACATAACGCAGTGCTTGTCCCAACATTACTATATGGAAGCGAGAGTTGAGTATGCAGAAAAGAGCATGAAAGTAAAATTAATGCGGTCGAAATGCGATCTCTACGGCAAATCTGTGGAGTTAGGCTGACCGATCGCATTCGTAACGACGACGTAAGAGAGCGAGTCGGTATGAAAGAGAGTATTGGTGTAAAGATGCGAAAGGGAATGCTCCGATGGTTCGGACATGTGGAAAGAATGCCGAACGTCTGGTTAAGAAGATATACAATGCGAAAGTGGAAGGATGTAGGCAGCGGGGGAGACCGAGACTAACCTACCTAGATCAAATCTGTCACGTACCTACTGAAGGAAGGTGGAGTCAAAAGTCTCCGAAACCGGCGAGCATGTATGAAGAGAATTATGAATGTTGAGGAAACGAGTGAAGTATGCAAGGATAGAGTTCTCTGGCACTCTGTTCTCTCTGCCTACCCTGCAAGGGATATGGCGTGATGATATGTATGTGGTATGTATGTATGTAATTCATAAAAGAATGCCATTTTTACATCAATGTTTTCTTATGATGTTATCATGTAAAATTATTGCACGTGAACTGACTTTACAGATAACCAAAAGTTCTCAATAAGGTTAATTACATCTTTATAAATGTCAAACAAAACATTGCAAAAGTTTCTGAAAGCAATAAACTCGTGATATTTAAGGACATACTCGTTTCAAATTATTAGGTGTAAATAGATTCTTATTGATCTCCCTAGTACGGTCCTGTGATCGTGACATAACCAACTGAGATTTTAATTACGGACCGTGGCGACACTTTGATGAATCTATCTATCTATCTATCTCACTGCATATCTATGTAGTTTAATTAACTTTGATGACGAAATGAGCAAAATTTATGAAATACCATTTTCGAACGAACCATTTATGGCTTTAGGCCGGAGGAGTTTTAGTTATTGTTCGTCCGTGAAATTATTAATTCTAAAAGTTTCATTTGTGACGATCGAGTCGAATTTATAATCAGTGTTAAATGTCAAACTAACTTCATTGATTTTTGACAACCGTTTAAGCAATGAACTTCATAATTAACTGTTACGTTTCCAAGTGAAATCTGATTTAATCTGTCAAATTGTGCCGTTGTACAAGTAAATTATAAACACAAGGGTAATACAATAAATACAATAATACATTTTTTTAGGAACCTGCAGACAAATCACACCCAGACTCAAAACAATAATTTGTGGATCAGACAAAGTTCTGCGTAGGAATCGAACCTATGAGACTGGCACGGAAAGTTGGTATGTTAACCACTATGCCATCTGTGCAGTCCATTAATAGTACTATTTCAAAGAATAAAGCAATTACATCGTTATATTTTGTCTGTGAATTATTATGGTCAAAATAAATTCATATTTTGTAGGGTGGTGTAAAAAAGGGCCACCGAAGACAAAGATCGGGTACCGGTGGCCCGCTCGCACGGCGAAGAGAGGAGTTTGCATGGTGGGTCTATGAGGTCACGCGCGCCTCTTCCGTCACCCCGGGCCGATTTGGCGGGACGAGACGCACCCATAGCCCACCGCAACAAAAAAAGAATAAAAACAAAAGGTGATGTAAAAAATATATTGCAACTTGGTGTGAAATCTTAGCATATATACTCGTACATTAAATCTAACATAATTTGACTTAAATATTCGTAGATATCGCGCAGAGCCACGTTGAGAGTTTATTTGCTTATAACAGCTATAGATCAAGTATTTGCTTACTAACAACCAAACAAACGATATAGGTTGACATTGGTCATGTTCACAGAAAGATCCGCTTGCAGTAGCTGCGTGAAGCGGGTCTCTTCCTTCGCACGGCGAAGAGAGAGGAATTTTACGGTGGGTCTATGGGGTCACGCGCCGCCTTTCCGTCACTCCGGACCGATTCGGCGGGTCGAGACGCATCCATAGTCCACCAAAAAAAAAAAAAAAGGTGGTTGAGGGGATGATTGCTGCTCAAGTAGTTAACTCCTGATCGGGTGCCACTTGTGGGATCCGGTCCAGCCATGTCTTTTACATTATATTTAAACTATTGGGTTCGAAGGGCATCACAATGGAGTTAATTTTTCTCTAAGCATATTTACTATTTTTTTATTAAAAAATTCAGAAAAGAAAGAACATAGATATAATATAATTTCTTGAGTTTCTTGCCGGATCTTCTCAGTAGCGGTCTCGTACCGATCCAGTGGTAGTTTAATAGATTAAATTAAAATGTAAAAAAATGACAATATGTACTTACATATTTTCATTTTGCCCTCGTAGGGTTTATGCATAATAAATTAATTAATTTTGAATGCACAATAAAAATAAGATTCAAAAGAAATCTAACAACTAATTGAGTCAAACGCTTTGATTAAAGGTTTTGGTCTTATGTCACCAAATTCGTAAAGTGTAAGGTCTTTTTTTGGCGGCGGGTTACGGTACGTCATGCCCCGCTAATCCGTCCGGGGCGACAGAAAAGCGACGCACGACCCCGTAGACCCGCCCTACAATATACGTCTCGACGCCGAGCAGGTGGATGCTTAAGGTCTTAAGGATATTTATTTCTTATTCGGGCAAAGGGAACAGGTTTCGGGGGTCGAACTTCTTATTCCACATACCCATTATGACATAATATCTACCTAGTGGCGGATTATTATAGTGTATTCGTACTCTATTACAACATAGAAAATTCCGGAAACAATTATTTCAAAAAAATCTTTACTACTTAATGTCATAAATATCTTTAGTAAAATTTTGTAAGCCTATTAAACATTATTGAGAGCATTTGAGAGATTGATCAACGTTGATGAACATTTACAAAGCTAATCCGATTATATGGGGGCAGAGCATTATAGTCACAAATTCAATTATCTATGGGTCAGAAAACGCCATTGAAAAGCATAGATAAACGGCGTTCCAGCTGTTCAGCGAGTGGAATCTCAATTTGATGAGCAAACCCATAGAGGGCCAATTTAATGGATCAATTAATATTGCCAGTGTATGTTGAAACTTACCACTTAATCATATTAATTATATGCAGGGTATTAAATTAACGGGGCTTTACTGTATACCTTGAGATAGCGGTATTTATAACTCAGTTAAATTTAATCAATCACATGAATCTTCTTTAATTATCGGGCTTACAGTGAAAAACTGGGCGATCTGGTCGCTAAGCGACTAAGCCTATAATAAATTTAAAAAAAGTGTAAACCAAGAAAAGCTTTTTGAATCAACCTCAGATCGCTATCCCTAGTCCACATACTAATCGAATTTTAAAATTGTCACTTGATCTTTTGGCGGGAATCTGAAAACGTCATGTGGTGGTCTTGTATTATATTCAATATCTTAGTGTTTTAACGTGTTAGACTAAATAATTTTGATGGCATTTTATGTAATGTGGTGTAGAGAAATTGCTGGAATATAGTGAATATGGTATAAAACTGCTTTAAAATGTAAATTATTGAAGTTTAGTATTTAACGCGCTCGATTATTTATAAAAACTTGCTTACGAGCGAAAAATCTTATGTTTAACAATCATTTTTCGCTCGAAATCAAGTTTTTTGCTTTAAAATGTTTTTGTTTTCCACCAAAATTCCCATAAGATACCATTAACAGTGTGGCCATAACACTATTGATGGCGACGATTTGACTTACTGACGGATAATGACCACAGAACAAATACTCAGAGAGATGACTAACCTGAAGAGACTAAAGACGTGAAGAAAATTATAACTCGACACTGATAACAATTACTCGTATAAGTAGCTAATCTTGACGTGGTATAGACGTGATGAGAAAAGACGAAATTAATATTGTGAGAAAAGTTTTAAGTATGAATCTTAAAAGATTTAGTAATAAAACATGGCCAAAGAAATTATGGTTGAAGTGCATTGAATATAGAGATGACATCTTATAAGTTTGTGTGAGGACAGGGCCGGCTTTACCTATAGTGCAGAGGGTGCGGTGCAACCGGGCGCCGGGTGTTAGGGGGCGCCGAGAGCCACTCGGGCAACATAGAGTCTCCACTGTACACTCCGCACGGAGCGGGCACACCGAACGTAGCGAGTGCCTAACCATCTATAAACGTAGCGGGTGCGTTATTTGGGTAGGTTGCGTTGTCGCCATGCTCACTGTAACTTCGTAATCCGATCGTGTTTACCTGGTTTCGTGTCAAAACAAGGAGATTAATAAGCATGCGACAACGCATTCCAGTGAGGTTCAGAGTTTAATGGAACGTGTTGTAACCATACCTATTCCATTTTGTTTACCCACTTTGGTACAAGAGGGCGCCAGGTTATAGATTGCACCCGGGCGCTACATGTGCTTGAGCCGCGCCTGTGTGAGGACATATTGCATCGACTCCCAAGTAATTGGTATAAGATTAGAATAATAATAAGCCTTTGCAATATTGCAATAGTACTCAATATTTTTTTATTCCAGCATTTTATTTTCGACCTCGAAACCTCGACGAACGAACGACCTCGTATTCATCATTCTCCTATTCTTATCCCAATTAATTGGGGTCAATATGTAGGTAGATACTCTTCTTTAATACATATTATAAGTCATTGGCAATAGTTTTATGACCGGCCGCGGTCCTTGGAAATATAGGTAATTATTGACCAAACGACATCAGATCGAGTTGGCCCAGATCGTTATAAGGCTCTTAGTCGTCTTATACGATATCCACGAGCAAAGTAAGTTGGTAGTATTCGTAGCCGCTACCACACAGCTTCGAATCGACCTGGTATTATGTAATAATATTTACAAAAATAAAAAAGGGAATGCTGAGGTGGTTTGGCCACGTGGAAAGAATGAGAGAAGAAAGGTTGACAAAGCAAGTATACAAAGCGAGTGTGAGTGGGACGTTTACAAGGGGAAGACCACGTCGTACCTTTCTGGATCAAATTGAAGATGTATTGGCGAAAGGTCAGGTTAAGAGTACGCGTAACCGTAGAGCATGCATGAAGACTGTGATGAGTGTGAATGAAGCGATGGAGGTATGTCAGGATCGTGGTTTGTGGCAATCCGTAGTCTCTGCCTACCCCTCTGGGAAACAGGCGTGAGGCTATGTATGTATGTATTTACAAAAACTGCATTTTATAACTAAATTCTTTAATATTTTTTCTTTAAAAGACAACATCCGGTACTAAATAAATAATGCTTGCATTGCGGGGGAACTTCACAAACATATAATTTAACGGACACAAATTATGTCCAGACTCATAACAATATATTATGGATCACAAAGTATTGCCCTGAGTGGGATTCGAACCCAAGGTACTGGCACGGTAGATCGGTATCATAATCACTACGAATAAATTTGAACCCACTTTTGTTTGGTAGCAGGCTATAGGTACCTAATACCTGGACTCGCCTCGTCCAATTTTCCACGACGACGGTAGGGCAGCATGCGATTTCATAACCTTATCATATTGAACACCGGTACCGATTCCTTGACCTCGGTAGCTAACCCAGAATGATAACTGTCCAATTGCTCTCAATATTTTTTATTGGTTTTTCGGAACATAATATACCTCAACCTGGTCACTGCATAGGCTATAAACGCATCATTAAAACTCTGTATAATGTATGTTACTATAATTGAAATCTAATTCCACCTTTTTTTATTTTTGGGTAGGGTATGGTCCGGACACACGCCGCCCGTTCCGTCCGGGACGACGGAAGAGCAGCGCGTGGCCTCATAACCCACCATATTTCATCCCCATCGCCATTGGGCCGGCCACTGGTACCGCTTCCTTGCCATCCGTGGCCAGCCCGGCGGGTTACCCTTTCAGGTGCTAAGTGCCGGGGCGTCGCCCTCACGGGGAAATTGAAATCTATTTCCACTTTTTTTCTTTGGGTAGGCTATGGTCCGGACACACGCAAATGCACGCACAACCTTGGAGAAAGTCTTTATCAAACATACAGTGGACGACAACAATTATACTAATGAATGAATAGAATTTGAACAAAACATCTCGGCTCAACTCTAGAAGTAGGTACCTACTGTTTAAAGGGATGAGCAAGTAGGAAATGTAGCCTTAAGAAAACAATATTATATTCTTTTACACAAAATTAAAAAGTCTAATTCAATAAGTCTTTTTTGTTTTTTTTTTTTGGCGGCGGACTATGGAGTGATCACACCTCGCTAATCCGCCCGGGGCGATGGCAGAAGCGCACGACCCAATAGACCCACCCAACAACGTACCTTTCGACGCCGTGCGAGTAGGTCACCGGAACCCGGTCTTTGTCTTCGATGCCCTATAAATGACTTAAAGTTGAATCAACTAAGTAATTCTCTAACTGCAGGACAGATGGCGCTGTTATCAAGATATAGAATATCTAATTTTTTAAATTATAATTATTCTCCATGTGGCGTGGGAATATGATGACCCATTCCTTACTTTCCCATGGAAATCGTAAAAGCAGCTGAAGGATCGCCAAATGAATGAAACTTTGTTGGGAAACAGCTATTTTAATGCATTGAGATATTCTACGACTCACTAGATATCAGTATCTAGTGAGTCGTAGAATAGTGACGGATCTTCTATATCAGTTTCTCAAGTGCCGGCAGTCTCGGCAGCCGCGGCAAGATTTACGTGATGGCGGCTCGATGATTGACGAGATAAAATGGACTTGATGTCGAGCCAGAATTAATGTTAAAATTGTTCAAAATTACTCCTAAAAATGACTCAATTTGCGACAAGAAATAAGCCCTTCACATTAGTATTAAAAAGATACTTCTTTCAACACTCTTTGTTACCGTTATTGTAATAAAAACCTTATTTTCTTACATACATACATACATATCATCACGCCATATCCCTTGTAGGGTAGGCAGAGAGAACTGAGTGCCAGAAAACTCTATCTCTGCATACTTCACTCGCTTCCTCAACATTCATAATTCTCTTCATACACGCTCGCCGGTTTCGGAGACTCTTGACTCCACCTTCCTTCAGTACATGACCGATCTGGTCTAGGTAGGTTAGTCTCGGTCTCCCTCGGTACCTACATCCTTCCACTTTCGCATTGTATATCTTCTTAACCAGACGTTCGTTCGACATTCTTTGCACATGTCCGAACCATCGGAGCATGCCCTTTCGCATCTTTACACCAATACTCTCTTTCATACCTACTCGCTCTCTTACGTCGTCGTTACGAATGCGGTCGGTCAGCCTAACTCCACAGATTTTCCGCAGAGATCGCATTTCGACCGCATTAATTTTACTTTCATACTCTTTTCTGCATACCCAACTCTCGCTTCCATACAGTAATGTTGGGACAAGCATTGCGTTATGTATTGCTACACGTGCCTTCTGGCTGAGGTGGTGGCTGCCGAGAATATATATATTTAATATTTTATTTAACATTAATATTTTCTTCAACAGTCAACTTTATTAGTTTTTACATGGGTAGGTAGGTATTTAATGGGTTAGTTAGAGCCAAGGGGGTTCGATGTCATCTGGCATGTTTAACACGGGTTCATCGAGCCAAAAGTCTGAGAAACCCTGTTCTACATTATTTTAATACGACTATGCGAACTATTAACATTTCAACCTACATTAATTGCTACTCAAGTCCCTATAAAATCAATTTAACATTAGAACTAAGCTCGACCTATTCGTTCAATGGTCCTCACAGTCTAAAAGGCGAGCAATAAAGAATTGCAAGCACTTCCTAATATTGCTGATTTTTTGCCGTCAGTTCGGTTCCACTAACATTTTGTAAGAAAGCGGCTCTAATTTTGTTTTTTTTTTTAAAGACGCCCTGTCTGTTCAAGGAAATAATCCTTATAATATGAGGGACTTTAGAAAAATACAATTAACGTACACAAATAACACTTAGAATCAGGAATAGAATTTGTGGATCACACAAAGTATTGTCCATTTGTCCTGCATGGAAACTGAACCCAAGGAATTTGGCATGGTTAGTCGGTGTGTTAATCGACTGAGCAGTCATTTCTAAAAAAACTACACTGCTGTGTACCTACATGCAGTCTAAAATTTTATTTTAAGAGAACAGTATATATACACGCCAATCAATGTAATGTAACATGAATAAACCAACCTTTAGAAAACGCTTGCTTTTTTTTTGTCGCTCCCCTAAGCCTTACACAGGTTCACTGAAGAAAAAGACCGTGTTCCAGTGACGGGTGGGTCACTGGAACGCACGGCGTCGAGACGTATGTTGTAGGGCGGGTCTACGGGGTCGTGCGCCGCTTCTCTGTCGCCCCGGACGGATTAGCGAGCGAAACGTACCGTAGCCCGCCGCCAAAAAAAAAACAAGCCTTACACAGGCTAATGATGAGTGCAAAGAGCTCTCTACCCAAGACATTTAAGCAACAGGGCCCAAGGGCTTCCTGTATGAGGTGCAAATACTGACTTGGAACATTGCTTTATTTTTTTTTACCTAATTTAACAAAATATGTGACACAACAATATTTCTTTTATATAGCTATTGCCTAAACGAGTTATGGCTGTCTTTTATAAGCATTTTTCTTTCTTTTAGACAAAGAAATTGTTATCCAAAAAGCAAAAAGTATCATAAAATACTAAATAAATTCATTAATGATGGTAAAAGAAGAATATACAATAAAACAATGATTATTTAGAAATATTATTTAAAACTACCCTACATTAAAAGTTATTAAATGATAAGAAAACTATTTCTTTCGTTGTAACAATGCAGGCCCTTTTGGTTTTAATCTGTTTGCAATAACTTGCTGTCTTTTCTGCTCCTCAGCATTTTGCAATTCTGTGTACCTATCTTTTGCAAAATCTAATTCCGAACACAATTCAATCATTTTTAATGCATATCCCTCTTGCATCTTCATTCGCTTCCTTTGTTTATGCTGAAAATTTAAATATAGCATTTAGTTGAGCTATAAAATCAGAGAAAATTAAAAACTGTAAAATATTAGCATTACTTTTACTTTTTTTTTTGTGAAATTGAAAATAAACTTGTGAAATGACTAACACTGGACCAAATATTTTTGAAATAATAAGTAACTACTACTACCGCATAATGGGAGGGAAATTGACCTACTGTACCACACTGGTCAGACATGTTGGTATAGGATTTAGTTTCGAGGTTGCCACAACTGTTCAATCACAATTAAGTGACTGAAAATCCACCCAGACTCAAAACCACTTGTTAGATCTCACAACGTTACTGAATAGAATGTCTTATAACATTCTACAATAGAATTCTCCTTAAAATCCTACAGTGTGTAGGGCCTACCCTGAATCCTACTCTAAATCATCAGTACAAAATTTGCATTAGCCCCATATGGACAGGATTAAGTCCAACATTAGACTTATTACAACATTGGATAATAAAAAAAAATCATTCATTACTCTATATGCTATGACAATGGTTGTTCAAACATCAGTTTACATCAAATGCACTATGCAGACAATTAGTTAATATTTCTTTTATTTATTGAGGGCACTCTGCACTAAGGAATAAATCCTTGTATTATGGGAAACTTTGCAAAAGATACAATTAACACTTAAGGATAGTCCTGTATGGGTATCAAACCCATGACACTTAGTATGGGAGATCTATATTAAGATCACTATGCCATCTGTGCAGTCATAATATTAATTATTTACATAAAAATATTATAAGAATGAAATATAAGCTAGTAAGGTCTTTCTACTGTTGGCTAAAAATAAATAGATTTTAAATTGTTCTTTGTTATTTACTTAAAGTAAGGTTGTTAGATATTTTACTAAATCATCATCATTCTCCTACCCTTATCCCAATTACTTGGGGTCGATATGTATCTGTAATATATACTCTTCAATATGTACTCTTCTTTCATAGTACATATTGTAAAAGTTATTGGCAATAGTTTTATCCCGCCGCCAGCCAGACGTCAACCCTCCTTGGAAATGTAATTGTTGACCAAACGGCATCAGCTGGAGTTGGCCCAGGTCGTTATAAGGCTCTTAATCGTCTTTTACGACATCCACGAGCAAAGTAAGGGTTGGTAGTATTCGTTGCCGCTACCACACAGCGTAATTATTTTACTAAATATACTAAGTATTTGTAATAATATATATTAAATGTTTTTAGTGAATATTTTATTAATTGTGATCAAATTTCATATGATTATACCAAAAGTGGGGACGGTCTGCCATCCAAATAGGTGAAGTCGGGTGTATCAGTGAGAACACCTTCAGCGTTACGATTGACCGGTAGACCCCTTTCTAATCGCCAATCCTTCGTGTTTAATAAAATACCGCAACTAAAGGCGCGAGAACACACTGAAATTGCATAAGAAATCAAATAAACATGACTTTGTTTCACTTTTTTTCACATTATTCTATATGATTGAGTGTTACAATTTACCTCCAACTTTGGGTAATAGCCTATTATATCTTAATAAAATGCTCATAATGATAATATAGACGTAATAAACAAATAAATTAACTTTAAGGTTATTTCATTACTGAGATTGTCATTGGCCACAATTGTTTTTTTAAGAATTCTATAACATGGCTACAAAGAGCTTTACGCCATGTCTTGTTTATGGCCATTATTTATTATGTTAAACTTTATTTAAAATAATCATTCACAAACAAGGCATCAAAATACATCACCTTCGATAATTACGATGGTTACTTTAATGGCATCCTTTGGACATCTTGCTTGATGAAACATAAAAGCATACGTTAAAGCACTATATTAATAACTGAATAAAGTAAACACGTTCGCACCAAAACTAATCACAGTTATTGTAATGCTAGGGCCGCACCTGTGTGTATCGTCCCGAAGTAATGTGTGGCGAAGCTTCGTACGTTTTGTACACTAGAAAGTTATCGCGATAAAACTGTGGCCACATTAGCGACTTCGGTATTTTACACGAAATATCGTGCAATAATTAAAGATGGCCGAAATCATTTTCATGCATTTAACTATGGATGACGAATTACTTTACTATTACAGCTATATTATACTAATAATTACATAATGATTTTTTCCGCCGAAATGAAAAATGCTAGTCTGACCACAGATCGCGATATATTAGCGCGCTAAAACCCTTTGACTTATCGCCACCCAAGCGATAACGCACACGAAGCCCGAATGTTCATAACGATAGTCGATAATAACCAGTCACATCTGCGTGTATCGTCTTATTGCACGAAGCTTCGTGACGATACACGCAGGCACGGCCTTAACATTATGGTCAAATGCTATAAAAAATATCTCATCGAATTCTAAGTATGTCAAAAAATACTTAGTCGCCTGGTTAATATGGCGTGTAATTGTGAGGAAATTATTACGTTCAAGTTCTAATAATTATTTCTTTTTAAAGACAAGGCCATGCTTTTTTTAACAAGATATGGTCTATCTCACCCTGAATAGGAGTTTTAGTGGTTTCTACAAAATCACTAGAAAGTATTGATAGTACTTTTTGTGGTTTTAGAATTTTCATCTTTATCATTCTCCTACTATTATCCTATTTGCTTGGGGTCAATATAATATGTACTCTTCTTTCATAGTATATATTGTAAAAGTTGCCTGCCAGACGTTAACCCTCCTTGGGAATGTAGTTCTTGACCAAACGACATCAGATGGACATGGCCCAGGTCATTGTAAGGCTCTTAGTCGTCTTTTACGATATTCATGTGCAAAGTAAGGGTTGGTAGTATTTGTAGCCGCTACCACACAGCACGTTATAGTTTTATGCAGCTAGTTTTGAAATTTAATTGCTATCTGCCGTTACCAATTAGACAGAGACATGGGAACTTTACACCTATATAAATATTATTGCCTTTAACTGAGTATCCTTGTACTGTCGCAAAATTCTCTTGGTGCAGGCCAAAGAGTAAAGTTATTAAACTGAAAAAGAGTGGCAACTCGATGATAAAATATGCATGTATGGAAAGTGCTGCCACCCAGAGCTTAGGCGGTGAACTAAAGTTGAAGTAATACATATACATATCTACATGTGTATGTGTAATTACATAGAATTTTCTTTTACTATGAAAGCTACCCTGAAATATAAAAAAAACATATCAGCTGATAATTGAACAATAATAATATCAGCCTAACATTGAAACTTGAGATAATTTTCAGAAAAATATCAATAACCGAAAATAGATCGCTGACAATAAGTACCTACGCTAGGAACAAAAAAACCGGAGGTGTCAAGGGACACCCGGATGGAACGAAGTTCTATTTTAATTATATAATTTTTTTCTGCCTTAAGCGATTTTTATCGTTATATTTTAGCCAATTTGCAAAATATCTTTATAAATTATAGCCTATGTGTTATTCTGATGTGCAAGCTATATTACTATAAACATCAAAATCCATTCAGTAGTTTTTACGTGAAAGAGCAACAAACATGTTCACATCCATACATTATTACAAACTTTCACGTTTATAATATTAATAATAGGATATACAATTCCACTAGACTACCAAAACTTTTCGGCCCCGAGCTCGAACGCGAGCCGGCCACGCGGCCCGGTCACGGGCGAAAATAATTTCGTTGCGCATTATTTTGATTTTGCTATATCTCTTAAGGTATTGATTTAATTTGCATGGTCTGAAGGAAAAAAAATATCTTCATGAAATGCTCAAGCCAACTAATGTATTTAAAATGATAAGGATTAATACAGTATTTGTGTAAATAGCTTTTCAATTACCGTTTTATAATAGAACATTTTTTAAAGTATTAAAATGGATATAGTATGTTATCCTTAAGAGATAGATATATACCATCGCGGACTTTTTTGTAGGCCTTTTTAAGCTGTATAATACTGTAGTACTTTATTTTGATCTATTTCGTAGGGTTCAGCCAGCGTTTGCAATGTAAGCGCAAAATAATGTGTTTATTTACGACATCACATTAGAAACCTCTAAAATTATCAGTGTTTCTCTAGTACATTATGCAAAATTTATTCATATAAACCTTCCTCTTGAATCACTCTATCTATAATAAGGAACTTCGTTCCAAAAAAAATCGTCGCGACACCACACTGTTCAATGCGAAATAGAAATGAAAATATCTGGCTTGCTTTCTATAAGAGAACCGACGAGCGACGCCGCACAGCTTACAATAGCTTACTATAGCAAAAAGTGTCGTGACAACTTTTCGTAAGAATTTTTTCCGTCTAGCCCCCTTTCACAACGCGCGATAAGGAACTTCGTTCCAAAAATAACAATTTTCAGTTGTCAAACGTTTGACAGGCAGGACAAAATGGCAGCAGTTAAGTTTATACAACCAATCTGTAGGCGGCGCGGCGGTCAGTAAAAATAAATAATGTTTTAAGTGTGCCCCCCCAGGATTGACTTAACGTATATTATTTAACCTCGCCTTAACATCTTGCTCTTCCCCTTTATTAATCCTGTATACTAATTTGTAATTATTAAATATTCATTTCTTTTAAAACTGTATTTTTTTAGTAGCTTTACGTCGTTACTCAATTAATATGGAAATAAACATCGCGAACAGACAGATATAGACGGCGTGGTTAGTTTAATTATAAAATACAGTCCCACGCCGCATCTGTCTGTTTTTGATTCAGAAATTTGAACACATCACTTAATGTAGTGATGTCTCATAATGTCTTAATTAAAATTCTAAACAAATTACATGGAGACATAAATGTTTGTAGCTCCTGCACTATCTAGCCGACTGGTACCACGATATTTCAACGATAAGACGGTTTGTATGGAAAGCGATAGAATTAGCGATAAATTACTTGGCTTTGATGATATCGTGGTGAAGGTCGCCAAATGACCTCTTTTGCCATGCTATTTGGCAAACACAATAGCTATGCCATTATTTGAGCATCCGGTTCTCTTATTCATCGAGCGAAGCACTGTACCAAATTATTATTATTTATACGTCGACTTTTTCGAGAGTGTGGTGCTACCTGGACGAGTTGGTGGCCTGTATAGGCTGTATAGGGGTACAACCTGAAACTGCCAGCCATGGGCGTACCCAGGTAGGGGCAGGGGGGGCAGCTGCAATCCCAAGAAGATAAAATAAACGTCAATTTTCCTGGCAAGTGTTCAATATACCCGACCGACCATCATGACCATCATATGAGCTGCCCCCTCCTATCTCCTGAAATGAAATCTGAAAACTGAAATCCTGGGTACGCCCTTGCTGCCAGCAACGTGACCCACCACTAAACTACTAAAGAAAATCTTCAAAGTAACGATCTCACTTCTATTTCAACTATAATTTATAAATCATCCTTAAAGTTTTATCGTGTTATAAAATAAAATTATTTTATTAATTTTATGGCATTTTATTTTATTTTTACTTTTACTTACCGATGTGCCGAACACTTATTGAGCTTTTATGGTCACGAGCGCACTAAGGCACAGCCTGGGGGGGCACACTTAAAACATTTCTTATTTTTACTGACCGTCGCGCCGCCTACAGATTGGTTGTACAAACTTAACTGCTGCCATTTTGTCCTGCCTGTCAAACGTTTGACAACTGAGAATTATTATTTTTTGTTCCTAGCGTAGGTACTTATTGTCATCGATCTATTTTCGGTTATTGATATTCTTTCTGAAAATTATCTCAAGTTTCATTGTTAGGCTGATATTATTATTGTTTAGTTATCAGCTGATATGTTATTTTTTATATTTTAGGGTAGCTTTCATAGTAAAAGAAAATTTTATGTAATTACACATACACATGTAGATATGTATATATATATATTACTTCAACTTTAGTTCACCTCCTAAACGCTGGGTGGCAGCACTTTCCATACATGCATATTTTATTATCGAGTTGCCACTCTTTTCAGTTTAATAACTTTACTCTTTGGGCACAGCACAATAAAATTGGACTATTATCTTATTAGAGAAGTATTTGCTAATGGACATTCATTGTGGCAATACGAAGAAAGATCCAGGAAATAAAACTCCGCTTATTCACTTTCACTTGTCTAGTTATACTACAGCGTACAAGATATTAAAAAAATACCATTATTATGGGAGTGTGGGCCGAATATATACAATAAAGGCTCACAGTATCTTGCAGTTTCAAGGTGATCGGCTTGGACTTATTTTTATTAAATTTGGAACACAATCCTAGCTTGATGGCGGTACCCAGCATCTATTACAAACATTCATTACTACATTTAAAAAATATAAGTAAAATATCAAGCTATTAGTTAATTGTGTCTAATTAATTAACATTAATAGCCTAAACTAATTCAGGTTTTACTTCCAACTGATGCAAGTGATACATTTACATGGCTGGTCCAGCGAAAGAACCCGCACATGCTCGAAAGGTATAAAAATAAACAAAGCATCATTCTGTATTTTTTACTTCCGTAGGGATTATTATGTTTATTTTGTTTGGGAAAGGATGCTTAGCCGGATTAATGTTTTCTGTTGGTTTTTGACACAATAATCAACGTTCTGTAGAATTAAATATATATTTTATAATATGTATTAGATTTCTTAAAAAGGATGATTTGTTTTTCCTTTGCTGGAGCAAAGGCTAAAATAATAAAAAGTGTTCTTAGTCTACGTTATCAAGTATCATCTTCTTCTTCTTATTTTTATGTATTGCAATCAGCTACTTAAATGAGCCATTGTTGCCAATGTCAAGTTATAATTATCTTCAAGTTTTTAGTGTCTTCAGATTAGTCATTGCCCGTCAGTAAGTCAAATTATCGCCATCAACAGTACTATGACCACACTGTTAATGGTATCTTGTGAGAATTTTGATGAAAAACGAAAACGTTGTACATACACATACATACACATACATATCATCACGCCATATCCCTTGCAGGGTAGGCAGAGAGAACAGAGTGCCAGAGAACTCTATCTCTGCATACTTCACTCGCTTCCTCAACATTCATAATTCTCTTCATACACGCTCGCCGGTTTCGGAGACTCTTGACTCCACCTTCCTTCAGTACATGACCGATCTGGTCTAGGTAGGTTAGTCTCGGTCTCCCTCGGTACCTACATCCTTCCACTTTCGCATTGTATATCTTCTTAACCAGGCGTTCGTTCGGCATTCTTTCCACATGTCCGAACCATCGGAGCATTCCCTTTCGCATCTTTACACCAATACTCTCTTTCATACCTACTCGCTCTCTTACGTCGTCGTTACGAATGCGGTCGGTCAGCCTAACTCCACAGATTTTCCGCAGAGATCGCATTTCGACCGCATTAAAACGTTGTAAAACACTTTTATATGATATTCACTACATCTCAGCTGTTCCGTCACATCACATTACATAAAATGCCATCAAAATTATCTAATGTAACACGTTAAAACACTAAGATATCAAATATAATACAAGAGCACCACATGACGTTTTAGATTCCCGCCAAAAAACCCCCAAGTATCATCACTCGATTATAAAATTTCTAGGCGGTATGGGTTTGGTCCCCTTGCCTGTATGAACGGACGAACGAAACAAAAAAAAAAGCTCTATGATTTTCGTGTTGAGTTTCACATTCCGTCATTCGATATTATTGGTTTGTAAATTGTGAGTCGTTTTGTGTTAGTGATTATTCCAGTTGAGATTATACGCTACTAATTGAAGAGGGTATTTTCATGTATACGTTTTTGTGAAATTTAAAAGTGTTAGTTTCTTCGTATTCAGCTGATAGACCAATACCAGGCATGTATTTATTGTTTACTACGATATTATTTCATTCGCTAACAGATCGATCATTTGTTGCGACACACTGTCTAATACTTTCTAGGTATTTTCCATCTGCCGATTCTTTTTAGTAGAATTTTAATACGTAAGGGAATGCGCATTTTTTCGATGTATATTAAATCAGACATTGATATATTTATTATTTACGGAAACTCAAAATTATTGCATCACTAATTTGATGTTATCATGGTAATGATCAATAACAACAACTCAGTGTTATTTGGGCATTCTATTTATGTAATAATTGAGTCATACTTTTGAATAAATAAAAAATGGCTGTGTATATCGTCATTAACTTTATATTTATCTAATTAATATAAACAATATTAATGCAAATAACACACGAGTTGAAATTAAACTATTTTTACGGATTCTATAGCGTTTGTATGTCATATTTATTTTAGCCTCCCATGACCATGAACGCTGTTAAATTATCGAAACTTCGGTAAATTAAAAATCAAATACAAGTTAAAATCCGTAAAAAATAGTTATATTTCAAATGTGTAATGATGAAGGAAACATCAGAAATAATAATAACACTGCAGAACACAATAGTCAAGTGGTGTCAATAAATTTTCATTCGTGACTCATAATCTAGTGATGCTCAGATAATTCTGAGCTCATATACATCCCACAGCTGGGCTTGGCCCTCCTCCACAATAAAAGGGAAATTAACTTTTACTACACCCACAAGTAAGATAAGGAGTGGTGAATTGTATTCTCACTCAGTCACCATACGTAAAACCCATTCATATTTGAATGGATATATTTTATTGTTCTTTATTTACTGTCACCACTATATAACAATTTATCTGAAATCTTATCTTATAATTATTTATTGTTCCAGATTATCAGTGTTCAGTAAGTGCAAACATTTCAAAACGGCTACCGAAAAGCTTACATCCAAAGACCAGCCGAATTACAGCACTATGTGTATGTATATGTTTTTTTTTAATATATTTCTAAACATTTTTTTTTATTTCTTTTAACAGCTTGCAACAATGTGGCAGAACCCAGGAGTTTATCCGGGAGGTCAATACTTTATTTATTATACACTGTATATATTGAATGATAAAAGATAATTTATTAAATGAAATTGTAGCTATGTCATAGGTTTATCATAGACAATTTTTTTTAGATTATCAGTACTTTTTTTTAAATTTCAGCATTTATGATATGTAATATAAGGTCTTTTATCATTCAAATGTTATATACACTACCGTCCAAAAGTTTGGAAGCACACCTGTTTTCAAACAAAACAAATAAATGCCGACTAATAGCGGTAAAAATTAGCAATAATCTTAAGTTTTACAACCTTTTACGACTGTCTACACAAACACAAAAGGATTATTATCCTACATTCATCAAGTTTTATGGAATTCCTTAATATTGACGAAACACGTGTTTTATGACTTAATCCGTCGGCTACTTTATCCTATGCAATGGTGTAGTTTTATTGATAATGTTTGCTGGTTTTAACTTTTTTAGACCTTATTCAGTCGCACTTGAGCATTGGCACGTGAAAGTTGTGATATTAACATTGTCTGTATTCGAAAGATATCGGCTACTACTTTGACCGTATTTTTTCTTCTGAAAATGGCAAAACGCAAGCAAATCACGCTTGAACAGCGAAGCGCTATTTGCACTCTACGCGAGGAAGGATACAGTGAACGTCAAATCGCAGAAAGGCTCGGAATTTCTTGTAAAGGTGTCCACTATACCCTTGCTAGAAAACAAGAAACGGGGAAAAATGAAGATAGAAAGAGATCTGGTAGGCCCAAATCCACAACAAATCAAGAGGACAACTTCATTAGAGTTCTTTCTAAACGGAATCGACGCTTAACTGCACCACAGATCACTGCAGCTCTGAATGATACGCGAGAAACACCCATTTCAACAACTACTGTTAAAAGACGCTTACTGTCTGCGGGATTAAGAGGATGTGTTGCTGCTAAAAAACCCAAACTAACAAATCGACATAAGAAAAATAGACTAGAATGGGCAAAAGCGCATAAAAACTGGACTATAGAACAATGGGAAAATGTCCTTTGGAGTGACGAATCAAAATTTCAGATTTCGGATCCAATAGACGTGTCTTTGTACGCCGGTCAAAAGAAGAGAGGGCTTCAGAGGCATGTACAGTGCCTACCATCAAACATGGTGGTGGTAATGTCATGGTTTGGGGGTGTTTTGGCAACAGTAAACCCGGCAATCTTGTGAGGATAACCGGAAAATTAAACAAGGAAGGCTATTTAAAAATTCTCCAAGATTCTGCCATACCCAGTGGACTAAGTCTCATTGGTTCTGGATTCATTTTTCAACAGGATAATGATCCTAAGCATTCGTCTAAATTGTGCCAGAACTTTTTAAACAAGAAAAAAGCTGAAAACATTTTAAACATCATGCAATGGCCATCTCAATCCCCTGATCTTTCTCCCATTGAACTTGTTTGGGATGAACTTGACAGGAGGGTGAAAAGTCGTTGTCCTACGAGCTCAGAACATTTGTGGCAGCTATTAGAGAACGAATGGAACAAATTAGATAAAGATTATTTTAAAAAATTGATTAATAGAATGCCCAGAATATGTGAGAAGATTATAAAGGAGAAAGGTGGACACTTTGATGAAGCTAAAATTTAATCTAATTTACCATTGTATATTATTTTTTTATTTTGTTTAAGTTAGTTTCTGTTTGTTCTTTATTTTTTTATCAATACATTTAAATTTAAATGACTTAGTTTGGTTTTATTCGATTTTACCTTGCTGCTTCCAAACTTTTGGACGGTAGTGTATGTGGCACACTGTCTTGAGCTGGCACTTGCTATCTGTTTAACACCAATTTTATTATAAGCATACTCAGAATGGATTTTGGGGGATAGGTCTATGATTAAAAAATTTATTACCACAAAAAAAGAAATATGTTTAGTCTTTTTTTAATAATACATATATAAATTTATTTAGGGGTTTCAACATTCTTTCAAAGTTTTATAAGCATTGGCGAAGCACTAAATAGGTACATTTCACATATAGTTGTAATGTCGTTTTTTTTTTCTATATTTAAATAGACAATAGTCTAGAGAATGCAAAGGGAATTATAATTAATGGGTACGCCTATGACTTTTATATATACAAATAATAACCATTATTTGTTACTGTTCATATTAAGCTTAATATATCTACCATATATAAAATTACCCTGTGATCGGTCAGCAATGCTACTTCATATATACTTCTATCGGTTAACAATGCTACTTCATATATACATATATACTTCTTATGCACAAATACTCCTGTACAATTTGTACTCTGATTCAAAATTTATTTATAGGGCTAAATGCTATTAACATTACTTATTTCATTTATTTTTTTAAGGAATTATAGGGCATGATTACACAGACCAGATTTTATTTATCATTTATCACTTTATTTAATGTAAATCATTGATCAATAAGACAAATCATTGCTTACAACAGTGCCATGATCACAATTTTAATTGTATCTTCTGGGAATTTTTGCACAAAATAAAATATATAAAGCATTGGTATATCATATTCAATGAACTCTCACACTTCATCTGCATAACATTACATAATATATTATTTAATGTGTAATAATATATTTAATGTCCTTCTATCCGGGTTGAGAGCCCTCAGCGCTCACCCATAGTCCGCGTAAAGCTGTTAAAGCCATCTGCGGCTAACAGCAAAAATTTATTTTTCTTCTATATATAAACATTGTATATACTATTTATGTTTTAATATAATTATTTACTAAAACATTTTTCGTTTTGCTTACAAATCCAAAGATTGACTGGTAGATAATTCCATATACCATTATGTTATCTTTATAAATAGTTTTTTTTTTATATTAAAGTATAAATAATAATCTGAAATTAGCAAATTGAATTAATCATGTTCATGAATAAATTATTATTATTATGTAGAAAGAATGCGGAACGAACAGTCTCTCGTTAAAAAGATATACAATGCGAAAGTGGAAAGATGTAGGTACCGGGGGAGACGGAGACTCGCCTACCTAGACCAGATTGGTCACGTACTGAAGGAAGGTGGAGTCAAGAGTCTCCGAAACCCGCGAGCGTGTATGAAGAGAATTATGAATGTTGAGGAAGCGAGTGAAGTATGCAAGGATAGAGTTCTCTGGCACTCTGTTTTCTCTGTCTACCCTGCAAGGTATATGGCGTGATGATATGTATGTATGTATGAATAAATTTACACTATTTCCATTCAGCTGAAAAGATCACAAATCTCGACTTACAAGAAACTCGACTCACTTCTCAACTTGAAGACACCATTATGTATTTAATTGTATTATTAATATGTGTAATAATATCTTATTTATTAACCTTAATGCAAAGCTTGCCATGAGTAAATTTTGCATACATTGCTACTTTTTTTTTAAAAAAGAAGACCCTTTATTAAGGAAATAATCTTGGTATTGTGCCAGATTTTACAAACATACAACAGGCACAAATTACACCCAGACTCGGAGCAACAATTTGTGGCTCTCACTGAGTATTGTCCTGTGTGGAAATCGAAACAACCCTAGCATGATAGCCCAATATCTTAATCAATATGCCACATATGCAATAAATAAACTTGGTGGACTAATCCTCACTCAGTTCATATCTTGTCACAGTCAAAATGTTATATCATGAAGTATTCTGACTCAAGCTGCCATATTAGTGGTTTAACAAACCCAATTAGATTACAACAAAACCAGGTATTACTAATAGGTAGAATTCGAGGTAATCGCATTAAAAAGACATTGAAATGGCCACTTAAACGCACACTAGCTCAGCACTCACACTAACAACAAATTTTAATGTAAACAATACATTATTATACATGGCACACATTCATAAATAATGCGTGTGTAGAGAAACAATATCTATTGTTATTTTAAGACTAGCGTTTCACACGCGGCTTCCCTCTCGTTGTAGTTCAGTTATGTGTCATATATTTATTTCAATTTCGTTTATAATAGTGGACATATACCGCAGAGTAAGTATACAATTCCCCGTCTATACACTTTGTGGATCGCACAAAGTATTGTCCTATGTAGGAATCGAACCCATGGCACTGCTACAGAAAGTATTTTAATTATTACGCCATCTGTGCAGCCAAAAATCACAATATTTATTTATTTCTCCATACAGATCATGTTTTACATCTAATATAAACTTATGCTAACTATTAAGACCAGGTCTTTAACCCAGCCACCAAACTTTTTTTTTAGCTTACTTAGAAACCTTCTTTGGAATACATCCCAATAGAGCGGAGCGGAGTAATATCTATTGTCGTCGAAAACTAAACTTGGTCGAGAAAAAAAGTAATTGTTTTCTATTGAAATGCTTCACAATTTCATTCAAAAGTTATTTATTAAAACATATAATCATTCCAAAGTTATTTATTAAAACATTAGCAGTTTGGCAGTGAAGGTCCCGTCGAAATCGGACCAACCGTTTCAAAGATTACCCTTTATTTTTTTTTTTTTTTATTGGTGGGCTATGGGCGCGTCTCGCCCCGCCGAATCGGTCCGGGGTGACGGAAAAGGCAGCGCGTGACCCCATAGACCCACCGTAAAACCTTCTCTCTTCGCCGTGCGAGCGGACCACCGGTACTCGATTTTAACTTCGGTGGCCCGCCCGGCATTTCAAAGATTACCCTGAACAAAGAAATTACATACATACATATCAACACGCCATATCCCTTGCAGGGTAGGCAGAGAGAACTCTATCCTTGCATACTTCACTCGCTTCTTCAACATTCATAATTCTCTTCATACACGCTCGCCGGTTTCGGAGACTCTTCACTCCACCTTCTTTCAGCACGTGACCAATCTGGTCTAGGTAGGTGAGTCTCGGTCTCCCCCGGGACCTACATCCTTCCACTTTCGCATTGTATATCTTCTTAACCAGACGTTCGTTCGGCATTCTTTCCACATGTCCGAACCATCGGAGCATTCCATTTCGCATCTTTACACCAATACTCTCTTTCATACCTACTCGCTCTCTTACGTCGTCGTTGTTTTCGTCGTTAATTTTTATTTAGTTGTATAGATAATAAAAAAATAGTTATTTGGAGTGATTTTTTTTAATAATGCAAATAAGATTACATTGGTGTTGCCCTATGCTTTTATTAGGCTTGCGTTAATGTTGTGGCATGTATCTGTTGTTTACATATTTCTAGGCATTTCGGGGAATCCCAGATAATAAATAGTAGATAGTAAGTTATGGATATTATATCTTTAACTTACTATCTAACAATTAAATAAAAGGTTTAAATCGATTTTAACCTACTTCTAAGTCGCATCGATATGCAACTTTGTAAGTACTTATAATATAGATGAAAATGCTAATTTAATGATGGAGATGGGAGTGGACGATGGAACTTTTCAGTTTAATCACATATAATTCTTGTTTTCAAGACCCGTGCATATTCGCTATGAGCAAATAAACGTTTACGCGGTCTTGCTCAACGAACTACCTACAGTATGATAGGTTTGACCTAATGCATCTATCTATATAGATTTCGCGCCTGACTGTGTTAAGTGTTCATTTGCTCATAGCGAATTCTGGCCCTGATAACAATAAGTACAATAGTGTTAATTGAAATGACACATCTGGAATATAATTACGTTTTAAATCTTGTAGCAACTCGGGAAAATTGTCTGAAAAGCCAAGGTCCTGCGAGACCTGAACCTTGGGTGGCATAACTTTAGGGAAATATTGAGAATCCTAAATTTTTGTCAACAATATGTAGTATAACTGGCGTTGTTTAAGATGACAAACATAAATCTGCCATTGGCATTGATGGATTTACGCCTAGGCCTGTGAGTCCTGAGCCTCGAGCGGGAAAATATTGAAAATTCCTAGATTTTAGGAGTGATAGAAAGATTCAAAAGGACGTCTTCACTGCGTCACTATTTACGGTCATGCATTTCTTTCCATATTCATTATTAGAGTCGGATACGCTACATATACGAGTATGAGTATCTGTGGTCCTTACTATTGCGAATGTCATATCTGATATTAACCTGACCTTTTCTTTATTACTTAACAAGTCAATTTTGTTTTGAGACTCTTGAACTGCATATAGAAGTAGATTTTGAACTCTTGCTATTTTCTTACCTTCCATGACAAAAAGGTGGTCCCTAACTTTGCTAGGTTCAAATGTTATGGTCATTGCTGTACCTATAGGGCCTCAAAGTAATATTTTATACGCTATAATCTTACTGCAAAATAATTTATGAAATCGTATCGCTAGTTCGTGAGATTAGTCATCTGTACCTACTTCTCTTGCTGGAAAAAGGATGATGAGAAATTATTCTTATTTTGTCACTTCAAACAGGCAGAGACAAAAATTAACAATAGTATAACCCAAAGTATCAACGTTTTATTCTTAAGATATATGTATATCATATATCGTTGTAAAAGCTCTTTCTTTCCCTATCGGATGTCAGGTACTTCAAGATTAAGTATAGACTAATCTTGTTTTTGAAACAGATCACAATTTGCAATCCTCTAAAAAATAGCAATATAGAGATTCGAGTAATCAAAGCATTTCAAAGGGCTATTCAATCCCTTTGTTCTATAGAAGGCAAATTCGTAGAGGTCTTTAAGCGTGGTAGTTCAAGTAGAGCTAGAGAACCCTCTGGGTGAAGAATAGACCAATTTAGTTCTACAAGTTGATTTCGATAGGCATTAAAAATTCAATCGGGCACGAGTTTGGTTACTTATAACCTCTAGGCCTAGGCTGGCTTACGAGTAGCCTATGTGACTATGAACCACATGTACACTTCATGCTAAGGTATACAATGCGGAGAAATGCTATTGGTCTCTGTTTTTTTTTTTTAACTAAGATAAACCCACATTGGAAAAGTTATTCAAAATCTGGATTCGGCATATACCTCTAGTCTGCGTCGAGTTTTCTGACCACAGGCCGGTCCGTCCGGGGTAGTCACATTCTCGCAGAAAACCGACGTCTACGAGGGGCAATGTGCTGTGTTCCGCTTAGTTTTGTGCGCGAGAGATTCTGAAGCCTAACTTTCTGGGTGGATTTTGTTTAGTAAACACCGATCTAAACTTTTCCTCTAGTATTGCAAAGGTTCATGAGCAACAATAATAATTACCATCAGGTGTGCTGCTTCCTCGTTTGTGCCCCCATAAGCAATAAAAAAATACACGAATCAATTGCAATTTGATGATGATATTATTTGCAATAAAAAACTCAGAAGCTGTGTTATGAGATATCTCTGCGTCAAGTTTGAATGATAAATTTATAACGAGCAAGCATACCTGGCAGCACCAATAACCCATAAAATGAAACAATATAGTTTTTATTACGTCGCAGGGAGAGTTGTTATGTGCAAGCGGCATAAGGCTATTCAATTTGTTATTCTGAGAAATTTATCCAATGAGGACAAATATCTAGATAGAAATAACTCGTCAATATGTTTCATGTTTCACTGATTATTTCTCTGGAATATATTAAGGGGAATTCCCTAACATGAACTGTCTCACTGCACAGCGTTCCGAATGAAAGTGACCTAAATATAAACGTAATAATGTATCAAAATGTTATGCATATTATCAATTATCATCTAAGTTATATTGTATTAATTATAAATAAATGTAACATGGTTAACTTAATGTAATTTACTGACTTTTGATTGTACATTACGTTTTAAATTTACATAAATGTGAAGCAAATTGAAAATAAATGCATAATAATTTTGATTACTTTTTTATAGAACGTAGTACGCAAACACCATTATCGTTTGTATGTCTCAGCGTATGTGTATAATTAATGACGTGCATACGAATCTGCATCCTATATCTATTGTTATATGCCACACTTTTGTTTATTTGATTTTATATCTTATAACCCTTTTATCATTGTGAGTGAATATGCGTCATAAGGTAGCATGATGATTCAAGACACGATCGTATATCAATATAAAAAGTTATTTTAAAAGCCGACAATTATCGTAATATAAAAGAAGCTAAGATAATTCTTTACTTAAAATATAATTATTTCTAAATACTTAAACGTTGAACGTGACTTTGCTTGAATTGCATTTCAGCTAATAGTGGTATAATAATTTAATAGTGGTAGGATCACGCTGTTGACATTTCTCTGTCTACAGCCGCGGGCCGGTCCATCCGGGGTAGTATCATACTCTCGCAGAAGATCGACGTCTGAGTAATGGCAATGTGCTATTGCGCTTCGTTCGGTAAGCGCGAGAGTCGGAAACCCAACTGGGTGGGTTTGGGGATTTTATTGGTAGCCAGCGGCCTAAGCTATACCCTTAGTATTGCAAAAGTCCATGGGCGGCAGTGACACTTACCATCAGGTGTGCCGCTTGCTCGTTTGCTACCATAAGCAATAAAAAAATTCAAATTACTTTTAACTATTGACGCGACGTTAATTAATAATTAATTAACATGTGAAATCTATATTTAATGTCGTCAAATGCTATTAATTAAATGTTTAGAATTTGCTAAAATATGTTAAATGTGCCTAGTTTTAATAAATTATGTGTCAATGTTTTTTCAATTCAAAATGTCTGTGACGCAGTTGTTTAATTGTCTTTGCCTTTAAATGTATTTGTATGTTATATAAACTGGCATGCTTACTTAAAAAAAAATCTTGTAATTTAAAATTGATTCCGTTATGAAGTGAAGCTTCTGATTGTGTCATTTAATTTGTAAGCGATGACGTCAATTGTCGTAAATCGGGGTCTTCCCTTTGATTGATAAGCATTTTGATTGCTAGCAAGATTTTGATTGATAGCAAGTCCCTGATGGTGACTGAAAAATACTACTCCTAGAGTTTATTTAAATTTGTTTACAGTATAAATGCAGGATTGGAGGGAGTTAAACGTGGCTATGAATTTTAGTGCTCTGGCCTTCTTGTTCACCGAATGGTCTCTCTTCCTGTCACGACGAATGAAACGTTGTAGTAAATTCTACAACGCATTTTCTACCAGAGTGTATACAATACTTCGAAGCATTTTTTTTTGTTTCTAAAGACAACATCCCGTTCTATGCAAATAATCCTTATATAACGGGGGACTTTACATATAATTAACGCAGACAAATTAGATAATCTCGAGACAATTGGATCGCACAAGGTATTTATACTGAATGGGAATGGATCGCGCGACAATTGGCACGGTAGATCGACATCTTAACCGCTACACCACCTATGCAGTCAACAGTCACAATTATTGCTGCAGAGAAAAATAAGTTAGCCTTTTCAGAGACGAATGTTTAAAGTAAAAAAAAACATTAATTTATTTTATTCTTTATCGCGATTTGTTCATTTTACAATAAAAACATTTCAATAAGTAAATAAAAGTGAATATTCATTAAAAAAAATTACATCATTTATTTTGAAATAATAAAAAAAAACCAAACGTACACATATATCACAATAGCCCTGAAGAAGTTACAGATTTTTCGCATAAATTTTCTATGGCTATCGTTGGCAGTTATAGCTTAGATTCATGCTCTTCATCACTCATCATCATCATCTCAGCTCGTGTACGTCCCACTACTGGGCTCGAGCCTCCTCCACAATAGTAGGGAAATTGACCTACTGTACCACGCTGGTCAAACGTATTGGTATAGGGTTTCGTTTCTAATTTGCCTTCTCTCGCATAGATTTTATATGCGTTTTATATCCCTTAGTCGTCTCTTACGCTTACCCACGGGTAAGATAAGGGGTGGTGAATAGTATTCTTACTCCGTCACCACACGGATAATATATAGTGAATATTAATAGTGAGTATTCATAAAAAAAGAAATTACATTCTATATTTTGAATTAATTTAAAAAAAAAAACAAAACGTACTCGTATACCTATGCCAATATTCGTGGAGAGGTTACAGATTTTTCGCATAAATTTTCTATGGCTATCATTGGCAGTGAGTATCGCTTAGATTCGTGCTAAGATTTCACTAAACTGTAGTTGTCCGAAAATTCAACTGGTCTGATCAAGTCGAAGAGAAAGACTGACTGCACATATTGCTTAGTGGTTAAGGTGCCGATCTACCGTGTCAGTGAGTGCTGCGCGCTCGATTCCCACGCAGTACAATATTTTGTACGAACCATAAAGTGTTGTTCTGAGTCTGGGCATAATTTGTCTGCGTTAATTGTATGTTTGTAAAGTCCCCCGCAATACAAAGATTATTTTCTTAGTGCAGGGTGTTGTTTTTTTTTTTAAATAGTATATTACCTTTGAAAGGCGGAAGAATGTTTAAAATAGTGTCTTAGCTTGTCAATAAAATACATAATATCCATTTTTTATCAACAAGATGATCTGTTTTCGAGCACAAATTATTCTTTTTAAAATAAATATTGTTTGAAGTTTCACTTCAATCTCGGAGATTGCACGGAATTATTATTTTTTTAATGGGCATGGCTGTTTAAAATAAAATTCTATCAATAATTATAATATTGACATTCACAGATCAAAATCAAGGCGGTTACCCACAAGGCGGATACCCACCTCCAGGTGGCTACCCGCAGCAAGGTGGATACCCACCTCCAGGTGGCTACCCGCAGCAAGGTGGATACCCACCTCCAGGCGGCTACCCGCAACAAGGTTACCCGGCTCAACCTGGTTTCCAAGGTGGATACGGTGGCGCACCATATGGCGAGGTAAGTTATTTTTGTCTGGTTTAAGAATTAATTCAGTTTAGTAGTAGTATCATCTCTCGCTCTTATCCCAATTACTTGGGGTCAGCATAATATGTACTCATTTTTCCATTGTAAATATTGCAACGCCTTACTGACGTCAACCCTCCTTGGGAATATATTTATTGACCAGACGTCATCAGATGGAGTTGGACCTGGTCGAAGTGAAGCTCTTAGTCGTCTTTCACGATAGCCACAAGCTATGTAAGAGTTAAACCTATTCAAATTCAAATACAATTTCAAATTTAGTTATTATGTATAAACCCTGGGAGGACCCCATTTTCATGTTGTTAGTTTTAACATTTTAAATTAATACAATAAACTACACCACTGGATCGCTACGTAACCGCAACTGAGAAGATGTGGCAAAAAACTCAGTGGGTTTGTCTATTATTTGCTGATTCTCAAAAAAAATTGAAATTGATGTCCTTGATCATTTTTATAAACCAGAATCGTGAATTATGAAAAGTTGTTTTTTTTTTAATAAAACGACGTACTATATCTACGAATGCATGAAACAAATTTATTTTTTATATGATAAACAACAAAGACATGTCCAAGAAAGTACCCTGAAAATCATTCCCTCACTATGTCCCAAGCGCTAAATTTGAAGATAATCATTAACTTAAAACATAAAATTCCTAACAAATTGTTTATTATCATATTTTTTATTTATATAGGATAGTATTGACTATACCTATATGAGTTCATAGTTTCATAAATGCGAATGGAAATATTTTTAAATATAATTCAAAATTTGTCCATAAAAAAAGTATCATTCCCTCACCGTTTTGTAACAGTGTGATTGGAGCAATACTCCAAAGCCTACCAAGTCCCACCTTATTTTTTTTTGTAGTTGGCAACACTGCCCTTGAGAACATACACTAGAGTGGACAATTGAAGAAAGGATGTTTTCTTAAAATCAATTTGACAAAAAGTTTTTTGATTATTACATTTTTAATGTCATTTCCTCATGTAATGTTATCAAAAGATAAGCATTTTTTTTAATAATCATAACATATTTTTATATGTTTTCGGTAGTAATAAAGTAATGTTTACAATTCGTAAGAAAGTAAGGTTATGTTCCTAAGTTTGTAGCAATTTTGTTTCGTTTTGTCATTCCCTCATCGTCATTCCCTCATAAAAATTTTAATGAGGGAATGAATTATTTTCTAATAAATATAGAATACTTTGACAAAAAGTTTGTTGAATATTACATTTTTAATGTCATTATCTCGTGTAATGTTATTAAAAGGTAAGCATTTTTTTATTTAATAATCATAGCATATTTTTATATTCTATATATATTTTTTATATTCAATTCAAACTCAAAACAGTTGGGGACCACTATAATATTTTCCTCAAACAAGACATATATACTACAACTTGAGCAAAAAAAAATCGATCACGAGTAAAAAAAAAAACTGATCAACTCGATAAAGCCATTTTCGACTTTTTTTGAGAATCAGCCTATTATTATTTTTTCACGTGTGGTGATGGAGTAAGAATACAATTCAACACCCCCTATCTTGTCCGTGGGTGATCGTAAGAGACCACTAAGGGACATAAAATGCATTTAACATCTATGCAAGAGAAGTAAAACTCGAAATAAAACCCTATACCAACACGTCTGACCAGCGCGGTATAGTAGGTTAATTTGCCTTCCATTACGGAGGAGGCCCGAGCCCAACAGTGGGACATATAGGGGCTGTGATGATGATGATGATTATTATTTTTTTATTGAATTTTTATAACATGTTTGGTGATAATTAGCTTCAGTGTTGAATTGTAACTTCGAACCTCGATACAATGTAATATTCTAGATGTAAATGAGTAGTTCTCTCAAATAGCAAAATAGCAGTACAATATGGGAGCCACAATACAATATACGCCCCCCGCGCCCATACAATATGGAAGATCCCCTCTCTTGCCCGTGGGTATCATAAAAGTCGATTAAGGGATATAATATGCATATATCATCTGTGCAAGAGAAGGAAAACTTGAAATAAATTCATATACCAACAAGTCTGACCAACGCGGTGTAGTAGATCAATTTCCCTCACTTTATGGAGGAGGCCCGAGCCCAACAGTGGGACATATGTGGACTGAGATGATGATGGGAGCCACTCGGTCCCCAAAATAAGGAACACCCGTGTATTTAACTTTAGTGACTCATCCGTCATCATATTATATCCCTGTCAGACTATACTAAAACGGAAATTATCATTACACGTTATGATTTGCGTTCACGAACAATTTTTGTAGGTCAAGTGTGAATCGACCTCGTTATTATGAAAGTATATCACTGAAATTGCGTTTTATTAGTTGTATATAATATTTTTTTTAAATCACAATACCCCGGTACTAAGGAAATAATCCTTCTTATCCAGACTCAGAACAGCAGTATGTGGTAGTCATGCGCAATATGTATCACTGCGCTGAAAAGAGTGATATATATCTTTTCACTGTAAAGATATATATCACTCATTTAGCTCACTTAGCTCAGTAGTCAATCACTTTATTAAATCAATCCTCTAGCTCACTTTAAAAATTCGCTCACTTTAAATCTATCGCTCAAACGAATCTATCACTCATACGAATCTATCCCTCATTTTTTCCATGATGGGCTTCGCTTTTTATTTCAATTACTCACACAATCGATAGTAAAACTTATTTTTTAATGTATATTAATGTTCTACAAAAACACTTAAGCATACAGAGAATTCTATTTAGATTTCTATTACTAGAGAAAAAAAGTCCTACATAAACAGTAACGCGCACAATTTAGACTATTTACAGTTCAGTCTATAAAAGTAAGTTATATTCAACACTCTGTCACATATTTCCAAGATACCCTGGGAGCAACTAATTACCCATAAAAAAGAATTTCAAAATACTTTATCACTCTAGTATCATAATATCAGAAAAGCATTACTAGTTGGTTATAATAAATCAAATTCAAATCTATTTACTAATAATAAATATTAAACTTTATATTTATAGAAATAGAGTCTATTCTCTTTTGACAACTTAATTATATCGATACGAAAAAAGTGTGAAATATCATTCTCGTCGGCGGGCTACGCAGCGCACCTATCTCGCTCATTTTTCGTTACCTTGTGAGAGACGTGAGAGTGAAACATTCTGCGATGCGAAGTGAGCGATGAGCTAGTGAGCTAGTGATCTACTGATATATTCGGCGCTCAAGTGAGCGAGTGATAGATTGTGTCTGTGTGAGTGATATAGCTCTTTTATATCATTCGCTCAGGAGCTACACAACTTTAGTATGTGGATCACACAAAACATTGTCCTGGGAATCGAACCCAAGGCGCTGGCACAGTAGGTCGGTGTCTTAATCTACTACGTACGCTATCTGTGCCGTCATTTTCAAATATCTGTCTGTTTCTCTAATAAACAAAAAAGGTTTGCCTGTTATTGAGAATATACGTATTGGTGATGGAATAAGAATACAATTTATAAAAACTTGATTATGAGCGAAAAATGATTGCGACACTTGGGAACCGAACCCACGCGATCGAAATCCGTTCCAATCGTGCTACCACTTACACCAGCGTGAGCTGTTGTATGACATTCAATTGTCGATTCGTATTATATTTTCGATTTTAAAGGAGACGTGTGCCATCTACCCTACAATGTTTACACTTCGTCAATCATTTTTCGCTCGTAATCAAGTTTTTATGCATAATCAAGCATGAAAGCAAAATTAATGCGGTCGAAATGCGATCTCTACGGAAAATCTGTGGAGTTAGACCAAAGAGTAAAATTATATTAACTGAAAAAGAGTGGCAACTCGATGGTAAAATATGCATGTATGGAAAGTGCTGCTACCTAGAGCTAAGGCGGTGAACTAAAGTTGAAGTAATATACATATATACCTACGTATCTACGTATTGTGTGTAATTATATAGGATTTTTCTTTACTATGAAACCTACCCTGAAATATAAAAACAACATATGAGCCGTTAACGAAACGGCAATAGTATAAACTTAATAATGAAAATTGAGATAATTTCCAGAACGAACATTAATAACCGAAAATAGATTATTGACAATAAGTACATACGCTAGGAACAAAAAAATAACAATTCTCAGTTGTCAAACTTTTGACAATTACAACAAAATGGCAGCTATGTTTGTACAAACAATCTGTAGGCGGCGCGACGATCAGTAAAAATAAGTAATGTTTTAACTGTGCCCCCCCAGAGTTAGACTAACCGACCGCATTCGCAACGACGACGTAAGAGAGCGAGTAGGTATGAAAGAGAGTATTAGTGTAAAGATGCGAAAGTGAATGCTCTGATGGTTCGGACATGTGGAAAGAATGCCGAACGAACGTCTGGTTAAGAAGATATACAATGCGAAAGTGAAAGGATGTAGGTACCGGGGGAGACCGAGACTATCCTACCTAGATCAGATCGGTCATGTACTAAGGGAAGGTGGAGTCAAGAGTCTCCGAAACCGGCGAGCGTGTATGAAGAGAATTATGAATGTTGAGGAAACGAGTGAAGTATGCAAGGATAGAGTTCTCTGGCACTCTGTTCTCTCTGCCTAACCTGCAAGGGATATGGCGTGATGATATGTATGTATGTATCAAGCAGCTTAAATGCTAAATTTCAGTAATTTGAAGAATACAGTTCATCATCAATCTTGCCCAAGGATGGAGTAAAAGACTACTAAGAGATACGCATATAACATCTATGTAAGAGATGGAAAACCTGAAGTAAAACCCCAGACCAGCGTGGTATAGTAAGTTAAATATCTTTCCTATTGCGCTGTAAACTCGTGCCCAACAGTGGGAGGTATATATTATATGCTGAGGTGTGATGATCATGATAGAGAATATCATTGAAACTGTCGATAGCAAATATTACAGACTTTTTTCTTTTTTTTTTGCGGTAGACTATGGACGTGGTCTCGCTCCGCCAAATCGGTCCGGGGTGACGTCTCCGGTGGCCGAATATTACAGACCTCGATTTTGGATTTTGCGGCTGTCAGTTATAAAATTATCAAATATGTCATCATCATTCTCCAGCTCTGATCTCAATTACTTGAGGTCGACGCGATATGTATTCCCTTTTTCATCGTACATATTGCATAAGTTATTGGCAATAGTTTTATGACCGGCCGCCTGGCTGACTGCAACCCTGCCTAGGAATATAATTATTGATCAAACGACATCAGGCGGCGTGCGCCCAGGTCGATATAAAGCTCTTAGTAATCGATTACGACATCATACAAGCACACATCCAGCAAAATAAAGGGTTAGTAGTATTCGTAGCCACACAGCAAAAAAAATGTCAAATATGTAAAAGTTACATACATACATATCATCACGCCATATCCCTTGCAGGGTTGGCAGAGAGAACAGAGTGCCAGAGAACTCTATCCTTGCATACTTCACTCGTTTCCTCAACATTCATAATTCAGTTCATACACGGACGCCGATTTCGGAGACTCTTGACTCCACCTACCTTCAGTACGTGACCAATCTGGTCTAGGTAGGTGAGTCTCGGTCTTCCCCGGTACCTACATCCTTCCACTTTCGCATTGTATATCTTCTCAACCAGACGTTCGTTCGGCATTCTTGCCACATGTCCGACCCATCGGAGCATTCCCTTTCGGATCTTTACACCAATACTCTCTTTCATACCTACTCGCTGTCTTACGTCGTCGTTTGTATGTAAAAGTTAAAAAATAAAAACACTGCAAAGTAGGTACATTCGTTTAAATCTCATTCTTTAAATGTTAATTAAATAGATGTTTCAGTAAATTAAAGTTAAAAATACTTTTCAGTATAGTATCATAAAAAAGAAAAATAATTCGTAAAAGTAATAATAGGAACATAACCAGATCGTACTCAAGGTTAGCCTAATTAACCATCACTTTGAAATATCACTTTGAAACCACTCCGAATTGTTTTAAAAAACAATTTTAAACGGCTAGAAATTAAAGTATATTTTTAATGAATTTTTTTTATTAAAAATACAATTTATAGTTTTTATGCAAATTTATTTAAAATAACTTTAAATTGTCAATATAGTGAAATTTAATTAAAACTAATCATTATTTAAAATTTTAGATTTAATAAACGCGTATTTGTCTAAAATAATTTGGGTTAGCATAAAAATAATAATGAAGTTACGTTTAGGTTGTCCTTGTAATTCGAACGAACGAATATAATTTCTATTTGAAATAAAACTATTTTTACTGATTCTATTGCGTTTGTATATGGGTTTTAAAATGTCGACGTTTCGAACACTTTACAGCGTTCATGGTCACTGGAGGATAAATACAAACGCGATGGAATCCGTAAAAATAGTTTTATTTCAAATGTGTAATAAATACTTCGCGTAAACATCGAAATATCAATATATATTAACAGAATGTAAAACATTTTCCTTCATCAGCAGGATGTAACACTTCCTGTTTCTCAGATAATTGTAAAATAATAATATAATATAATATATTATCCGTGTGGTGACGGAGTAAGAATACTATTCACCACCCCATATCATACCCGTGGGTGATCGTACGAGACGACTAAGGGATATAAAACGCATATAACATCTATGCGAGAGAAGGCAAACTCGAAACAAAACCCTATACCAACACGTCTGACCAGCGCGGTATAGTAGGTTAATTTCCCTCCCATTAGGTAGGAGGCCCGAGCCCAACAGTGGGACATTTATGGGCTGTGATGATGATGATGATGAGTATAATATAATCAATATTTTAACAAAAAAAAACTGACTTTAACTTTTAACTGGTGGACTAAGTTGAAACAGGACCACTCGGGAATCATCAGCTTTCAAATAATAAAAAAAAAACATCTAAATCGGGTTCACTTAACCAAAAGTTCTGAGGTAACACAAACTTAAAAAAAAATACAGTCTAATTGTGAACCGCCATCTTTTTTAAATCAGTTAAAAAGCTACACAATGCGTCATAAAGACATACACAATAGAAGTGAAAATTTAGTTATACGAAAAACTATTTTAAATATTTATTAATCACTTTTGATTAGCATAGATTCAATAATCTATTTTATCATTCAAATGAATCATAAAGCGATAAGAGCGTATCTCTAGTCTCTTCTGAATTTCACTAGAAAACAGCTTAAGCGGGTGCTATAACGCGTATTTTTCTGAGAAATTAACGAACACGTGTAAGTAAGCAATAAAGCAGTTGCTTGATCTCTTTACTTCGCGAAATTTTCATCGCTGAAGAAAAAATGTGTAACAGAATTTCAAAACCCTCCTATAAAGTTTCATTAAAAAAGACCTTTTTTAACACCTTCGGTGCCAAGAATGGTTTCCAATATCATACGTATTTTTATTTCATTTTTACTAATTTTATGGTACCCCAAACCCAAATAGACCAAAAGAGCTAAAAGCTTTTTTGTCTTTAAAGAAATGTATAAAAATCGTGAGCATTTGTGATACACAACGACTTAAACGCAATGTACACGGTGTATCATTTTTGATACACTGGCGCCGAAGGTGTTAAAGATGAAGTACTTTCTTTGTAGATATAGTTATTGTTATGTATTTTATAACTACACATACGTCATTTTTAATCGATATTAAAGTACTTTCCATGGCCCAATGCAATTGTTATAGAGTTCAAGGTGACCCTATTTCTTTAAAAATGAAAGCGGTGACGTTTGTTTATCAAGCAGGGCTGCCATTTTATTATATGATTAAGTGAAAACATTTTTGTTTTAATAAATAGTGAACGATAAACGCATTGAGTATCCTTATTTTATCGCGACTATTTTGTTTAAATTGCTGGAACCGCTTCCTTGTCATCCGTGACCGGTGCGGCGGGTTACCCTTTCGGCTATCATTTCTGTCAACGCACCAGCAACAAACATTTGCTCCAGCAACTTTATTGATTTGGGATCTAGTCACCCCAGCAACTTTTTTAATACTTCTAGTTACGACGCTGTTGACAGTTCTCTGTCTACAGCCGCGGGCCGGTCCGTCCGGAGTAGTACCACACTCTCGCATAAGATCGACATCTGAATAATGACAACGTGCTATTGCGCTTCGTTCAGTGAGTGAGAGAGCCGGAAGCCCAACTGGGTGGTTTTGGGGATTATAATGGTAGGCAGCGGCCTAGCTATAGCCTTGGTTATAGCAAAGGTCAATGGGTGGCAGTGACACTTACCATCAGGTGTGATGTTTGCTCGTTTGCCACCAATAAGCAATAAAAAAAAAACAACTGTGTTTCCAGGGCGTCGCCCTCACAAGCAGCACACCTGATTGTAAGTGCTACTGGTGCCAATGGAACTTTGCATTACCAGGGATTCAGATAGGCCTATCAAAAAAACTCCAAACCCATCCAGATAGTTGGGCTACCGGCTCTCTCGCTCACAGAACGAATCGTAAAGGTACATTGCCACAGCTCATACGTCGATTTTCTGCGAGAGTGTGGTACTACCGCAGACGGACCAGACCGCGGCGGTAGACAGAATACTCAACAGTTTGACCCTACCATTATAAACAAATATAGAATTTCACGTACGTAAATTACGTTATCTACTAGATTTACTATATATAATAAATCAAATCATTTATTATGCATAAGCCCCATAGGGGCACTTACATATTGTCAGTTTTACATTGATGTTTTTTTAAATTTAATTTATTTAATCTACCACCGGATCGGAAAGCAGCCACATACTGAGAAGATCCGGCAAGAAACTCAGTGGGCCTGTAATTTTTTTTTAATTATATATTTTCACGAAAGTGATTGGTTACAAGTTTAATTTATGTTAGCTCCAGTGACATGCCCTTCGAGTAAATAATCATTTCTTAAAATTTTGTACATAAAGAATCATTTCTTAAAATATGCAATTTACTTGGCCTTTTCCCCGAGTATTATATTATTTTTCCTCTAGATAAGAGAGGGACGCCTATAAGTAATAAGATAATAAAGTACATAGTGTTGAATGATTTTTTTAATCAATTACTTTTGCAATATATAAGATTTTATAAGTGGCAGGACCACGCTGTTGACAGTTTTCTGTCTTCAGCCGCGGGCCGGTCCGTTCGGGGTAGCACCACACTCTCGCAGAAGATCGACCTCTGAGTAATGGCAATGTTCTATTGCGCCTCATTCGGTGAGCGAAAGAGCCGGAAGCCCAACTGGGTGGATTTGGGGTTTGTATTGGTAGGCAGCGGCCTAACTATACCCTTGGTATTGCAAAGGTCCATGGGTGGCAGTAACACTTACCATCAGATGTGCTGCTTGCTCGTTTGTCACCATATCTTACCCGTGGGTGGATCGTAAGAGACGATAAGGGATATAAAACTCATATAACATCTATACAAAAGAAGGCAAACACGATACAAAACTCTATATCAACATGTCTGACCAGCGTAGTATAGTAGGTCAATTTTCCTCTCATTACAGATGAGGTTCAAGCCCAACAGTGGGAAGTATATGAGCTCAGATGATGTACTGTATTAGCAAGAAATCTTTGTATTTAATAGGATTACACAATCACGATTAATAAAATCTAAGAACATAAACTAGATCCTAAATCAACAATCATTCGTCGATTGCACAAATATGCCTTACGTGAAAACTGCACAGAAGACAACAAAACAGAACAACAGAATAGTTCTACTCAATTTCCCTGGTAATTTCTCAGTCGGTTTTTACAACTCCCACGTGTAAATACATACATATACATATCATCACGCCATATCCCTTGCAGGGTAGACAGAGAGAACAGAGTGCCAGAGAACTCTATCCTTGCATGCTTCACTCGCTTCCTCAACATTCATAATTCTCTTCATACACGCTCGCCGGTTTCGGAGACTCTTGACTCCACCTTCCTTCAGTACGTGCCAATCTGGTCTAGCTAGGTGAGTCTCTGTCTCCCCCGATACCTACATCCTTCCACTTTCGCATTGTATATCTTCTTAACTAGACGTTCGTTCGGCATTCTTTCCACATGTCCGAACCATCGGAGCATTCCCTTTCGCATCTTTACACCAATACTCTCTTTCATACCTACTCGCTCTCTTACGTAAATAACGCGTAAATATTCTTAAACCGTTGAAACACCGGCTGCACTCATCAATCTATGTAGCCATGGCTGTCATACTGCGCTTGTACACCTATCAATCTAGTTAGGAGTGACCGCCATACATCCGAGACGAGATTAAAATGTCGTATGTTGATGTAAATATAACTAGTGAAACTTTTAAATGCAGTTCACACCTGATTTTACATTTGTAAGTTTTTTTCTTTGTATGTAGTATGCTTTCCGTGTGATGATGGAGTGATAATATATTTAATCCCCTCTTAACATACACCCTTTCTTATACGTAAGTGTTGTAAAATATGACGAAGGAGTATACATATATAACATTTATGCAAGAGATATAAAACTCAAAATATGAGCGAATTCCCAACTACTTCTTTTATAAAGTCGATAAAATACTATTTAATTTCTAAAAATCATCATTATCATCCCTGCTTTTATCCCGATTACTCGAGGTTGACACAATATATAACCCCTGCTTTATTGTACATGTTATAAAAGTTATTGGCAATAGTTTTATCACTGGCCGCTTGCCTGACATCAACTCTTTTTGGTAATATAATTCTTGACTAGCATTTCAATTTTCAGCATCGCATAGAGTTGACCTAACTCAATATTAAGCTCTTAATCGTCTTTTACGACATCCACCAGTAAAATAAGGGCAGTATTAGTATCCGTTACCACACAGTATTATAATTTCTAAAAATATTTGCTAATAAGTTATAGAAACGAATCTAATCAAAAACAAGATACCCAAGTTATCAATTTTATAGCCCCACTATTAGATAAAAATAGACAGATAATGATCAAAAATAGTTTACCAATGTATACATTAACACATATTACGTGATTGAAGACGAAAATAAAAGTGGCAAACAGGTTTTTTATGATTACTACATAGTTGTGTAATACATTTTGTATACAAAGAACACCAACTTGTCAGATGTACTTTTGTTTTCTGATAGACGAAATGTGGGGCTTGAAATAGTGTTTATGCATACATTGAATGTAGGGATAGCATTTGATTGATTCACCGGATCCGGTACCAGTATACCGGGTCCGGTATTAGCAAATTCTTGGCAAAATAATAGAGCTGTTGCATAAGTAGGCACTTTATATGCTTTGCGCGTGGTGTTCATACGTGCGAGTCGTTGGACGCCGAGTTTCCCCAGCCCACTACGCTGCGCCAGTACCACGGCGCTACCCGCATCCCGCATTCGTATATATTTTTTTTATTTTGTCTTATGGTGGCAAACAAGCAGACAGCACACCTGCTAATAACAGCTCATTTTAAGCCGAAAAGCAAAAATCATTCTGATTTGATCAATCCGGCCGGATTGCTGAAAAGACGGTCGGATCCGGCCGGACTGAAAATGACGCCGGATTGCAATCCCTTATTTAATGCCAGCATACTATAAAAAGTTATACCCTCAAAAATAATGGAGATACTTATTCTGCGTAGATTATCCCCCATTATCTCTTCAAATAAACTGTTACCAGACCACCAGTTTGGTTTTCGTCGGGGACACAGTACCATAGAGCAAGTGCACAGATTAGTGGATCATATAAACAAAGCGTTTGAATCAAAACAATATAGTGCTGCCGCCTTTTTAGACATATCTCAGGCTTTTGATCGTGTGTGGCATGACGGACTACTGTTCAAAGCGAAGCGAGACCTACCTATAAATTTCTACAACCTTATAAAGTCTTACCTAAGTGACAGATATTTTTTTGTAAAACAAGGTGAAGAGATGACTTCCTTGCATACTGTCAAAGCTGGAGTTCCTCAGGGTAGTGTACTGGGCTCAACGCTGTATCTGCTTTTCACAGCAGATCTCCCAACGACCGAGGGTGTCGTAACTGGAACATTTGCTGATGACACAGCAATTCTCTCAGTGGATGTATCACCCGACGTTGCTGCAGAAAAGCTACAATCTAGTCTCGATCAAATATCCAGATGGCTCAAAGACTGGCGAATCAAGGCCAACATAACTAAATCTGTCCAAGTGACTTTTACTAACAAGAAAGGGACATGTCCCCCTGTCAGTCTAAACGGATTACATCTCCCGCAAGAGGATTACGCCAGGTATCTTGGAATATATTTGGATAGACGCCTGACTTGGAAGAAGCACATATTCACCAAGCGGTTGGCTATGGGCCAACAAATGCGCACTATGTACTGGCTACTAAGTAAAAACTCTCAACTCTCACTCGACAATAAATTATTGCTATATAAATGCATAATAAAACCCATATGGACCTACGGCCTACAGCTGTGGGGTTCAGCAGCAAAATCAAACATTGAAATAATACAAAGGTTCCAGTCAAAAATATTAAGAATTATAACGAACGCACCTTGGTATATCTCAAATAACAGACTCCATTACGAGCTCTGCATCAAGACTGTAGTCGAAGAAATTTCAGAAAAAGCCAAAGCGTATAAAGTGCGAGTTTCACATCATCCAAACAAGCTGGCAGTAAATTTAATGAACACCCAAACATTCGCTAGAAGATTGAAAAGAAAGATACCACAAGACTTAATTTAGGAGGGTACACGAGCAAACGGGGCTGTCACTGGACAGCTCCCGTACAAAGCCACTATCATCGTCAAACATATTGCTGAATATCTTGTAAAATGATAGATTGCAATAAAAAAAAAAAAAAAAAAAAAAAAAAAAAAAAAAAATACTATAAAAAGTTAACGATTTAGAGATATCAAGTAAGAAAAGTAGGCAAAAATGGTACAAAACTAACTTTAAGATTGATTTTTATATTATTTGTTGTAGGATTACTTCAAACACATAATTATTCAAACAGCTAAATCTTATAGGCCAAACATGACCGTGACCCCAAAACGTTCATTCAACATAGTATTTTTGTAATAGCGCCATCTATCCAAATATTATCTATATCTATAAAAGAGGAAGTTTGTATATACGACATCACTAAACTCAAACTATTTGACTGATCATTATGAAAATTGTTATATATATATATATACACTACCGTCCAAAAGTTTGGAAGCAGCAAGGTAAAATCGAATAAAACCAAACTAAGTCATTTAAATTTAAATGTATTGATAAAAAAATAAAGAACAAACAGAAACTAACTTAAACAAAATAAAAAAATAATATACAATGGTAAATTAGATTAAATTTTAGCTTCATCAAAGTGTCCACCTTTCTCCTTTATAATCTTCTCACATATTCTGGGCATTCTATTAATCAATTTTTTAAAATAATCTTCATCTAATTTGTTCCATTCGTTCTCTAATAGCTGCCACAAATGTTCTGAGCTCGTAGGACAACGACTTTTCACCCTCCTGTCAAGTTCATCCCAAACAAGTTCAATGGGAGAAAGATCAGGGGATTGAGATGGCCATTGCATGATGTTTAAAATGTTTTCAGCTTTTTTCTTGTTTAAAAAGTTCTGGCACAATTTAGACGAATGCTTAGGATCATTATCCTGTTGAAAAATGAATCCAGAACCAATGAGACTTAGTCCACTGGGTATGGCAGAATCTTGGAGAATTTTTAAATAGCCTTCCTTGTTTAATTTTCCGGTTATCCTCACAAGATTGCCGGGTTTACTGTTGCCAAAACACCCCCAAACCATGACATTACCACCACCATGTTTGATGGTAGGCACTGTACATGCCTCTGAAGCCCTCTCTTCTTTTGACCGGCGTACAAAGACACGTCTATTGGATCCGAAAATCTGAAATTTTGATTCGTCACTCCAAAGGACATTTTCCCATTGTTCTATAGTCCAGTTTTTATGCGCTTTTGCCCATTCTAGTCTATTTTTCTTATGTCGATTTGTTAGTTTGGGTTTTTTAGCAGCAACACATCCTCTTAATCCCGCAGACAGTAAGCGTCTTTTAACAGTAGTTGTTGAAATGGGTGTTTCTCGCGTATCATTCAGAGCTGCAGTGATCTGTGGTGCAGTTAAGCGTCGATTCCGTTTAGAAAGAACTCTAATGAAGTTGTCCTCTTGATTTGTTGTGGATTTGGGCCTACCAGATCTCTTTCTATCTTCATTTTTCCCCGTTTCTTGTTTTCTAGCAAGGGTATAGTGGACACCTTTACAAGAAATTCCGAGCCTTTCTGCGATTTGACGTTCACTGTATCCTTCCTCGCGTAGAGTGCAAATAGCGCTTCGCTGTTCAAGCGTGATTTGCTTGCGTTTTGCCATTTTCAGAAGAAAAAATACGGTCAAAGTAGTAGCCGATATCTTTCGAATACAGACAATGTTAATATCACAACTTTCACGTGCCAATGCTCAAGTGCGACTGAATAAGGTCTAAAAAAGTTAAAACCAGCAAACATTATCAATAAAACTACACCATTGCATAGGATAAAGTAGCCGACGGATTAAGTCATAAAACACGTGTTTCGTCAATATTAAGGAATTCCATAAAACTTGATGAATGTAGGATAATAATCCTTTTGTGTTTGTGTAGACAGTCGTAAAAGGTTGTAAAACTTAAGATTATTGCTAATTTTTACCGCTATTAGTCGGCATTTATTTGTTTTGTTTGAAAACAGGTGTGCTTCCAAACTTTTGGACGGTAGTGTATATATGTATTTTTTCACGGAGAAGGTTATATGTTATCCCCATTGATGTAACTCGCCACCAGGAGGCGCTGCGATATATCGACGATCGGTATCCTGGCATTAAATGTAGATTGTACATAAGAGCACTATTCGAAACACCACATTATGTTTTTCATAGTATAAAGTATGTCCTACAAACCTTGGTTCTTAGTCTATTATTCTTAGTATTGACGCTTTCATGGAAGGTTCTTTCTCGTATTGGCAATCAGCTACTTATACGAGCCATTTTTACCAGTATCGGGTAACAACTTTCTTCACGCGTTTAATATTTTCATGTTATTAATTGTCCGTCAGTAATTCAAATCATCGCCATCTGTACTATGGCTGCACTGTTAATGGTAAATTTTGGGAATATTGATGAAAAACTAAAACTTTGTAAAGCACTTTTATATCACATTCTACATCCCAGCACTTCCGTCGCATCACATTACATAAAATTCCATCAAAATTATCTAATATAACACGTTAAAACATTAAAATATCGATAAATAGTGACCATCGTTAGAGCAACTTTCAAACTTTCTATAATACGCTGCATGTAGTCTACTTCTACTTCTCATCCGTTGCGTTGCTTTTCTAGCACATCTTGCCGACGCATTTTTTTTTCTCCTTGCGGTGGACTACGGAGGTTATCGCGCTGCGCCAAATCGGTCTGGGACGTCGTCCTCACGCGGCGGCCTCACTTCGGGTGACCGGACTAGTCCGACTTGCCGGCCCATACACTAATCTTATCAAGATTTCAAAAGCTTTATTGGTCTATTTAAGGGGTGCTTGATAGGAGAATAAGGTTCCAAAAAAAAATTTCCCCTGCTTAAGTATACGTTTTGAAAAGAATTACTTGCTGTAACATACCTATTAATTTCCCTGTAACTTTTAAACGAGGTTTAGGGCCATACGTATTCATTACGGTATTATACCCCTATATAGAAAGTACCATACATTTGTACGCCACACAGTCGGCAAACATGTCTGAACATCTCAACTGTAACATCTTGCATGCACATTAATGTTTGTATGTATACACATGTTTCACAAATAAATTTTTACTTTACTTTACTTTACCATTATTCCAAGTTGATGAAACTGCACGCTTGCCACATAATTCAATAAAAATATTAATTAATATTGTGATGTCATTTGTGGATAAAGATATCATATAATGAAAAATATACGTCTGATAACCTTATTGAAAGGTAATTGCTATCAGACGAACATATGTCCATTGGCATTTAATACATGTTTCCAATATTGTAACTACTTATATTCATTAGGCATAATGACTATATTTAAATAATCAGAATATAAATAGTATATTCGAAAAATATCTTAAGAATATTATATAAAAGACCCAGTTTTATTGCAAACATCGAGATTCATAAGATTTTTAATGAATTAAAAGTATAAAATACTGCAATCGGTTATGTTAACTGAAACAGCAATCAGAGCAAAGCTGAACGAATGACGTCACACCTAAGTAAACTCCTGCGTGCCGATAAAGTTTGTGATTACGCGTTTCAATTGTAGAAAAACCAAACATGGTCAATGATGGAGCAATATGATGTTTACTGATATTACTGAGCCGTGACGTCACAGCGGGTGCGATTTCCACGTAATCGTAAGGAGCAGTGACATATTATATTTTTTATCCATTTTGTTGAAAGCCTTTTGCGTTGTTGTTATATGCATATTTTATCACTTAGTCGTCTCTTACGACACCTATAGACATGAAAGGGGGTGGTGAATTGTATAATTGTTTTAACTCACGGGAATGTTTAGTAGGTCTAGCTGCTCTAGCATCTAGTTACAAGTCAACGTCTGCGCAGTCACAATGACGAATACAGGTGTAAGTACACGGATATACAGATAATAACAACAAGGTCGTATATATATTAACTTGCCGAAAACGATGTATCATATCAACTTTTATTTTATCATTACTACATTACATTGCTTTTATACATTCCTCTATTTAATCGGATAAAAATGCGAATTTACAAGCGCGGGGTTCGAAATCAAAGGCTATATTCTGTGAGTCAGCTTCGTCTTCAGCTTACAGTTTGTTACTAGTGACGGATTTATATAGTCTAGGTACGTGAGACCTAGGGCGGCATAATTTTAGAGACATGTTTAGATGACAGTCCTAAAATTTTAGGAGCGTTATGAAAATTTAAAAGGCTGGCATATCTCACGACGCCTAGGACAACAAACATAAATCTATCAAATAAGAACGGTAGGAAGATTAAAAAGGATGCCATGTCCCGCGGTGCCTAAGCTATTAGGCGCAAGATTTTCTCAACATTTAACATGAATTTGGTTTACACCATAAGAATCAATTCAGACCAATTAAACATAGGTTGCCATTTTTACGTATTTATTTTATCGCGTTTGTATTTATTTGACTAAGGCGGTTTATTACTAATAGAAAAAAGGAAATAATGATCATGTATTCATAAGTTTAATACTCGCGTAATATGAGGGTTGGGTCTCCGGTTCTCCCGCTCACAGAAAGAAGGCCAGTGGAACCTTGCTAGCACCAGACGTCGATTTTTTGCGAGAGTATAGTACTATCCTGAACGACCCATTTATGGCTGCAAAAAATGCCAATGTGGTAGCCCTTCCACTACTACTTTGGTTCTATAGTTTTTATTTTATTCCAAGTTAAAAATATAGTGTGTCCTGGACCATGACTGGTTTGTGATTCTTTACAAAAAAATCCTCTTTTAACACTTGATATGGTATCAGCGAACGACCAATGGTGTTTAACTGGAATGTGTCATCAGGATAGGCTTATCATAATAATGATAACGACAGATAAAGGTTTTTGACACAGTGGAATAGTGGTCCGCGCCAATAAAGCATGGCTCAGGTAATGTTTTAATAATATCACCTGCATGCAAAATAAACCTTGTTTTACAAAATTTTGATATTCCTATCACTGACCAATTCTTTGTCATATTCAAGTCTGACATATTGTTTTAGTAAATAAAATTAGAAACTAGGTTCACATACGCGTAATTAAATTCATCTTTCGACAGCGAAATCGACAGTTCACTACCCGAAGACTGATTGATTTCGGTTTCGAAGTAATGGAAATGGAGACTCGTTTCACGGCGTTTATTTATTTATCCGGACCTTGGTTTCGTGTTCAGTATAACTAACATGTTTTTAATACCAAACCAACAGGACGCTCGCAGAAAGTAAGAAATAGGCAAAAATAAGAAGTTATATTAATGTTTATAAAAAAAAACAAGGACTTAAAAATATATTGTTCAAACAAATGTCCAGATTTTAGAGTATGTCTACGGTAATTGAGGTTACTCGCGTATCCGCTGTATGTTCAGTGAGAATGTCTACTAAAATAGGTTAATAGGACAATAATCTCCTCATTAAATGGAGGCGAATTGGACTACAAAATTGCTCCATGGATACTTGCTATTTTGGGATTATATTTTGTACTTCTCAGTCCACATATATACGTCTCACTGTTTGCCATTAACGTTCTCCATTATGGCAAGAAAATTTGCTGGTCAGACTAGTAGTTGCCTTTTTCTTATTTTCTTTGTTTTTACCTATTTAACCCTTTAATTCGTAATGTTGAAAATACTCAACGTCCGAAAAACTAAAACTCTATAGCCACATTTTACCAATAATATATTATTTTTTGTAATATCGTATTTATACAAATCGGAACGCATCTAAAAAAAAATAGAAGTTTCAAATACGGTCTGTCATTTGACAGTTGTGGCTAAAATGGCGCCAATTCAGAAGCAACGGACGGACGCAAGGTAAGAATAATTGATAATTCAGGTTTTTTGCATGATTTGTGATAAACGATGTTTCTCAATGAAGTTACTAATATTTATGCTATATATATAACATAAAATTTTAGTTGATGGTTCAGTAAATAATGAGTAAAAACAATGTAAGTACGCATGGTGAGTATTCTTAACATTGCGAGATATAGAACAAAGAACATAAACTTTGTTATGTTAAGTATACTCAACAGTGCGAGAGTTTTGATAAAATAGTTGATATTATTTATGTTGTGGATATTTGACATTGCGCTTTATTGGATTTTTTTTATTACAAGTTTTTATATCAATTGTTTATATTTTTCACATTTTTCTTGGTGTTGGAATGGTAATTGCACGTTTTTTTGCTTGCTTCAGACTGCATTAAAATGGGAACGGCTAAAAAAAAATAATGGCACTAATTCCGCCCAAAAGGGCAGCCTCTTCTAGTAGTAGTAGCGCTTCTGAAGATGAAGTTATTATACAACCTTTTAGCAAGCCTCGTCATCGATTTGACTCTAGCAGCTCTGCAGTTACTTCAGAGCCAAAATCCATACAATCATCACTCGAAAATTTAAACTTACTTGAAAGTTCAGATAGTGATATAGCTACACATGACGCTAACAGGGCTGTTTTATCAGTTGAAGATGTTGTTCCTTTAACACCCATAATGTCAGAAATATTTCCTGTGAACAAGTCACCATATCAACTGCCTACACTTCACTCTATATCAGCAATATTATCACCTTCAACTCCTATTATAGCGCAGCACACTCGATCTAAGCGAAAAGCTAAAAATCCAGCAGTTGGGCCATCCCACGTTACAAAGAAAGTAAAAAGATACCTCAGGCAACCTTTAGCTTTTAAGTGGAAATCAGCTAAATTTAAATATCCCGCTATTGTGGACGCAGTACAATTTAGCTCACCATTCGATGTACATAACAAGTCTCCATTGGATTATTTTCATTTTTTTTTCTCAGAAGATATTTATACTATTATTACTGACAATACAAATCTTTACTCAGTACAAAGCAGTCAGACGGCCATGTGTGCTAATGTAACTACGGACGACATGACGTGACTTTATTTCAATAACGATTATAATGGGTGTTGTTTCTATGCCCTCATATAGGGACTATTGGTCGAAGGAGCTGCGATTTCCGCCAATAGCCGAAGTCATGCCTTTAAAGAAATATGAAAAATTAAGAAAATTTCTACATTTTGCGGACAATAGCGAAATTAATGATGACAGGTATTTTATGGTTCGACCACTGATGGAAAAATACGACAAAACTGTCTGAAACTAGACGAAGAGGGTCGTTTTAGTGTGGACGAAATGATGGTTCCATACAAAGAAACAAGAGCGGGAAGCCGTCGTCAATATATGCCCAAGAAACCTAAGAAATGGGGTTTTAAAATAAAAATTCGTGCGGGTGTGTCTGGCCTTGTGTATGATTTTTACCATATGGAGGAGAAGATATATTTAGAAACCATTTTTTAATGAGTATGAGGATAGTCTGGGACTCGGAGCCAAAGTGGTGTTGGCTCTCTGCAAGACAATTAAAAATAATCCATCCGTAGTTTACTTTGATAACTTTTTTTACGTCATTAGAATTAATTCATTTACTACGCGACAGTTATGGTATTTTTAGTTTGGGCACAATAAAAAGCAATAGATTAAGAGGTTGTCAAAATAATTTTCCAACTGATAAAGCGCTATCCAAAAAAGGCAGAGGCAATAGTAAACAAATGGTCTGTAACGAAAACCGATTGGCCGTTGTCAAGTGGTATGACAATAAAGCAGTTACACTAGCCAGCTCATTTATTGATTCATACCTTATGGAGAAAATTAAACGTTATTGCAAATATACTAAAACAAAAGAAGATGTTGATTGTCCTGCAATAGTCAGACAGTATAATATACATATGGGAGGTGTTGACCTCGCCGATATGTTAGTCTCATTATACAGATCTAATTTTAAGACTAAACGGTGGTACATGGCTATATTTTCACAATGTCTTGATATTTGCGTCAATAACGCATGGTTATTGTATCGGAGAGATTTAGGAAACAAAAAGACATTACCACTGAAAAACTTTAGGATCTAGATTTATAAAGAACTGTTAAAGAGAGAAAGAGTAAGTCACACTGAACCTGTAAGAACCACTGGTTTGAAAATTAAAACCCCAGTTGCACCTAGGCCTCCTGAATCAGTCCGATACGACAACATTGGCCATTTTCCCATTTTTACATCCTATGGTAGGTGCAAATATTGCAAAAATGGATTTGCGAACATAGAATGTACTAAATGTAATTTAAGATTGTGTCTAGTTGCTAAGAGAAACTGTTTTCATGATTATCATGTCCTTAAATAAATATTTTCTTTTTTATTCTGACTTTATTTCTATTCCCATTATCATGATCCACTGGATAATGTTGAGAATACTTAACATAAATGATTATATGTAAGTTTTGCACTGTTGAGTAATGTTGAGTATTTTTAACATATGTTATTTACATAAGTATATAAATATTTTTTTTATATATATTTTTTTATATTCATATAGACTAAGTTTTATCTAAATAAAATAATTAGCAAAATGCATTTTTTTTTACCTTGCTCATTAAAGGGTTAACCGTTAGAATACGGTGCGCCGCGATGGCGTTGCATTCGTTAGGAACGATAAATGGGACGCAGCTGTATCACCTCGCCATGTTTGAGTTGTCGGTCGGCTGGTATGTGTGTTCTAACTTCGCGCGCTTTTTGTAAATCAACGACGGCTGTTTTTTTTGCGCAACGGAATTATTTGAATTAAATTTTGCACTTTTTATTTGCATATTAATATTTCATAGTATTTTTATATGCACAGCAATTAAGATTAAAGAAAAAACATCGTAATTAAACAGTTCTATAAAATCTTTTCCGCGTGATGATAGAGCAAGAACACAATTCACCAACACAATCTTGCCTGTGGTTAATCGTAAGAGACGAATAAGGGATATAAAACGCATATAACATCTATGCAAGAGAAGGAAAACTCGATACAAAAGCCTATACCAACACATCCAACCAGCGTGGTATAGTATGATAATTTCCTTCCCATTATGGAGGAGGCTCGAGCTGTGTGGTAGCGGCTACGAATACTACCAACCCTTACTTTGCTCGTGGATGTCGTAAAAGATGACTAAGAGCCTTATAACGACCTGGGCCAACTCCATCTGATGCCGTTTGGTCAACAATTACATTCCCAAGGAGGGTTGACGTATGGCAGGCGGCCGCTCATAATACTATTGCCAATAACTTTTACAATATGTACTATGAAAGAAGAGTACATATTGTATCGAACCCTAATGGTTGGGAGAATGATGATATTGGGAAGGCTCGAGCCCAACAGTGGGAGATGTATGAGCTGAGATGATGAAGATGAAGTTTATTTCTGATAATCATAATGACACGTATGGTTGCCAACCGTACTCCAAAATCGAGTATTCTACTCTAAATAATTTAGAGTTAGAACGCTTGAAGTCGTACAATTCATTCAAAAACAATGAAAAAATTCTTATATGCTGCAAAAATAACCACAAAAATGTATTTTGACAAATTATAATACATACTCGCAATTCTCATTTTTTTTTAGAAGTGCGTACTATTTATTTGTCTGCTTTGAAATTAGATATACTTTATTTCTTTCTAATGAAATTTGGCGTCACTAATGTAATAATAACTTCTCTATAATGATATCTTCTTCTTTTCTGACTTTAATAGCCTTCAATGGAGACATGACACTATGTAGTCTTGATCCAATGCCATAATATTTATTGACCTTGACATCCCGACCTGTATGTTCTTATTATGATCGAACAACAGCCGCCAAGACGCCACGCTTTCGTGAGTCGATCGGATTTCTTGGCGTCACCGTGTCTACTTTGCAAATGTTACTATTACATCTATTTTAGTAAATATTTTGCCAAATCATTCATAGCCCTATTGGTTTTGCCAAATACGTTCGTGTAAAAAGTATTCGAAGCATCGAGTAATTAATAAAATGACCATAAGAGCCGTAAAAATTGTTTTATTTTCAGATAGTAACTTGAATTAATCACATATTTATTTTTATTTTGCGAGATATGTTTTATTTAAATTATAAATAATTCTCTTAAAAATAATATCTGTATATAAATACTTCAACGACAATTTCACGTGAACTTTTTATTACGTCGGTTGTTATGACTACTATGTTTACATAATAGCTCAATAGCATATCCGGCACGGAGCAAATACAATGCTCCGTGATATCCGGTTACTTCCTGATTTACTAACGTAGCGTAATTAACGATTTATGGGCCTTTTTATAAACTGATTTCGTAGGATTTAGGATTTGGCTATGATTTTTGAAACCAACCTTTAGTTCGTTTTGACCTTTTTTCTCAGGTTAGGGGGCGTTCAAGTATTACGTAACGCAATTTTTGATGATTTTTGATACTAAGTAACGCGCCGTAACGTTTCTCTGTACACCCTTCCCCCTTCCTGAACGTTACGTAACACCCAAGTGACCGTTTTTAAACGTATTTGCGGCAATAATAAATACAAAATGAGCTTCAGAACTCTCAATACATGTGTATATTGTATTCATCATCTAAAAATAAAATTTGTTTGGCAACTTGGGAAATTTTAATTCCCTAGTTTTTTATTTAATAAAATAACAATGTTACGTAACGCGTTGTTTGAACCCCCTCCCGGCTATGTAACGCATTGTAACATTTTACAAGACTATCAACCGCCCCCCCCAAAAATTGCGTTGCGTAATACTTGAACGCCCCCTTAGGATCTTCAAAATTTCACTGGGTGTCGTAAAAGACGACTAAGAATTACATCGCCCGGGACAACTCCATCTGATTCCATTTGATCAACAATTACATTCCGAAAGAATGTCGACATCAGGCGGGCGGCTGGTTATAAAACTATTGTCTAAACTTTTGCAATATGTACTGTGAAACATATGGCGTGGACTCCATGCGATTGGAATGAGAACAGGATGATCATAATACAAGTAAATCAAATTTAATAATTTATAAAAGTTACTAGACAGGAAGCGGAGTGGTCTAGAAATCGACGTCCTATGCCGACTGTTGTGGGTTCTGTCGCCACGCACGATAGCTCTCTGGTGCTCTATATATGTAGCCGTTAATTGTATACTTCCAAAATGAATGATATAAAGATTCATTTCTCAGTACGAATGTAGTCTGAAAAAAATTATAGTACATAGGCTGACATTGATCGAGTTATGTTCTTTCTTAAAAGCTTATATTTAACTTCGTTTGTCCTGATATTTTTCAATCAATACTCCACCCCCTTTCGCTCAAGATATTCGGGCTGAAATTGGCACACACGCTAAGTTCACATGACAATGCACAATTATTTAAATGGCGCCATTTTTGATCCAATATCGCACGTCATGAAAATCGTCATTGTTTTATTAAAAAGTAATAGGTACTTGTGCAACTACAAATGAGATTATCAAATATTTTTCTTAGGATCATAATTATATTTTCATACATTTAAATAGTGGTAAGACCACGCTGTAGATTCTCTCTGTCTACAGCTGCGGGCCGGTCCGTCCGGGGTAGTACCACACTCTCGCAGAAGATCGACGTCTGAGTAATGGCAATGTGCTATTTAGCTTCGTTCGGTAAGCGAGAGAGCCGGAAGCCCAACTGGGTGGGTTTGGGGTTTGTATTGGTAGGCAGCGGCCTAGCTATACCCCTGGAATTGCAAAGGTCCATGGGCGGCAGTGACACATAACATCAAGTGTGCCGTCTGCTCGTTTGCCACCACAAGCAATAAAAAATTCTACTACTGAAAGGATGGGCAGTATTGAAGAAAATTTGTGTCAGTGACGAAAACATTAACGAACGCCTGACCTGGCATTTATGTACATATGATGAGAAGTGATAGAAGCAATGATATAAAGAAATTATTCAGTTTGGATATTGAAGGCTTTAGTAAAAGGTCCAAGAAACATAGATGGACTGCGTAAAGCATGACATAGATAGACAAACGGTGAACTTAGAGATGACATCTAAAAGGATTGTGTGGAAAGAGAGGACGTTAACTTTGAATTTAAGTAATTGGGATAACAGCACGATGAGGATAAACATTTGCATAAATTCAACTTTTTATTATAGATTTAAATCTGAGAGATCTTTTTTTAGCGTTTCGTCCACAACGGTTTAATACACTTGATTTTCATTAAAACACCTTCTCATTTTCAGTAAAAGATACCTAATTCGTCATGGTTTCAAGATCACATATGAATGATGATTTTTGAATTTGTTTGCAGGCAGCAGGTTATGCGCCACCGCCGGGCGGTGTCGGTGAAGATGGCGAGGTCAAAGGATTCGATTTTACTGAGAAAAGCATACGCAGGGCGTTCATTCGAAAGGTAATATATCAATGGATAATCTTATTACGTATATTAAAATTATAGGGAATAATTATTCGAATCTGTTACATCGGATTCGGATACATTTTCATTTCGAGTATCCGCTAGTTTCGGTTAAGATTACGGAGCTCCATAATATTTCTGACTTAAACTATAACTTGCTTTGGTAGGCTATGGTCTCGTCAGACTTCGTCCTAGCTTATGTACACAACACCGCTCCCACCCGGCACAACTGTTCATTGAATACTGTTCATTGAAAAGCAGACCGCTCGCTGCTAATTTATGTTATCAATGTAAAGTATGTCTACAGAGAACGCTCAAAAGTTCACATTTCAATTAATAGTATTGTGCCGGTGTTGTATAAGTGAGCTACGACACTTAAGCTACAGTTTTTTTTTTTCTTTTAAGAAAAAGTGAAAGGAATAAACTGATTTCGTGAATTGTATTTTGCAGGTATACGCCATTTTGATGTGCCAGCTGCTGGTCACGATGGGCTTCATTGCACTCTTCGTGTTCCACGAGGGCACTAGAATGTGGGCAAGAAGGAATGCTTGGCTGTTGTAAGTACTTAATTTATAAAAGTAGAAAATCTAAATTGATAGAATTTGTCAACGTATGATGTAAAGCCTTTATTATTTTGAAAAGTGAGGCAGAAAAAGATCGATCAGATTTCGAAGGCGTACTTAGAAATTAAATTGAATATAGAAAAGTATAAATTCTCCTCAAAATTATCTCTGCTCATATTCGTCTTATAAATCAATGAACGGCGGCTGCACACAAAGAAAGTGTCACAACAAGTGATAGAGAGGCACCATCGACCTAAGCATTCTTGCATTTTAAGAATTTGACGTTTATAAAGTGAAATGAAAAGTTAATATGGTTTCCATTGTCTATTTTTGTTCAATTCATAAAAGTACCTATTAAATTTTTCATCAATGTTTTCTTATGACGTGATCACGTATAATTATCGTCCCTAAACCGACTTTAAGCTAGCTTTAAGATGGTTGTATACCATCTTTTTTTTTTCATTGTTTTAAGTGTTCACTTCTGTCAACAGTCCTCATGACTTTTTTTTTCTAAATTGTGGTTTTCACATATCTATATATGTATTATATATTTTCGTACTTATACAATGTTTGAGGACTAGAGTTGAACAACGAATACACCATCCCGGGATTTTCAGGTTACTCTTAAAGGCCTGTGAAACCCTATTTGTATATCTTGTAAACGAGCCCCCGCTGCTGTCTTTCAATTATAGTCTTCTTCTTCTTATATATTGGCAATCAGCTACATATACGAGCTATTGGTGCCAGTGTGAAGTTATAAATATTTTCACGTTTTTAGTCTTTCAAGTTTGTCATTGTCTAAGTCAAATTGTCACCATTAACAGTGCAATGGCCACACTGTTAATGGTATCTTGTGGGCATTTTGATGGAAAACGAAAACGTTGTAAAGCACTTTTATATGATATTCACTACATGCCAGTAGTTCCGCCGCTTTATATTACATAAAATGCCATTAAAATTATGTAATATAACACATTAAAACACTAAGATATCGAATATAATACAAGAGCACCACATGACGTTTTCAAATTCCCGTCAAAAGTCCCAATTATAGTCTATCTAATCTAAGAAGTGCACTTTGACAGCAGTCAAAGTAAGTTGTCTAGGTATGTGAACCAAATAATCGCTATCGAAAATATCCGATTTTAATGAGAAATCGATATTAATTCTTTGTAATTAAGAATCGGTTTATTTTTTTATTTTCAAAAAGGCAATAATACTAAACAAATTTAATTATTTCATCATAAAATCTATTCATTATATTTAATAGGATTAGGTTAAAAAAAACAGAAACTGCATTTGAAAATAGCTATTTATTCAGAATCACTACTATTACTTGAATTATCATCGTCTCGAACATTAATAATTATTTCCTTATCAATAAAATTGTCGAAACGTACATCTCTGTCAAAATCTCTATTCGATTAAATATATTAATCTAATATTTTTACCGATTATTTAGATATTCGTGAATTGGAAGTTGTCAAGCACTACTGTTTAGAACGTTATGACGTGATATTGTAAGGTCGTCAATAATATTTACTATTTACCATGTTATTTTATTTTTAAATTAGTTTTACGAATTTCAACATTACATTATTGTACAAAAAACTCACCCGCAGCGTTAATTATGTAAATAACTTAATAGTTCTTTGAAATTTCAGATTTATTCTTTGCAATCATGTGTATACGTTTGACCAAGGTTATTGTGTATTAAAAAATGCGAAACGTCAAAATGCACTTCTTAGATTAGATGAACTATCTAGCAATATTTCGATTTTCCGTATTCACATCTAACTTAATATTCAAAGTACGAATTAAAGTTTGTTTGTTACGCTTTCACACCTAAACTACTGAACCGATTTTAAAGATTCTTTCACCAATGGATTAGTTAAATCATTCATGCTGATTATTTTCTTAAATTTACGAATTTTCACAAAAATTATTGTATTTTTCCAGTTGGGTCGCATTTGCAGTCGTATTCGTCTGTCTAATAGTGATGGCATGCTGTGACAACGTTAGGCGGCAGGCTCCTATGAATTTCATATTCCTGGGAATATTCACCATCGCGGAGAGTTTCCTGCTCGGTGTTACGTCCAGTGTTTATGCTGCTGATGCGGTAAGACCTCTTTCATCTATGACAATTTATTTGCTTTGTTATGGTGAAGGAGTACGAATACAATTCACCACTAACTATCGCGGCTGTCTTAAAAGACCGCTAAGGGATAATAATATAACATCGATGCAAGAGATGGAATTCGAATCTATTCGATTCCATCACCCGGGAAATGAAATGAATCGTAGTACACACACACGCTCACACACAAACACACACACATACACACTTTTATACTAGTCATGTTTTTTATATTTTTATTAAAATGTGTTAACCAGGTGTTGACAGAATATCAGCGCTATTTTATAAAATAAAATAGCCAAAGTTGAGCCATTAGCCTTTTTGTTTCTCGTTAATGTTATTTTATACCAGAAGTTATTTTCTTCAGTTCTGTTTATTTTCATTTATTTATTTTAACGAGAGCAAAATAAATGTTTTTCTTTCTTTACTTATTGTCTGACTAATCTTTGTTTCCTGTCTGCTGCATTGACTATGAGGGTATTTAAAACACTATTTTCCAACTCCTCCCTTTTAACTTTTCTAATTAAATTTGTTACGGGTTCCAAGACAAGTAAAATTATCTCCTAAGACTGACTAAGGGTTAATGTTCGCTGTCGTTTATGGACATGCCATAATAGCTACGCTTGTCAGGCGGGTTGGGGGGTCGGCCAGTTGTCGTTATAAGTTTCGCATACTGTTGACGGTGCTTACGACGGTTACTAAGGTGACGTCCATTAATCACGTGATCTTTTTTTTTAGTATTTTTAACCGCCCCGTGTTGCCCTGAATCTGGTGGTAATTTGTTTCCGTTTAATTATATGTTTGTAAAGTCCTCCGCAATACAAGGATTATTTCCTTAGTGCAGGGTGTTATCGTTTGCCACCGAAGACAAAGATCGGGTACCGGTGGCCCGCTCGCACGGCGAAGAGAGGTGTTTGCAGGGTGGGTCCATGGGGTTGCGCGCCGCCTCTTTCTGTCGCCCCGGGCCGATTTGCCGGGGCGCGACCACATCCATGGTCCACCTTGCAAGGGAAAAAAAAAGTGTGTTATCGTTTCTTAAAAAAAAGGAGTCAACAGAGTCCCATGGTATTTCGATTCAATGGTAGGAATATTGGTGCGATTAGGCTATATCCCATTAAACAACGTAACGGCCCAACTTAACCCGATTCTCCTTGTAAAAATTGTAACAGCTATTCTTTTTCTATTCATGACGCGCTCAAAGACTTGAAAAGTTTATTTTTAATTGATGATTTCTTTACAGGTTCTGATGGCTGTTGGTATAACAGCGGCAGTGTGCCTGGCATTGACGCTGTTCGCATTCCAAACAAAGTGGGATTTCACAATGATGGGAGGCGCCTTACTTTGTGCCGTCGTCATATTGTTTATATTTGGTATGTTCTGACACCCTTTCTCGTTAAGGGCCGTCCATTAATCACGTGAGGTTTGAAAGGGGGGAGGGGTTTGACAAAAATCACGAAGTCCTAAACCTTTATAGTCTTAAACCTCACCATGTATCACCAAGGTGGGGTTAAAAAATGCTAAAAAAACTGTCACGTGATTAATAGACGTCCCCTTATAGGAATACAATTAACCACCCCCTATCTTAGCTCTAGGTGTCGTAAATTCAAATAAGAGATTAGATATGCCTATAACATTTGAGTAAGAGAATGAAATCTCAAAATAAAATCCTATATCAACCTGTCCGACCAGCATGGTATAGTAAGATATATGGTTGACTGCACAGATGGCGTAGTGGCTAAGATCCACCTTTCGTGCCTGTGCCGTGGGTTCAATTCTCACGCAGGGCAATACTTTGTGCGATCCACAAAGTGTTGTTCTGAGACTGAATGTTCTTTTTCTGCGTTAATCGCATGTTTGTAAAATCCCCCGCAATACAAGGATTATTTCCTTAGTGCGGGGTGGTTGTCTTTAAAATAAAGCAAGTCAATTTCTATCCTTTTTTGGAAAAAGGTAGTGGGGTATATATGAGTTTCACCCGAAGACAAAGATCGGGTACCGGTGGGCCTTTGCAGGGTGGGTCTATGGGGTCGCGCGCCGCCTCTTCCATCGCCCCGGGCCGATTTAGCGAGGCGAGACCACAGCATAGTCCAGCGCAAAAAATAAAAGGGTGTATATGAGTTAAGATACTAATAATAATAATATTTCAGGAATTGTCGCCATGTTCCTGCCTGGCAACAGAATCGTGACTCTAGTCTACGCATCGCTTGGAGCTTTAATCTTCTCGCTTTACCTGGTTTATGATACCCAATTGATGATGGGTGGTAAACACAAGTACAGCCTCTCACCAGAGGAATACATCTTTGCCGCATTGAACTTATATCTCGACATTATCAACATCTTCTTGTACATTCTAACCATCATTGGTGCGGCCAGAGATTAGGAGGAAAGCGGGACTTTGGTCTAAACTTGTGATGTGAATGTATTAATCACTGCAGTGTTTTACGTGGGTAGTTAGAAATATTTTTTTTGTTCTACAAGTTGTGTTTTTTTTTCTTTGCACTGTCTCAAGAAAATGTTTGACGAACAGCATTCATCTATTTTTTTTAATAATGATATGATTTTAGTAAATTTAAAATGCAAAAACACTGCAGTTTGCGTGTTTTATTATTATTATTGACATGATAATTTATTCCATGCTATTATTGATATTCATTTATTTGTGTTTACTTTGGAAAGATATATAGACCGCAGTCCCTAAAAGAAAGAAAGAAAAATATATGTCGCATAGAATTTTACATACTTCTGATTAAACTTCTATGTATAACTATATAATATTCCATTAACTTCATATTAGATTATAAATTAATCTCGTTTGAAAATATATTCTGTATTATATTATAACTATAAGGCTTAAAAGCTTTCGCTTTGTAATTTTGCCTATCCTGCTTATCAGAATTATGTACAATTCTATAGGTTGCATTAAAAAAAAAGTTGGAATATAACGAGTCTGGCATTCCAAATATGTCTTATATTTCAATAGAATTATTAGAACGCTTATCGCATTGTAATATTTAATCATAAATTTAATTCTGTGTTATATTAAAAAAAAAAAAACTAAGTTTAATTGCGCAACTGTTGCTCAACAGTATTAAAACAGAAGACCATTTCTCGTGATTAGAATTTTTAGTATACAAAATACTTGGCATCCAACTATTAACAACTATACGTAATATATCTTCTAAAGGATCTAATGTATTCAATTAGAAACTATTGGAGTAAATAAAAATAATTACTTTTGTACGCTAGTACGCGCAAGTGTTGCCTTGCAAGGTTTGTTGCACGTCTATAGGGTAAGTTACTAGGCTGGTTCGTCATATATTCTGAATAACTTCTTTATATATAAATACATACTTAGTAAATATTAGTTCCAGTGTGACATTCGATCTAGGCTATATGTTTACTAAAGTAAATAAAAAAACAAAGCAGTCTTAAAAAAACAAATACAAAATATAAAAAGCATGCCCCAGGTATTACGTATGGGTGTCACAATACCATAGACAGCAGTCAGAAAATAACTAACATTGAATAATTAATAATAACTATTATTACATATAAATTGAATATAGTAAACACAGCAGTGAAGAGCAGCTGACTTTATCTTTGTTGCTTGGATACTCTCGGCGGTCCCGAGTTCACCCGATCGAGCCTTTCACTTCAGAGCGTGACGGATGAGCCTCACTTACAGCCTACAAAAAAATGTGCCACAAAAAGATGTTTTCACTTCAAAAATTTGACTGGAACAGATCCTTTGCTTGAGAGCAGCCATCACTTTGATTTGTATTACGAGAATTGGCCTACTTGTTTTCTATAACCGTTTGTCGAGTCTATAGTTTATTTTTGTATTAGCATTGTAATGTGAAATGTGGTACAATAGTTGCGCGACAGTTGCGCAATATATTTATAGGTATTGCTTTTTGTGTGAGCCAATATTATATAAAACTTAGATTTAATGATATCGTATGCGAACGCAGATTGCAGCAACGAACCATAGACGTTGCCGTTACCTGTCAATTTTTTTTTCAGAAAATTAATTATATTATCAATTGCAATATTAAATTGATGTTGAAAACTTTATGTTGAAATAAATACTGAACTTGTTAAATTCTCAAATATTTCCTCTTTTTCTTAAATTTTATAACTTTAATGAGATTGTCTCCAATGGATTTAGGCACATTTCTCCAAGCTCCGTTCGTATTCCTAATTGAACTGTTTCCACAATTCACGTAAGCAATGCCTTCATTGTATAGAATAATCAGACAATTTAATATTATATTGCTCATTCTATTGCTTCATTTCAATGGAAACGTAACCTTTTAATCTTTTCATTAAAATGCTAGCGAATACCCAGCGTATACTACGTAAACATGAAGTACGTTTTAATTTCAAATATGTGAAAAAAAAAATTGTATTAGAAAAATCTAAAATTGACTTCATGAATAGACCGAATATGCCTAATGCGTTGTTTTAATATTCTAAAACCTTTCTAATAAAAGCCATTGGGGGCACATCGGTTGGACAGTTTCAAATTCTATAAAGGACATTAGTAGAAACAATTTTTGTGTTTTATATACAGGTTGCCGATTTAATTAGTAGAATCCTTGAAGTATGTATCAGACCATGATACACTATCCAAATCAGTAAAAAAATAGTACCTAAATTTGATTAAATCGCCTTACTGATAAGCGGTCAATGCACTTGTACTAAAAAGTTCGATGTAGGCAAATATTCCCGCTCTCGCTGCCCTAACCGCCGCACAGCTGGTCGTAACGTATCTACAGGTCAATGTATGCTAGCAAACATACTGTTTTGATAAGAAACAAATCACTTTATCACGGGATTGGGCAGAGCTATGAGTCTGCAACTAACTTTAATATTTTATGACGTTATTTCTACACCTAATTTAAGTTATTCTAGTAATAAAAGCGGCATCCTGTATATAGATTAATGAAAAACGTCAAAAATTAACTAAATTCTCTTCTATCTTATTAATTAGCATTCCTAACTTAAAAACTATATTTCAACCATGTCATTTATTATTGTGTCAGTATTTGTGATATTTCTGTATTATACATATATAATCACGCCCAAAAAATATGCATAGTATGACTTCAAAGCATCCTAAGTATGTAGTCATTAACAACTTCAATTTATTAAAGCAGTGCAAATAGTTTATATTTTCTTCTTTGGCTGTAAACATATTGCCTTTACTATGCTTAATAAATAAAAAAAGATGGAGTAATTTATGGTTAGTTATTATATTAATATGTACTAAGGATTTTTGTTATTTTCCTTTAATTAAATAATAATAGATTTTCTCTTTATTTTATTTTTTACCTTTTATTTGACATCTCACAATGTGAAGTATGTGGATGTAATCTTTTTTTTTTTTTTTTTTTTTTGCGGTGGGCCATGGACGTCGCACCCCGCCAAGTCGGTCCGGGGTGACGGAAGAGGCGGCGCGCAACCCCATTGACCCACCCTGCAAGCACCTCTTCTTCGCCGTGCGAGCGGGCCACCGGTACCCGATTTTTGTCTTCGGTGGCCCGCTCGGCGGTATGCCCTCTATGTGGATGTACTCTAATACTCGAAATCTAAAAAATTTGGCGGGAATATGAAAGTCATGGTCATGGTGATCTTGTATTATATTTAGTATTTTAGTGTTTTAACGTGTTGTATTCAATAATATTGATGGCATTTTATGTATAGTGTTGCGAAGAAACTGCGTGAGTGTAGTTAATATGATATGATAGTGCTTTACAGATGTTTTCATTTTGTACCAAAATTCCAAGAATTTACCATTACAGTGAGGCCATACCATTATTTTTGACAGACTATGGTCTGGATACACGCCGTCCCGTTCCGTTCGTGGTGACGAAAGGGTGGCAGGTACCATAACCCACCGTATTCCCTCATCGCCATTGGGCCGGCCACCGTATCGAAATCTTGACGTCCGTGACCAGCCCGGCAACCATACCACTGTTGAATGCTAACGAATAATGACATATGAAGAGAAATGAAATTATTATATTATATGGACTAATTGGCGGATTGATCTAAACCCGACTTCTTACCGAGTGACATGGGTTTGATTCCGATGATTCACAAACGATTATTTTGAGTTTGAGTATAATTTGTGTTCGTTAATTTAAAAAAAGAAATGGGAGTGTGTACTTATGTGCGCGCGTGAGAAGTTATATACTTCTTTGGCATCATTAAAAAATATTTTTTAAATGCATGCAAATTAATTCATTAAAATAAAGTAATAAAAGGACTAGAAACGGATAGGTTAATTTTCCACTGATATTTACGAATAATAAATAATATTAATCAAAATATTCAATTTAAATCACCAGTGAATATAATTTATTAGCACATAATATAATTCGCACTTGTATGAAACTAAAACACGTGTTGTGAATGTTTCTACATTCACAACAAGAACTATAACTAAGAAACTAGAAAGAGGTGTAACTATAGTTCATCTAATCTAAGAAGTGCATTTTGACGTGTCGAATTTTTTAATACACAATAACCTTGATCAATTGGCAGAATTGTCGACACCGGCACATTGCCATGAAGAAAAAATTGAAAACCTTGGTCAATGTGTATACGCACATGATTGCAAACAACAAATCTTAAATAACTATTAAGTTATTTACATAATTAACATTGCGGGTGACTTTCTTGTACAATAATGTAATGTTGAAACTCGTAAAACTAATTTAAAATTAAAATAACATGGTAAATAGTAATTATTATTGACGATCTTACTCACGTCATAACGTTCTAAACAGTAGTGCTTGACAACTTCCAATTCACGAATATCTAAATAATCGGTAAAAATATTAGAATAATATACTTAATCGAATAAAGATTTTGATAGAGATGTACGTTTCGACAATTTTATTGATAAGGAAATAATTATTATTGTTCGCGATGATGATAATTCAAGTAATAGTAGTGTGTAGTAGTGATTCTGAATAAATAGCTGTTTTCAAATCCAGTTTTTGTTGTTACTTAACATAATCCTACTAATTATGATAAATAGATTTTATGATGAAATAATTAAATTTGATTAGTATTAATTTAGCACTTAATTTTCCATCTCCTTTTTGAAAAATAAAAAATAAACCGATTATTAATTAAAAGATTGCACAGATGGCGTAGTGGTTAAGATACCGACCTTCCGTGCCAGTGCCGTGGGTTCGATTCCCACGCAGGACAATACTTTGTGCGATCCACAAAGTGTTGTTCTGAGTCTGGGTGTAATTTGTCTGCGTTAATTGCATGTTTGTAAAATCCCCCACAATACAAGGTTTATTTCCTTAGTGCAGGGTGGCGTATTATAAAAAAAAAAAATTACAAAGAATCAATATCGATTTCTCATTAAAATCCGATATTTTCGATAGCGATTATTTGGTTCACATACCTAGACAACTTACTCCGACAGCTGTCAAAGTGCACTTCTTAGATTAGATAGACTTATAACTCTACTCTCTTTTCGACTTTTGACGGGCATTTGAAAACGTCATGTGGTGCTCTTGTATTATATTCGATATCTTAGTGTTTTAACGTGTTATATTAGATAATTTTGATGACATTTTATGTAATGTGATGTGCGGAAATACTGGGATGTAGTGAATATCATATAAAAGTGCTTTACAACGTTTTCGTTTTCCATCAAAATTCCCACAAGATACCATTAACAGTGTGGCCATTGCACTGTTAATGGTGACAATTTGACTAAGACAACGACTGACTTGAAAGACTAAAAACGTGAAAATATTTATAACTTGACACTGGCATCAATAGCTCGTATATGTAGCTGATTGCCAATACAGAACAACGCACTGTCTAACGTTGTTCATTGGTTCAACACAAATAATCTAGTTCTTAATGAGAACAAAACAAAATGTATTAAATTTACCACACCTAATGTAAGACAAGTGGGAACCAATGTTCAAATGAATGGTGTGGCTCTAGACCTTGTGGAATCAACCGTTTTTCTAGGCATCACTATAGATGCTAGACTCCAATGGGGCCCAAATTGTCAAGCAGGCTTAGCTCAGCGGCTTATGCGGTCAAAAAAATTCGAGTATTGACCGATATTGAAACAGCTAGAATAGTTTACTTCTCTTATTTTCATAGTCTTATGTCTTACGGCATATTGCTGTGGGGATGCTCCGCGGATTTGAGTAGTATCTTTGTTCTGCAAAAAAGGGCTATCCGCGCAATTTATAATCTAGGCCCAAGAGTTTCACTTCGAGAGAAATTCAAAGAGGTGAATATTCTGACTGTTGTATCACAATATATATACGAAAATGTTTTGTATGTAAAAAGAAATTTCAGTAACTTTGAAAGATATTGTGACATTCATTGTGTGAATACTCGGAATAAGGACAAATTAGTTGTACACAATACGCGTCTTGAAAGAATTAATAGGTCATTCATGGGGCAATGTATACGCTTCTATAATAAAATACCAAAAGATATCCGAGATATGACTGTGAACAAGTTTAAAAGGGCTGTCAAGAACAGACTCTGTAAAAAAGGTTATTATAAAATCTCAGATTATCTAAGTGATAGTTCAGACTGGCTATGAGCAGCTCCTCTTTCAGCAATTAGGTACCTACATTTTTTTTTTTTTTTTTAAACTGTTTAGTTACTATTTCATTTTAATAAATAATTATACATACTTGTAAAGCGTAGCGTGTGTTGCCTGACGAATTTTGACTTTTTTGCATTTATAGTACGTCATGGTATTGGTCATGCACACTGAAAGGTCCGCTTGCGGTAGCTGCGTGGAGCGGGTCTCTCCCTTCCCTCCAAGGTGGTTGAGGGGAGTGATGGCTGCTCTAGTAGTTAACTCGTGATCGGGTGCCGCTTGTGGGATCCGGTCCAGCCATGGTCTTTCTTTATTGTATTTTAACTATTGCGTTCGAAGGGCATCGCACTGAAGCTAATTAAATAATAAACATGTACTATTTTTTTTTTATATATATAAAAAATGAAAAAAAATTATAATAACATAGACAAAATATAAATAGACAAACCCACTGAGTTTCTTGCCGGATCTTCTCAGTAGCGGTCTCATTCCGATCCGGTGGTAGTTTATTAGATTAACTTTAAATGTAAAAAAAAATGACAATATGTAAGTGCCCTCGCAGGGTTTATGCATAATAAATGTTTTGAATTTGAATTTGAATAAGAAGAAGATAGACTATAACTAAGAAATTAGAAAGAGAAATTATGTCACAAGCGGGGTTCGAACCCGCACCTATTGGGAATCCGGCCCAACCGTGCTGCCACTTACACCATAGTGAACTATTTTAGGACATGCAGATTTCGCTTCATATTATATCTTACGTCTTCAAGGTGACGTATGCCATCTATCGGACAATGTTTACACATTGTATAGACTTAATACTTCAAACTTTACAGTTAGAATTGTATTAAACGATGACACAACCTTGTTATTCAAATTACTGAAATTTTTAGCATTTAATATGCTTAATTATTTATAAATACCCGAATACGAAACGAAAAATTATGTCACAAGCGGGGTTCGAACCCGCACCTATTGGGAATCCGGCCCAACCGTGCTGCCACTTACACCATAGTGAACTATTTTAGGACATGCAGATTTCGCTTCATATTATATCTTACGTCTTCAAGGTGACGTATGCCATCTATCGGACAATGTTTACACATTGTATAGACTTAATACTTCAAACTTTACAGTTAGAATTGTATTAAACGATGACACAACCTTGTTATTCAAATTACTGAAATTTTTAGCATTTAATATGCTTAATTATTTATAAATACCCGAATACGAAACGAAAAATTATGTCACAAGCGGGGTTCGAACCCGCACCTATTGGGAATCCGGCCCAACCGTGCTGCCACTTACACCATAGTGAACTATTTTAGGACATGCAGATTTCGCTTCATATTATATCTTACGTCTTCAAGGTGACGTATGCCATCTATCGGACAATGTTTACACATTGTATAGACTTAATACTTCAAACTTTACAGTTAGAATTGTATTAAACGATGACACAACCTTGTTATTCAAATTACTGAAATTTTTAGCATTTAATATGCTTAATTATTTATAAATACCCGAATACGAAACGAAAAATTATGTCACAAGCGGGGTTCGAACCCGCACCTATTGGGAATCCGGCCCAACCGTGCTGCCACTTACACCATAGTGAACTATTTTAGGACATGCAGATTTCGCTTCATATTATATCTTACGTCTTCAAGGTGACGTATGCCATCTATCGGACAATGTTTACACATTGTATAGACTTAATACTTCAAACTTTACAGTTAGAATTGTATTAAACGATGACACAACCTTGTTATTCAAATTACTGAATTTTTTAGCATTTAATATGCTTAATTATTTATAAATACCCGAATACGAAACGAAAAATTATGTCACAAGCGGGGTTCGAACCCGCACCTATTGGGAATCCGGCCCGACCGTGCTGCCACTTACACCATAGTGAACTATTGTAAACATTGTCCGATAGATGGCATACGTCACCTTGAAGACGTAAGATATAATATGAAGCGAAATCTGCATGTCCTAAAATAGTTCACTATGGTGTATGTGGCAGCACGGTTGGGCCGGATTCCCAATAGGTGCGGGTTCGAACCCCGCTTGTGACATAATTTTTCGTTTCGAATTCGGGTATTTATAAATAATTAAGCATATTAAATGCTAAAAATTTCAGTAATTTGAATAACAAGGTTGTGTCATCGTTTAATACAATTCTAACTGTAAAGTTTGAAGTATTAAGTCTATACAATGTGTAAACATTGTCCGATAGATGGCATACGTCACCTTGAAGACGTAAGATATAATATGAAGCGAAATCTGCATGTCCTAAAATAGTTCACTATGGTGTAAGTGGCAGCACGGTTGGGCCGGATTCCCAATAGGTGCGGGTTCGAACCCCGCTTGTGACATAATTTTTCGTTTCGTATTCGGGTATTTATAAATAATTAAGCATTAATATGCTAAAAATTTCAGTAATTTGAATAACAAGGTTGTGTCATCGTTTAATACAATTCTAACTGTAAAGTTTGAAGTATTAAGTCTATACAATGTGTAAACATTGTCCGATAGATGGCATACGTCACCTTGAAGACGTAAGATATAATATGAAGCGAAATCTGCATGTCCTAAAATAGTTCACTATGGTGTAAGTGGCAGCACGGTTGGGCCGGATTCCCAATAGGTGCGGGTTCGAACCCCGCTTGTGACATAATTTTTCGTTTCGTATTCGGGTATTTATAAATAATTAAGCATTAATATGCTAAAAATTTCAGTAATTTGAATAACAAGGTTGTGTCATCGTTTAATACAATTCTAACTGTAAAGTTTGAAGTATTAAGTCTATACAATGTGTAAACATTGTCCGATAGATGGCATACGTCACCTTGAAGACGTAAGATATAATATGAAGCGAAATCTGCATGTCCTAAAATAGTTCACTATGGTGTAAGTGGCAGCACGGTTGGGCCGGATTCCCAATAGGTGCGGGTTCGAACCCCGCTTGTGACATAATTTTTCGTTTCGTATTCGGGTATTTATAAATAATTAAGCATATTAAATGCTAAAAATTTCAGTAATTTGAATATCAAGGTTGTGTCATCGTTTAATACAATTCTAACTGTAAAGTTTGAAGTATTAAGTCTATACAATGTGTAAACATTGTCCGATAGATGGCATACGTCACCTTGAAGACGTAAGATATAATATGAAGCGAAATCTGCATGTCCTAAAATAGTTCACTATGGTGTAAGTGGCAGCACGGTTGGGCCGGATTCCCAATAGATGCGGGTTCGAACCCCGCTTGTGACATAATTTTTCGTTTCGTATTCGGGTATTTATAAATAATTAAGCATATTAAATGCTAAAAATTTCAGTAATTTGAATTAGAAAGAGGTTTTATTTCTATTTTGTTGGTAGCTATTGTTCGAGACTTAAACCAACTTCTCGCTTCTTATTTGAGTCCAACTTCAACCTGTTACTTTTGTGTTACAGCGATGGGCCCGTATCTTAAAATTTCACTTTTATAATTTTTCATAACGCGCCCAAAGAAGTATAATTTAAAAAATAATAACATTTTTCTTCAATGCAGTCTCTGGATTATAGTATGAGTTATTGGTACGAATAGCAATGATTCTAAGGAATTAATTGCTAGATATAAGTAAATCAAAGACAAAACAATGAAATAAATTGCTACAAAATTGCTTCTATTCAATATTCATATAGAATGTAAGAACGCTTTTCCTCTGCTTATTAGACTTATAATCAATTTATGTATTAAAATACATAAATTTTGCGACGATTTGACGATACAAGTATTTGTTCATATTTATCGTAATCTATTGTAATTAGAAATATAATAAAATGTGTGAGTGACATTAAAAATTATTAAATTTTGTTTATTATTTTTAATTATCGTTAAGGTCACATGGTCAAATGATCACAGAAAACAAGGACTGTAGCCAGTGGCGGACTAACAGGGGGGCGGAAGGGGCGTCCCGCCCCGGGCCTCTGGTCTTGGGGGGCGCCCAAATGCCTCCGCGTTCACCTGATCAAATCTTAAACAAGACATTAAAAATGTGCTTAGTAGCTTCATAATTTCATCAAGATCAAAACACTACAACCGACACAACATTTTCAAGATCCATCAAAAGCAAATCTAGATACAAGATCAGGAGCAAGCCTGCTCCTACCGGCTGTTTGTGATTTTAGCTTTCTAACCTACCTAAGTATATACAATTCTGGCTTTCTATACTTTTTTTTTTGGGTAGGCTGTGGTTCGGACACACGGCTTCTGTTTCGTCCGGGGCGACGAAAGAGCAGCGCGTGGCCCCATAAACCACCGTATTCCCTCCCAATCGCCATTACGCCAGCCACTGGTACCGCTTCCTTGCCATCCGTGGCCAGCCCGGCGGGTTACCCTTTCGGATACCATCCCTTTTCGATGCCCTGACTATTCATCGGTCCAGGCACCCGCGGCCTTAGCTAGGGCGGCACCAGGCGCAGGTACTCGCGCCTGCGCCGCCCAAGGCACCGGTGGTAAAGCATTTCACACAAGAGGTTTTCCTCTCGGAGCCGTGCTGCCGCCTCCTTCCGTGAGACGACTGTCGCAGAAGGTGGCGACCGCGTCCCGGTTCCTGACTCTGTCAAGCATCGCTCGTCATCGGTCGGCACCGATTACTGCGACGAGTTCATGGGGCTGCTCTGACCAGGCCACACAGACCTCGAGCGTGTGCTGCGCAGTGTCCTCTTCGCAATCGCAGTGGTGGCAGGACAGTGTCCTCTCTCTCACGACTGTGTGCAGATATTTTCCGAAGCAACCATGCCATGTCAAGATCTGTACCAGTCTCTCGTTCTCCTTACTCTTCTCTCTCGTCTCGTTTACATACATCAACCAATTGCGTGTATTTTTTCTCGATCTCCCTTACTCTCTCAGTCTCAGATGAGAGACCTCTCGCTTCATGGCCATGTGCATTATGCGACGTTCCCCCTATCTTACTCTCTCTCAATCTTTCACGTTAACTTTCTCCCACCTTTCGCTCTATGGCACTGTTCGTGATGCGATGTTAGCTCTATCTCACTCTCTCTCGATCTATCTCACTCGCTTGCTCCCTACTCTCGCTCCATGGCTTGTGCTTCATGGTATGTTCGCCCTTACTTCATTAGTGAGACCGATTGAGATCTCTCAATCGGTCTCACTAATATTGCGTTACTTCTGTAAAAAAAAAAAAAAAATACCCTCATGGCGCGCAAAGAAGTTGCACTTCCAAAAAAAGCTTGTAAAATTACATTTTTTTTAAAGCTGGGGGAGGGGGGGCAATCAGCTTTGCCGCCCCGGGCCTCTGACGGGGTTAGTCCGCCACTGACTGTAGCTATGATCCGCTCAAATGGCAATTGAGAGGCTTGGCGACCATAACCTGTAATTTAAAAAAGAGTCGTATTAAGATATTTCTATTTCCTTTTTCCTTTCCTCTTCCATTTGTTTAGTACATCTCATCATCCTTACTTACTAAAAATAAAAATCCATCCTAAAGTTGTCTGGAAGAAATAAGATATGCCGCCTTTGCGAGACCAGTAGTCCGGCGACCGTAAGGGCGGGTCCGAGAGGAAATCCTCTTCGGTGACTCGCTCCGCTGCCAGCGCCTGGAGTGGCGCAGGCGCAAGTACCTGCGCCCGATGCCACCTTAGCCGAGGCCACGGGTAACTGGACCAGGGAATAGTCCTGGTACCCGAAAGGGTAACGGCCACAGAGGTCTAGAAAACGCTACCAGTGGCCGGCCCAATGGGGTGGGTTATGGAGCCACACGCCGCCCTTCTGTCGCCCCGCAGGGAATCGACGGCGTGTGTCCAGTCTATAGCCTGCCAAAAATAAACAAAAAGTGCAATAAGATCGCCTAATTGTACCAACGTTCCGGGACGTCGACTCCAGAGGATACCTGAGGAGGTAGACCGCAATATAGGCCACCGAAGGCAAAGACCGGGTTCCGGTGGCCCACGGCGTCTATAGGTACGTTGTCGGGCGGGTCTACGGGGTCGCGCGCCATCATCCGTCGCCCCGGACGGATTAGCGGGGTGTAAATACACCGTATAAGTCCGCCGAGAAAAAAAATGTACTAACGACACATTATTGTGTTTTATTTTATTCCTGTACTTAGAAATAGTGTTCAATACATAGTGATTGTATTGCCTAAATGGCTTAAAGAAAACGACGCTAAAAATTGGACAAGCAGTAGCATTTGTTAAAATAAAGACAAATGGGAGTCTTCACTACGCACACGGACGCATAGGAAATAAGTTCATCATCATCATTCTCCTGTTTTTATTCCAATTGCTTGGTGTCGAAACAATACGAACTCGTAGATATTGAAAAAGTTATTGGCAATAATTTTGTGACGGGCCGCCTGCCTGACGTCAACCTTCTTTAGAAGCTCTTTAGAATGTAATTGTTGATTAAACAGCATCAGATGGAGTTGACCCAGGTAGATATAAATGATTTATTATACGTAATTCTTATAATCTCATACATAAAGTAGAAATATACATATAACCGTAAAGATAATATGGTGATCTAAATAGTTGTCCCCCAGTACCTAACCAGTGTGAGTGTGAGTGAGTCAATTCTGCACAGGACTACTCTGTCCAAATTATTGAATTTTGTCACTTATAAGTTTGCATTCTGTCCATTGAAAAAGCTTCAAAATAACTGAATTTTTTAAAACATAAAATAATCCTTGTAGGGGACTTAGCGAACACAAATTACACCCAGACTCAGAACAACAATTTGCAGATCATACAAATTATACCGGCAAATTACGTCGGCATCTTAACCATTGCACCAACTCTTGTCTTTAGTAGGTAATAGCTAAATGATTCATAATGACAAAATACATTAACTCTCGCATACCTATTCACTTTTGTTTTAAAGACACCCAAGTTGTAATCAATCTTGTTTTAGTTAGATGACGGAGTAAGAGTACAATTTACCACCCCATCTTACCCGTAGGTGTTCTAAAACCGACTAAGCGATATATTTTACGAACATAACATTTATGCAAAGAAGAAAAACTTGAAATAAAACCTTATACCAATCCTTCTGACCAGCGTAGTTTCAATTTCCATATTATTGTGAAGGAGGCTCAAACCCACAAGTGGGACATATATGAGCTGAGATTAATGAATTAGTTATAAATCACACGCTACTACATAATAGCGATCAGTTAGTAACGGTGGATTGCTTTTTTTTTTAAATCTACTTTACACGCACAGGAAGGGTGTAATTTGCTTCAATCGATATGCCTAAATTGGATTAGCAAATCTGTTAATATGCTTAGTACACACTAGACAAAGATAACACTTCATTATTATTTTATAATTAATTTAACATTTCTTTTTTTTTTTTCATTACGTGTTCTGTTTGCGTCGATTGCTTGAATATTTATTAGTTTTTTTTTATCGGTGATAATAGTGTTTTAGATTAGACCTCTAGGAATCCATCAGCGCAATTGCTCTCAAATTCCATGCAAGTAGTATTTGCTTTATCCGTGTAAAACATACAGATAGATAAAAAATCCTAAAAAAATATTGTTTTGGCTTCTAGGATGATGCCAAGCTGCTGCCGCAAGATGTCTTCTTCTATTTAATTTTTTACCAGACATCAGCGGGCACTATTTACATATAAAAGACATGCTATTTCTCCAAAATTAATGCTTACGTCTTTCATCATACTTCATAAAACATACTGTAACAGATATGTTTAAAGTATTTTAAATCGATTGTTTTCGCTCTTCTCTTCTACTTGCCCTCCACTATGTATCTACTAGGCATTAATCCATCCATCAGCCTGTAGTCGTCCATTGAGACACAGACCTCCCGATGAGAATGGCACTCATCGCTAGTAACACACAGGCCATAAACCATTATTTTCAGACACTGCGGAATATTGGACGAGAAGTTGTTCTTAAGTTGCCCGAATCTGAAACAGATTCGTCGACTGACATGCTTACAGTTCTTAATCGGTTTTTACAACACCCGCTCGATAAGAAGGGAGAGTGAATCATATTCTTACCATTAGGTACACTAAATTTCATCCATCCAATCACCATATTGTGAAATAAAACTATTACAACGAAACTAACTACTAAGTATATGTTCTAAAACGTGATGTGTTCGGTTCAACGGCAGTGACTGTCCCTCCATGACAATGGATACTAAAAAGTATTGGCAAAGTCAGAAAATTAAAAATATAACATACATACATATCATCACGCCATATCCCTTGCGGCGTAGGCAGAGAGAACAGAGTACCAGAGAACTCTATTTTTGCATACTTCACTCGCTTCCTCAACATTCATAATCCTCTTCATACACGCTCGCCGGTTTCGGAGACTCTTGACTGCACCTTCCTTCAGTACATGACCGATCTGGTCTAGGTAGGTTAGTCTCGGTCTCCCCCGGTACCTACATCCTTCCACTTTCCCCCTGTATATCTTCTTAACCAGACGTTCGTTCGGCATTCTTTCCACATGTCCGAACCATCGGAGTATTCCCTTTCGCATCTTTACACCAATACTCTCTTTCATACCTAATCGCTCTCTTATGTCGTCGTTACGAAAATAAAATTAAAAATATAAATTGATAAAATTCACAAATCTTGCTTGTCCCTTTTGCAAAATGAGAAAGAAGGCTCCAAAATCTAGCTCGCTCTATGGAGTCTATAGATTGTCAATGGCGGATCCAAGCTAGTCATTAAACTAATGACTGAACTGTATTTGGTAGACTCAAACATTTATTTTCTCCTTTTTTGATCCTTTTGAGATTTCCTTCACTTACTCACTTAACTATTTAGATACGTTAGACATAGAATACGCAACAAGAACAAAGGATGGGTGACGACATAATCTATTATAAATTCATAATCTATAATTTGCCCTTTGAATCTGAAGCAAAAGTCATTTATTTAAAAGAAAACAGACAAAGATATAATAGCGGCTAAATGTAAAACGGTCTTTATTAACACCTGCCAACTGATAACCAAGCTACAAACACGTTTATAGTACCTGTTACATTGTAGTCGTGTATCTAAACCTTATCACACGGCTCATCAATTATCGTTTCATTCTCAATCCGACTACACAAAATGTCGCTCGTATTAGCAGTATTTAGTATTATAATTATTTTAGTAATAATTAAGTTAAGACGTAAAGATCCAGAGCCGATTTTCGGTGTATATTCTGTACCAGGAAAGTGGTACTATTTGAAATATGTGCTGTTTGCCTGTATTTATTATTTTAGAAAGGTAAGAATTTTGTCTTTTGTACATTTTACTTTTATAAATATTACTTTTACAGGGTACAGTTAGGGACAGGGTAGGGTTAGCTGTGTGGTAGTTGCTACGAATACTACTAACCCTTACTTTGCTCGTGGATGTTGTTAAAGACGATTACAAGCCTTATAACGACCAGGGCCAACTCCATCTGATGCCGTTTGGTCAACAATTACATTCCCAAGAAGGGTTGACGCCGGTCATAAAACTATTGCCAATAACTTTTACAATATGTACTATGAAAGAAGATTACATATTGTATCGACCCCAAGTAATTGGGATAAGAGTAGGAGAATTAATACTTTTTCAGAGTAAGATTTTTATATTGGCATCGCGTAAATCTACGACTAGTCATAAAACGTTAAGAAAGATTTATGGTAATAATTCACAAGTGGATATATATTTTGTATATGTGTTCATGAAATGTTTTCCAAGTAGAATATTAAAAATAAAATTACAAATCGATAAAATATATTATACCTACTCGTGAAAATTACAGAAAAATATTTCCATTTTAATATTTACGTTTTCTTTTATCTACGTCTATGCCAAAGTTCATCAAATGGCGGAAAAAACACTTTTCTTTTATTGTTACTCATTCATATCAGAACTAAATTTAATTTAACTGATAAAAATTTTAGGCATATTTTTTAATTCGCTTATATTATTTTTTTTTAAATACTTAAATGATAATACTATAATGATTTCTGATGTTTACGCGAGTGTTACACATTTGATATAAAACTACTTTTACGGATTCTATCGCGTTTGTATTTGATTTTTAATTTCCCGACGTTGTGAATACTTTACAGTGATCATGGTCACGGGAGAACTGACCATGATCATTTCATAAATACCCGATACGAAACGAAAAATGATGTCACAAACGGGGTTCGAACCCGCACCTATTGGGAATCCGGCCCAACCGTGCTGCCACTTATACCATTGTGAACTATTTTAGGACATGCAAATTTCGAATCATATTATATCTTACGTCTTCAAGGTGACGTATGCCATCTATCGGACAATGTTTACACATTGTATAGACTTAACACTTCAAACTTTACAGTTAGAATTGTATTAAACGATGACACAACCTTGTTATTCAAATTACTGAAATTTTTAGCATTTAATATGCTTAATTATTTATAAATACCCGATACGAAACGAAAAATGATGTCACAAACGGGGTTCGAACCCGCACCTATTGGGAATCCGGCCCAACCGTGCTGCCACTTACACCATTGTGAACTATTTTAGGACATGCAAATTTCGAATCATATTATATCTTACGTCTTCAAGGTGACGTATGCCATCTATCGGACAATGTTTACACATTGTATAGACTTAACACTTCAAACTTTACAGTTAGAATTGTATTAAACGATGACACAACCTTGTTATTCAAATTACTGAAATTTTTAGCATTTAATATGCTTAATTATTTATAAATACCCGATACGAAACGAAAAATGATGTCACAAACGGTAATGCAACACAAATGCTAAAAATTTCAGTAATTTGAATAACAAGGTTGTGTCATCGTTTAATACAATTCTAACTGTAAAGTTTGAAGTGTTAAGTCTATACAATGTGTAAACATTGTCCGATAGATGGCATACGTCACCTTGAAGACGTAACATATAATATGATTCGAAATTTGCATGTCCTAAAATAGTTCACAATGGTGTAAGTGGCAGCACGGTTGGGCCGGATTCCCAATAGGTGCGGGTTCGAACCCCGTTTGTGACATCATTTTTCGTTTCGTATCGGGTATTTATAAATAATTAAGCATATTAAATGCTAAAAATTTCAGTAATTTGAATGATCATTTCAAATAATAATATCTACTATTTTATTTTATTTATAAGGTGGCCGGGGAGATAGGCCTCGTTAGCATTGGTCTGCAATCTATCTAGGAGAAGGAAAACTCCGAAATATAACCCGAGGAGATAGGCCTCGTTAGCATTGGGCTGCAACCTATCTAGGAGAAGGAAAACTCCGAAATATAACCTGGGGAGATGGGCCTCGTAAGCATTGCGCTGCAACTCATCTAGGAGAAGGAAAACTCCGAAATATAACCCCCGATTTAAGGTGTAAACCGACCCGTGCTGAGGGATTCGCGGCCAGAGTGTAAGCTGGTCAAAAACGGAGGGTGCATGTGTTGGTGGTCACAGGGCACAGCGGTGATTCCACCTTGCCTCCACACAAGGGCTCTGTGGGGGTGGATCGTTTAATACCCTACTACTCGTGGGAACGCTATGGATTATATGAAAAGAAATAAAATTCCAAATGACGGCGATGCGGCTCGCAACCCTTCACGTCTCGATCCCAATGAGAGCGAAAAGCGGTCTACGGAGTGCCGCTTTGCCACGCTAAATGTAGGAGGAGGAATGAAAGATAAATTAAATGAGGTATGTCAAATGATGGATGATAAAAAGATTGACATTCTTTGTGTGAATGAGACAAAGCGAAAGGGATGTGAGGTAACTAGTCATGGACCTTACACGGCATACTGGTCTGGAGTATCAATGACTACTAGAGCCTGCCAAGGAGTTGGTCTCCTTCTCTCTGCTCGAATGGCTCAATGTGTTAAAGAGTATGATTGTGTGAATGCTAGATTAGTATGGTTAAGAATGAAAGTGGGTCTGACCCGTATTTTTGTTGTAGGAGTATATGCTCCAGTAAACACGGGTTTGATTAAAAATAAATCTGAACAGGATGCGAGAGAGAAATTTTGGGAAGAACTAAGAGATGTTTTGAGATTATGTCAGTTGAATGAAAGGTTGATTTTGCTAGGTGATTTTAATGGATGGGTAGGAATAGGTCGAAAAGGATTTGAAAAGGTTTTAAGGAAGGTTTGGTGATGAAAGTGTGAATGAAAATGGTCAAAGTTTACTAGAGGTGTACTTGGAATGGAATCTTTGTATTACAAATACTATGTTTGAACACAAAAAAGATCCATATGTATACACGTGAAGCAAAGAATGTAAGAAAGAATATGATTGACTTTATAATAGTAGATGAAAGACTTAGAAGCAAAGTTCTAGACACTAGGGTGTATCGCGGTGTTGGTATCTATACAGACCACTTTCTAGTAATGACTAGAATAAGTGGTCTCGTAAAAATGTTGCGAACCCGGATACATAATCCGACAAGTGTACTAGGAAGAATAAAAGTAGAAAATTTGCAAGATGAGATTGTTAGAGAGAAGTACAAAAGTAAACTGACAGAAAAGTTGTATGATTCTGTTAATATTAGTGATATGGAAGAATTATGGAAGACTTTTAAAGAGAATGCGATAAATACTGCTATAGAAATATGTGGCGTGACCAGAAGAAGGAAAGTAAATGAGATGAAGAATGTATGGTGGGATAAAGATGTGCAGAGTGCAGTTTGTGAGAAGAAGAAAGCCTGGATAGATTGGCTTGCTAGCAGAGCCAATGAGAGAATGGAAAAGGCAACGAATGATGATATAGATATAGCTAAAGAAGAGTACAATAGAAGAAAAAGAGTAGTGAAAGAAATTGTCAGAAGAAAGAAAGAGGATCAAAAAGACGAGTATGATAGAAGATTATTGCAGGATTATCAATCCAACTTAAAGAATTTCTGGAAGTCGATAAGATCAGCTCGAGGTAAAGCTCAAAGTACAGAGCTTGCCTCGATCATGGATAAATATGGAAGGATAGTGAATAGAGAAGAATGTGTACTAAAGAGATGGAAGGAATACTTTGAAAGCTTATTTGAAAGAGAAGAGTCACAAGACCTGTCATCTGAGAGTGAAAGAGATCTTGAGGATGGAGAAGGTATAACTATGGTGGAAATTATGAACGCACTGAAAGGTATGAAAGTGGGTAAATCTGCAGGATACGATAGGATTACAGTTGAAATGCTGACGGCTGGACAAGATATCATAGCTAACATGCTATACCAGCTCTTCAATCTCTGTTGGACTAATGGCCAAGTACCTGACGACTGGTATAAGGCAGTTATTGTACCTCTGTACAAAGAGAAAGGTTCCCAGCAAGATTGTGCAAACTACAGGGACATAAGCCTCCTTAGCATTGTCGGCAAACTGTATGCGAAAGTATTGATTGAAAGAGTAGTGAAAGTAACTGACAAGAAAATATGGGATGCACAAGCGGGTTTTCGAAAAGGTATGGGTTGTACGGATCAAGTCTTCTCCTTAACATGCATGACGCAGAAATTTTTGGTTAAAGGTCAGAAAATCTTTTGCGCATTTATTGATTTGGAGAAGGCTTATGACAAAGTGAGGAGGAATGAACTGTGGTCGGTACTGTCTATGTATGGGGTGGACAGCCATCTTATTCACGCTCTGAAATCCATTTATAAGGACTCCAGGGCGTGCGTAAGAATAAACGAATCCTACACGGAATGGTTTAATATTGATAAAGGTGTTAGACAGGGATGTGTAGCATCACCGTGGCTGTTTAACCTATTCATGGATAGTAGTCTGAAAGATCTGAAAGATAATGATTGTGGTTTAAGAATGAATGAGTTACTTATCAAATGTCTTCTTTATGCCGATGATCAGGTATTACTTGCATCGTCGGCTGAGGATTTACAGGCGATGGTAACTACTATGCATGAAGCTTTTGAAAGAAAAGGCATGAAAGTAAATGTACGTAAGACGAAAATAATGGTTTTTGAAAAGGATAAATGTATGACGGAATGTAAAATTAGTATAAATGGTGAGGAATTGGAACAGGTGAAAGAATTTTTGTATTTGGGTGTATTATTTACTCGAGATGGTAAAAATGATAATGATGTTGAAAGAAGAGTAAATGCTGGTAATAGGGTGAATGGGGCACTGTACACCTTTATGAGAAGCAGAAATGTGTCCAAAAATGCACGTCTAGCTGTGCATAAAGGAGTATTAGTACCTACCCTCATGTATGGTAGTGAAAGTTGGATTTGGCAGAGAAGACATGAAAGTAGAATAAATGCTGTAGAGATGAGAGCTCTTCGTAGTATGTGTGATGTGAGCCTGAAAGATAAAATTAGGAATAGTGTTATAAGAGAGCGCTGTGATGTGAATGAAGAAGTAGTGACAAAGATCAAAAAGAGTATGCTGAGGTGGTTTGGACACTTAGAAAGAATGAGTGAAGAGAGGTTGACGAAGAAAATATATAAAGCAAGCGTGAGTGGGACGAATACAAGGGGAAGACCTCGTCATAATTTTCTGGATCAAATTAGCGATGTATTGACGAGAGGTCATATTAAGAGTATGCATAATCGTAGAGTATGCATGAAGACTGTTATGAGTGTGAATGAAGCGATGGAAGTATGCCAGGATCGTGGTTTGTGGCAATCCGTAGTCTCTGCCTACCCCTCTGGGAAACAGGCGTGAAGCTATGTATGTATGTTATTTTATTTATTATTATATTATTATTTAATTTTCAAATGATAATACAAAAGTAAGCATATAATTAATAAAAATTTCGTACCACTAAAGTCTAAAACCGTGACATCAAGTTTCATGGTTAATGCAAATTTGAAAGATAATATAATTTTGAAAGACCGCTGAGGCTCACGAAAAGACTTTTTTATTAATATCTTAGAATAATAATGTGTTATTATTTTAAGATTATTATATTCTATGAAAATAAATATTAAAAACTACGTGCAAACTGTTTCACGACCACAGACCTGCCTACTTCAGCATGCTGAGTCTTGCTGTCGCTTACGCCTGTTCTTCTATGAATTTACGTATTCCCAATTTTATAACGTAACAAAAATGCGAAATTGGAAGGATGTAGGTACCGGGAGAAACCGAGACTCGCCTACCTAAACCAGATTGGTCACGTACTGAAGGAAGGTGGAGTAAAGAGTCTCCGAAACCGGCGAGCGTGTATGAAGAGAATTATGAATGTTGAGGAAGCGAGTGAAGTATGCAAGGATAAAGTTTTTTGGCGCTCTGTCCTCACTGCCTACCCTGCAAGGGATATGGCGTGATGATATGTATGTATAACGTAAAAAAATATCCGTCATAACTTTCTCTACAGCACGTCAATGACTTTGAAACTTGTTATTAGCACATTTCATTGAGAGACCAGAATATAATATTTTACAAGAAACTACAAGGAATAAATATTCGTATATATGAGAAAAAAGGAGATACTGTTTGCCATACAAAAGGTCAGGGCTTAACCGTGGAGAGGGTACCCCTCAGGTGGTATTCCGTCCCACCGAAGTTAAAATCGAGTACCGGTGGTCCGCTCGCACGGCGAAGAGAGAAGGTTTTACGGTGGGTCTATGGGGTCACGCGCCGCCTTTCCGTCACCCCGGACCGATTCGGCGGAGCGAGACGCACCCATAGCCCACCAATAAAAAAAATTAAAAAAAAGGTGGTATTCCGTCGGGCCGTCCACTGACGACAAGTTCACGCTGCTCCGGTGGCCGGTCCAACGACGAAGGCGAGGTTCATGGGTGGGTTACGGGTGTGCGTGCTTACGCCCCTCTATCGCCCGGGACGGAGTGGTGCGAGGAGTGCGCCGACCGTAGCCCAACGCAAAAAAAGGGCTTAACTATAAACATGGCGTACTGGTTAAGTAAGATACTAAGTCAAGTGGCTAATGTTCCATTCTCATGGCAGTACTTTGTGCGTTACCATTTGCTGTTCTCAGTCTATTTTTTTTGGTAGTCTATGGTCCGCACACGCCGCCCGTTCCGTCCGGGGTGACGGAAGGTCAGTGAGTGGCCCCATAACCCACCGTATTCCCTCCCCATCGCCATGGGGCCGGCCACTGGTACCGCTTCCTTGCCATCCGTGGCCAACCCGGCGGGGGTTATTCTCAGTCCGGGTGTAATTTGAGTCCGTTAATTGGTATTTATGGTATTGTTTATTCTGAGTTTATGATGACTATTTCTAAAACTTGACTGCACAGATGATCAACTATTAGTTGAGACACTATGAGAACCACAAAGTAATGTTTCGAGTCTGGATATAAATTGTCTGCGCTAATTATATGTTTGTGAAGTCCCAAATAAACAACCTTCAAGTTTATACATATATATTTCAAGTACAATAAACCACCTCTTCTCTTGTCACCGGGTTGAGAACCCTCTGCGCTCACCCATAGTCCGGTTAAGCTATCAAAGCCATTTCGGCTAACAGTGATCGCAGACGATGTTTTAGTGGGTATTCTAGCCCGAGGCTAGCGAGTCCGCTGGGACGGGCAGCGCCCCGACCTCGTCGCTATCATCGGTGCCGACCTGACGCTGCCGGCTGTCGCTAGGGTGATGGTCGACAGGGTCAGGAACTGGGACGCGATCGCCGCTTTCTGCGAGGCTGTCATTTCGCGGAAGGAGGCGGCGGAACGAGTCCGGGAGGATTCCCGCGACCCGGGCCGCCGCCAGCGACCGGGACGGCGCAGGCGCGAATACCTGCGCCTGATGCCGCCCTAACCAAGGCTTCGGGTGATCGGACCGGGGAATTGTCCCCGCGTGAGGGCGACGCCCCGATGGCGAAATCTGTCGAGGCGTCGACGAGAGGAACCCGCGAGGGTAAACCGCCGGGCGGACCACCGAAGACAAAGATCAGGTACCGGTGGTCCGCTCGCACGGCGAAGAGAGAGGAGTTTTACGGTGGGTCTATGGGGTCACGCGCCGCCTTTCCGTCACCCCGGACCGATTTGGCGGGGCGAAACATCCATAGTCCACCACAAAAAAAAAAAGGCTAGCGAGTCCCACACTCTCCATTCGGGGGTGATGGTGCGTAAATGCATTTCGACCACTGCGTTATCAATAAAAAGAAAAAAAATCTACTCTTGCCCGTGAATATCGCAAAAGATTAATAAGTGACATAATATATATATAACATATATAACATCTATATCATCATCACAGACCACAATGTCCCACTGTTGGGCTCGGGCCTCCTCCATAATGGAGAGGAAAATTAACCTACTATACCCGCGCTGGTCAGACATGTTGGTACAGGGTTTTATTTCGAGTTTTCCATCTCTCGCATAGATGTTATATGCGTTTTATATCCCTTAGTCGTCCCGTACGATCACCCACGGGTAAAATATGGGGTGTTGAAAAGTATTCTTACTTCGTTATCACACGGAAAAACATCTATATAAGAAAAGGCAATCTAGAAATAAAACCCTAAAGAAACTCGTCTGAACATTTTGGTATAGTAGAACAATTTCCCTCCCATTGTGGAGGGGGCTACTACCCAGCAGTGGAATGTATGTGAGCTGAGATAATATAGATCTGAATTAAGAGATAAAATGGTTATTTAAATAAATGTAAACAAATTTAATTAAATATGAAAGTAATATATTAATACATATTAATATTTAAAGGAAGGAAAATGTAAGATGGATTTTATTTAATACATATTATTTAATTGAACTGTTTATTATTGAATTGAATTATGTAAAGGAATATATATTTATAATGTATATATATTATATATATTATAAATTTTAGATTATTACTAATGTTATGAAACGACATTGCACTTTGCAAAACACTTAGCAAAACATTTTTTTTTATTTCTGTTCGTCCGTTCTTCATATTGTGTAGCCTTAATAGTCATTATCCGCCAGTAAGTCCAGTTATTACCATTAATCGGGCGCTGATAACCAAATCAATTATGTTTTTAGAAAATTTGGGAAAATATGAAAATACACGTAAACCACTATTATACCATATTCATTACACTTCAGCACTTTAACTGTATCATATTCCATAAAATACCAGCAAAATTATTCAATATACTAAACACTAAAGAAATGAATATAATACAAGAGCGTAACATGACATTTCCATATTCGCGCCAAAACTCTCTTTTTTTTTTCTTTCAATTTTGGACCACTTGGTTTGAGTATTTGCCATTTACATCCAAAACTCACTTAATCCATCCGATCCGATGATGCTTTTTTTTTTTGGCGACGGGCTCTGGTATCCGCTAAATTCGTCCGGGGCACAGAAGAAGCGGCGCGCGACCCCATCCCGTCCCGTCTTACATGTACTGTCACCGGAACATCAGCGACGTTTTTAACCGCAGAACTATAGTGGTTTGATAAACATATTAAACCTATGCCTTATACCTCCAAAATATCTAGCTCGTATTATTGTCGATTTTTTTAAAACACCGCCATCTAAGCACTTTACAAACATGCAATTAACGCAGACAAATTACACCCAGATTCTTCTCTATATCACTTTAATCAATTTATCTATAGCTTTTATGGGTCAAACAATACAATAGCCACAATATTTTAATGGCATTCTACTTTCATTTATTTTTTCTAAATGATGTTTAAATTATATCAGCAATATGATATTTTTAGATATACCAATAACATAGAGTTTGAATTAAATTAAATCTAATTTAAATGTTCTTAGCCACGGTATCTAGCTACTCAATTGATCTCTACACCGTTAGGTTGAGAATGCCTCATAGCTTAAATCCCCTAAGGAAACCTTAAAGAAGTACTTTTTTATTACTTATAATGGTTAACGAATACTACCAACCCTTACACTATTCGTAGATGACGTAAAAAACAACTTAAAGCTCTAGGTCGACCTAGGCCATCTACATGAGAGGCCGTCTGTTTAACAATTCAAATTCCCAAGAGGTTTAACGCCAGGCCGGTCATAAAGCTATTTGCAAAACTTTTACAATATGTATAATGGAAGAACAATACATATTGCGACCCTAAGTAATTGGGATTAGAGTAAGACGATAATGACGGTGATAAATATGCAAGCACACGTACCTATGTAGGTAAATAGACATTTTGGACTATTTACTTATGTACGCGTGCTTGCTTATTTGTCCATGTAGCCACTCCTAATAAATATACCATATTAAAATATAACATCAATTGATATTCTGTATTCGTATTATTTACCTCAATCAGTCAATATTCAATATTATTTTAACTCTGAATAAAACATATAATAAATTATATTTACTACGTGATATAATTTAACGAACAGTATTGTGTCATTTTTATTTTAAATTTCTGAGATTTTTTAAATTACTGAAAGTCAAGGAATAACTAACCAACGCGGTACTAATTCGTTTACTTTGGCGGCAAATTAAACCTCCTTGGGAATCGCGATTATTAATCACACAGTGCTTTACATCACTAAAATTATATAAAATTATATTTCGACCGACACAAATTACTCCAACAACTCCAACTCTGTGGAGCATCGGCTACGACTGGGCGTTGAGAGGGAGCATCTCCCCTGGGCTGGGCGTAATCTGTTACGCCGATGATACACCCGTCACAGCCCGGGGTGGGATGCCAGAGGAGGCGGCACGCCTGACAACTCTTCGCACCGAGGAGATTGTCAAGCGAATCGAGGCACTGGGGTTAAGGGTGGCCCTGGATAAGATGGTGACCCTATTGTTCCATGGGTCCCACACTGGTCCACCTATCGACGCCTCGAACACCATCTATTCGGTTCTCATTACCATCCGGGCCCATATGAAGTTCTTGGGCCTGGTACTCGACGGGTGATGGCGGTTGTGGGAGCATTTCCGTCGACTTGCTTCGCGGCTTGTCGGCGCGGCGTCCACCCTATCCTGGCTTATGCCGAATGTTGGTGGACCCAGCGCTACGTGCCAACTGCTGTACGCAGGAGTGGTCCGATCGATGGCCCTGTGCCCGTGTGGGCAGGGTCCCTGACCGTCCAACTAAGGGCCCTCTTGTGGCGACCACAGAGGGCCATGGTAGTCAGGCCATACGCGGGTACCGTACGGTGGCGACGGAGGCAACGTTCCTGCTGGCCGAAACTCCCCAACCATCGCTAAGGCGATGCTCAACAGCGTAAGAAACTGGGACGCAGTCGTCGCCTTATGCAAGACAGTCGTCTCGCGGTAGGAGGCTGCGGGGCCGCTCTGACAGGAAATCCTTTTTAGTGACGCGCTCCGCCACCGGCGCCTGGGCGCAGGCGCGAGTACCTGCGCCTGATGCCGCCCTAGCCGAGGCTACGGGTGACTGGACCGGGGAATAGTTCGTCACCCGCGGAGAGGCTGACCGCGTGCCGGGGGATGGTACCCGAAAGGGAACCCGCTGCTCACGGATGTCAAGGCAGTGGTACCGGTGGCCGGCTCAATGGCGATGGGGAGGCAGGTGGGTTATGAGGCCACGCGCTGCCCTTCCGTCGCCCCGGATGGAACGAGCGGCGTGTGTCCGGACCATAGTCTACCCAAAAAAAAGGGCACCCATAGATAAAGGGGTTGGTGAATTGTATTCTTACACCGTCGCCACGCGTTAATTTCACTGCACTATCAAAGTCCAACATCTTAGCAGTAGGTGATAAGACATGTCAATTATAATTTTGATTACATTGATCTGTTGATAAACGAATGCATGACGAATTGGTGTATTAAAAATAATTGCATAGTGAATTACAGATATAATCTTCGTCGTCATCGTATTGGATAAGGGCGGCCTCCCCACGAAGGAGGAAAATGTTATGATCTCATCACGCTTGGCAGGCGGCAACCCGCCTGGCAATTGTAGTTGCGGGCTTGCCAGAAGATGGCTTTTGGCCTTTCTCCTGGTGATTCCTTACCGGTTCTAAAGATTCCAATGAAAAAAGAAGATGGAGGAGACGCATTATTATTCTTACGCCGTCACTACATAAAAAAATACTTAGTTTATCTGTATATGTATTGTGAAACTGAAGATTTTGTTTATTTGAACAAACTAATAGAGGAACATTCCATGTGGTGACGGTGTAAAAATACAATTTACCACCCGTAAAACCCATAAAAGGCGACTAAGAGATAAAATATGCATATAACATCATGCAAGAGAAGGAAAACTCGAAATAAAAACCTATACCAACTTTAATCAGTTCGGGGTGAGAGCCCTCAGCGCTCACCCACAGTCCGAGTAAAGTTATCACAGCCATCTGCGGCTAACAACTAAGCCAAACAAAAAAAAGCAAATAAAATACGTCTGACCAGCATGGTGTAGCAGGTCAATTTCCCTCCTCGTGTGAAGGAGGCTTGAGCCCAGCAGTGGGGAAAGTATATGAGCTGAGATGATGATGAATACAGGAAAATGGACTACCAGTGGAACTCTAAAAAGTATTATTTACCCTAAATAGTTTAACGAACTGTGACAGACTATAGCCGGTTAAGAAAGAGAAAAAAGCTGTTTATTAAACCTCACATCAGTTACTGCACTAGGACTAGGGATGAATCGATACTACCGAGTACTTGGTATCGATACTACTACTTGTAGTACATAACACTAATATTTGATACTGAGTACTGGTATCGAATGAAAACAATGGTATCGTATAGTGTAACCCACCTACACGGTGTTAAAAGGTATGTTGTAGGGCGGGTCTACGGGGTCGTGTGCCGCTTTTCCTGTCACCCCGGACGGATTAACAGGGCATGAGGTACCGTAACCTGCCTCAAAGAAAAACCTGGTGGGAGGTGCCCGTCCCTCTACTCCGCTGCAGGGTGGGTGCACGATACCAGCGTAGTATTTCTCCGTTACAAATACGCCTCCATTGTCTAAACTACCCATTCCAGTCCATTGTCTAACTAGGACCTACAGGTCCTAGTTAGACAATGGACTGACAAACGAATCCATCCCTTAATCACTTTATAAATCAATCCACGTATTAACAATTATCTAAATACACGGAAAGAATCTAGGCTGATAAGATATTTATTTTAAAAGTAATTATAAATTAGGTAAGTTAGACATTGATCCAATATTTTCCTACATACATCATTTTCAGCCTCAACCTAATCAATTTTTAACTCAACCTAATCATTTTTTAATTATTTTCCTCATTTGTGGAGAGGGCGCCACTGCGTTTATTTTGTATTATATTTTTAAGTAGTTTACTATTTAAGCTTGTAATGTGTCCTTTTCATGAATGGAGAATTATTTTTCTTTCATTTTTTAATTAATTTATTTATTAAGAAGTTCTTACAATGGATATATTATTAACATACAATGTCAAAATAAACATAATGATTTATAACTTTTACACGAGTATTGCACATTTAAAAATAAAACTATTTTTACGGATTCCACCGGAGTCCGTCCTTGACCACGAGCACTGTAAAATATTCTAAATGTCGTGAAATTAATAATCAAAGAGAAATGCGATGAAAATCGTAAAAATATTTTTACTTTCAAACGTCTAGATAAAAATAAATAAATTCTCAATTATATTAAACTATCACAGCAGTCTTAAATTAAAATGGTAATACATTAAAGGAAAAAATAACAAAAATAATTTAAATAACACAAAATTTTAACAAAATTCGGCAGCGTGTGGTCCTATAACCCACCATATTCCCTCCCCAACGCCGACCACTGGAACCACTTCCTTGACATCCGTGGCCAGCCCGGCGCGTTATCCTTTCGAGTAACTTCGCCCTCACGCAGTCAGCCTCTCTGCGGATGACGGACTATTTGACTTTTGACGGATGCCGCGGGTGACTGGACCGGGGCGGTCCAGTCACCCGCGGCCTCGGCTAGGGTGGCATCAGGCGCCGATACTTGCGCCTTGCCAACCCAGACGCCGGTGGCGGAGCGTGTCACCGAAGAGGATTTCCTCTCAGAGCCGAGCGGCTCTTCCACGAGACGACTGTCTCGTGCTGCCGACTCAACTCCATTAGCACCGGTCGAAAGGCCTCGACGGTCGGAACACCGAACCGAGGCCTCTCCAGCCGGATTGCCCAACGGGCAATGACGTCACAGTGGGCGTCGCCCCACCAGGCGGCCATCTCGAGACGGTACCGCCCCCTGCCCGCGTCGTCGACACCCGCCGATACAGTCCGGCGAGCTTCACGCTTCCAAGTGCCACGATGGAGTTCCAGGCAACAGGCACGTTGCCTCCATCGCCACCGTGCGGTATCCGCGTATGGCCCTGACCGCCATGGCCCTATGTGGTCGCCACAGGAGAGCCCTAAGTCGGACGGTCAGGGACCCCACCCACACGGGTGCGCCGTACTGGATCATCGACCAGACCACCCCCGCTTACAGCAGTCGGCACGTAGCGCTGGGTCCGCCGACATTCGGCATAAGCTAGGATAGGGCGGATGCCACGTCGACAAGCCGTGAAGCAAGTCGACGGAAAAAAAAACGGTTCATCTAGAAAAAGTTTTGAGGTACACATAAAAAAAATAATAGAATGAAATTAAGAACCTTCTTGTTTTTTGAGGTCGATTAAAAATAAAAAGGAGAAAGCCAAATTTTGAATACACGCGTCAACACATCATCATAAAAGAAAAAGCTAGCTCTACTAAAGTAAAATCACTGCTGAATCACGGTGAGATATTGAAACTATAATAAATTGTAATGTCACGATGCAGGTGTAGATAAGCAAACGTTTTATTAACAAGTACCTTGATTAGAAATAATAATCGATATAAAATAAAACTATTTATACAATTATAGATTTTATCGCGTTTGTATTTAGTTTTTATTTGTCTAATGTTTTAAACACTTCAGCATTCATGGTCACAGGAAGACACCAGTAATCTCCCGTAAAACCGAATACAAACGTTATATCATCCGAATTGAATTATTTCATTATATTTACGTAAACATCAAAATCCGTGTGGTGACGGAGTAAGAATACTATTCACCACCCCATATCTTACCCGTGGGTGATCGTACGAGACGACTAAGGGATATAAAACGCATATAACATCTATGCGAGAGAAGGAAAACTCGGCACAAAACCCTATACCAACACGTCTGACCAGCGTGGTATAGTAAGTTAATTTCCCTCCCATTACGGAGGAGGCCCGAGCCCAACAGTGGGACATTTATGGGCTGTGATGAAACATCAAAAATGAATAGAGGCAAAAGTTTCCTGGTTGTTTCACAGGCAGTGTCTGTGTAATTATTTATTATACCATAAAGATTTCCTAGATACGTGTCATCCATTAGAATACAGCAATAGTATTCTTATACACCAAATGATAATCTGACCTTGTAAGTCCTTGCGCCTCTTTTTTTTCTTTTTGCGGTGGGCTATGGACGTCGCACCCCGCCAAATCGGTCCGGGTTGACGGAAGAGGCGGCGCGCAACCCCATTGACCCACCCTGCAAGCACCTCTTCTTCGCCGTGTGAGCGGGCCACCGGTACCCGATCTTGTCCTTGCGCTTTAGAATCTCTCCAATGAGCCAATTGGTGCATTATCTGTCTAGCTAACTCAAAGATATGATATAATCCTGTCCTCACGCATCGTTCACATTTACGATAACAAAATTTGTATCTGTTTAGATTATCTGTAGACATGATCTTAATTATATGTAAGTAATGAATCATATAATCAATTAAATAAATAATTACGGCCTAAGTTTTTCGTATTACCATTTGATTATTACATTCCCGTCAACAGGTTTATTAGCGTTCATGGGCTGACGAAGGTTAAGACTAAGGATTAAAGTTGTATTAACGATTAAGATTGGATGTGAAATGTCACGTCCAACATGTAATCGTTGACATAGAAGTTTTTATCTACCCTTTACGTTTTATTGGAGGGCTTGAAAGAATAAAGGTTGAAAGGTTGCAAGAAGAGTGTGTAAGAGAAAAGTATGCAGAGGGTGTCCGAGAACGGCTGACGATGGCAAGCCAGCCGCAATCGGACATTGAAGAATGCCGGAGAGTATTGAAAGAGAGAATGGTAGATACAGCGAAAGAAGTACGTGGAAGTTCAAAGAAGCATAGAAAAACAAATGGTGATGCATGGTGGGATGCGGAAGTGGCAGCTTCCGTAGAGCAAAAGAAGAAAGCGTGGCTGGACTATGTCTCTTCTTTGAATCTGAATGACAGTATGACTGAACAGAAGAAAGAAATATATCGACAATATAAGAATGACACCAAGGCCTTAGTGAAAGAGAAACGTGATAGAGCAAGTATGAGTGCAGAAGATAGGCTGACTAAAAACTTCGAGGGTAACACCAACCTCTTTTGGAGGGAGGTGAAGAAGTCTCGGGGTGATAGGTCAGCCTTCAGAATGAATAAAATAAGGTCTAAAGGTGGAGACATTCTTACACAAACACAAGACGTGTTAAGCCGATGGAGTGAATATTTTGGCGATATGTATGCGGATGCTACGGTTGGCGCCGGTGTTGGATGTGGTTTAGTAGATCAACATTCGACAACGGCGTCCTCCGATAGCATCAGTATGGATGAAGTTGAATGGGCGATAAGAAGTTTGAAAAATGGTAAGGCAGCGGGCATTGATATGGTGTCTGCCGAGATGATCAAGCTTGGTGGCTCTTGTGTCTGGGAGGCGTTCCTGTTGCTCCTCAATTTATGTTGGAGCTCGGGAATGGTTCCCAGGGACTGGAATAGCGCAGTCATCGTGCCTTTGTTTAAAAACAAGGGTTCACGTTATGACTGCACAAATTACAGAGCCATAAGCTTGACCAGTTTGGCAGCAAAAGTGTATGGTAAAATTATTGAAAGGAGAATGAGGATGGTGTCCGATGGTTTACTGTGTGAGACACAAGGAGGTTTCAGGAGTGGAAGGGGATGCATGGATCAAGTGTTCTCTCTGCGCAACATTGTGGAGAAGCATCTGGCTCTAGGTCAGAGGGTTTTCTGCAGTTTTGTGGATCTGGAGAGAGCATTTGACACGGTTGTACGAAAGGAACTTTGGGACATTTTACCGGAGTATGGTATTAGCGGTAAACTGCTAGAGGCTGTGCAGTCCAGTTACATGGGCTGTAGAGCCTGTGTGCAGCTGGATGATGGAATGTCGCCTTGGTTTGACGTCAATATCGGCGTTAAGGAGGGGTGCGTTCTGTCAGCCAGGCTGTTTATCATATATCTGGATAAATGTCTCCAAAGGTTGAACGATATGAATGTGGGAGTCCAGATGGGCGACTCAGTGGTCACTGCTCTGCTTTATGGAGATGATGCAGTCCTGCTGGCACAGTCAGCGACTGACCTGCAGACCCTAGTCGACACAATGACAGAAGATTGTAAGAAAAGGGGTCTACGCGTGAATGTGAGTAAAACCAAAATAATGGTCTTTGAAAGAGATAAAGCCAGAACAGATGTAAAAGTAACAATAGGTAATGATGTACTAGAGCAAGTGGATGAATTTGTATATCTTGGATGTGGATTTAGCCGAGATGGAAGGTACACCACTGATATAGAGCGAAGAGTGAATGTGGGAAATAGAGTGAACGGAGCGTTGGGGCAACTTCTCGGCAGCCACCACCTCAGCCAGAAGGCACGTGTAGCAATACATAACGCAGTGCTTGTCCCAACATTCCTGTATGGAAGCGAGAGTTGGGTATGCAGAAAAGAGTATGATAGTAAAATTAATGCGGTCGAAATGCGATCTCTGCGGAAAATCTGTGGAGTTAGGCTGACCGACCGCATTCGTAACGACGACGTAAGAGAGCGAGTAGGTATGAAAGAGAGTATTGGTGTAAAGATGCGAAAGGGATCCGATGATTTGGACATGTGGAAAGAATGCCGAACGAACGCCTGGTTAAGAAGATATACAATGCGAAAGTGAAAGGATGTAGGTACCAAGGGAGACCGAGACTAACCTACCTAGACCAGATCGGTCATGTACTGAAGGAAGGTGGAGTCAAGAGTCTCCGAAACGGGCGAGCGTGTATGAAGAGAATTATGAATGTTGAGGAAGCGAGTGAAGTGTGCAGAGATAGAGTTCTCTGGCACTCTGTTCTCTCTGCCTACCCTGCAAAGGATATGGCGTGATGATATGTATGTATGTGTACGTTTTATTTAAATAGAGGCTACCCGCCACTGAAGAAATAATCCTTGTATTGCAGGGGACTACAGATATGCAATTAACGCAGACAAATTACAAACAGACTCAGAACAACACATTATGGGTCGCACAAAGTATTGTCCTGAGCGGGAATCGAACCCACGGCACTGGGACGGAAGATTGTATCTTAACCAATACGCCATCTGTGCAGTATTAGTTATTTTTGACCGACATCAATATCATACTGGACTAACTCTATCTAGTGTCGTTCGCTCAATAATTACATTTACAAAAAGGGGTGACGTTAGTCAGGCGGGTCATAAAACTATTGCAAAAAAAATTGTAATGCATATGATGACAGAAGAGGAGAAGAGTACATATTGTATCGACCCGAAGTAATTAGATAGAACAAGAAAGATATCGTCTTCCTTCATCAATTCAATAATAATAGAAAAAAAAATTCTGTACAAAAAAATATACTGTTATTTTTTGTCAATTTCACGTAATAATGTCTTATAAATCGATTGATGGCCGGCTGCACATACGAAAAAGAATCACGTTCCGACTGAGCTGAGCGTGCAAGCGAGAGCGCGGCACAAGCGATAGAGAGGCATGATAGACTGTTTATAAAGTGAAGTGAAGAGTTAATATGGTTCCCATTGGTATTTTTTTGTTCAATTTATAAAAGTATGCAATTTCTCATAAATGTTTTATTATGACGTTATCACGTAAAATTATCGTTATTAAACCGACTTTACCAACAACGCGACCTGTTTTTTTTTAATATAAATTATGAACATTATTATACTATGACAATTTATAAATTTATATCTGACAAATCTAATAAACTCGTATGATATTTTTACCACCGCCATTTGAAATCATAATATAATCTCATTAGACGAGCAACTAATTTAAAAAAATGCCTTTTCTAATAACTCGAATACCAGCCATATTTCACAGTTTGATTGATAAAATATTTTCTAGAATATTATTCCAAAAATTTTCTTTTCCAGTATTCCAGCAAGAATTCCGCTGCAGGCAACGATGGTCGCGCCGGACAGGGTGTGAAAGCCATAGCTGATATATCTCTCATGGATAGAGCTCAACCATTGAGCGATGATCCAAAGGTAAACACTGAAATCAATTATCTTGGACAAATTAGCTATACATACATACATACATATCATCACGCCATATCACTTGCAGGGTAGGCAGAGAGAACAGAGTGCCAGAGAACTCTATCTCTGCATACTTCACTCGCTTTCTCAACATTCATAATTCTCTTCATACACGCTCGCCGGTTTCGGAGACTCTTGACTCCACCTTCCTTCAGTATATGACTGATCTGGTCTAGGTAGGTTAGTCTCGGTCTCCCTCGGTACCTACATCCTTCCATTAGCTATATCTTACCTCTATACCCCAGATCACCGTAGTGGGGAATAAACATCCAACTCATGAGTCGGTGATTGGTGGTTGACAATTTAAGACCGACTTAAGAAAAAATGATCAATTCCATTAAACTAAAAATTTGCGCCAATAGGCCGACCACTTGTATAGACTCATTGATTTCTGTGGCTAGCACTGCTGGATATCCTTTTGGGTATCATCATCCATCGACACAAAAATAGCCTTAGTTAATACTTCCTTAGCTTTTGGACTTTCATATGAAGATTACGGGTAGCGAAACATACTTAGTCACCACACCAGAATGATCAATGAGTACTTGAACTCATGGAAAACAACTGTTCTGTCTTTATCCAAATACTTTTTATATTTGGTTAATATTCATTAAGCAATTTCCTATTGATAAAGTTACATTTTAAAGGCTTTTACCATTAAGAAAGAAAGAAAGAAAAACATTTATTTTGTTTTCATTAAAAACGAATGAAAATAAACAGAACTAAAGAAAATAACTTCTGGTGTAAAATAATGAATGAGAAACAAAAAAGGCTATTGGCTCAGTTATGACTATTTTCATTTATAAAATAGCGCTGATATTCTGCTAACACCTGGAACATTATAAATTACATTACAGGCTTTTGATGCTGTGTTCATCATATCATCAAAAAGCGAGGGTGACAAAGGTGTGTATGTCATCGCTGGATGTGAACGAAGACCATTGGGAATGTGCAATGGCCTATTCTATATTGGGGTAAGTACAACTTTCTACAATACTGGAGACAATAATAATATTGTTACTCGATATATACAAGAAACAGATTATTTAAAGGCAGATTTGATTTTAAAATTTTGCACAAAGCAATAGGAATAAAACAATAAATAATGATTAAATCTTCATATTGACAAAAAGTGTCCGAAATTCTATTCGATGAACTGTGAAATGATGATGGAATTGTGGGAACCAGAAATGTTCGATTATGTTAGCATACATTATTAGCATCAAAATTAAAAAAAACTTTAATATCATTTACTGTATAAACTCTGCAACATTAAAATTTGAACGAAAATTGATGGCACATGTAGCACTTGCATATTATCAGTTTTAAAATTTATCTTAATTGATCCAATAACTATCGGATCGGAACGCGGCTGCCATTGTGATGATCCAACAAGACATTTCAGGGGCTTACTTATTATTTTATTACTTCTATTTATACAAAACTAGCTTCTACACGCGACTTCGCCCGTGTAAAAAGTACATACATACATACATATCATCACGCCATATCCTTTGCCCTGCAAAGGAGGCAGGCAGAGAGAACAGAGTGCCAGAGAACTCTATCTTTGCATACTTCACTCGCTTCCTCAACATTCATAATTCTCTTCACACACGCTCGCCGGTTTCGGAGACTCTTGACTCCATCTTCCTTCAGTACATGACCGATCTGGTCTAGGTAGGTTAGTCTAGGTCTCCCTCGGTACCTACATCCTTCCACTTTCGCATTGTATATCTTCTTAACCAGACGTTCGTTCGGCATTCTTTCCATATGTCCGAACCAACGGAGCATTCCCTTTCGCATCTTTACACCAATACTCTCTTTCATACCTACTCGCTCTCTTACGTCGTCGTTACGAATGCGGTCGGTCAGCCTAACTCCACAGATTTTCCGCAGAGATCGCATTTCGACCGCATTAATTTTACTTTCATACTCTTTTCTGCATATCTCGCTTCCATACAGTAATGTTGGGACAAGCACTGCGCTATGTATTGCTACACGTGCCTTCTGGCTGAGGTGGTGGCTGCCGAGAAGTTGCCCCAACGCTCCGTTCACTCTATTTCCCGCATTCACTCTTCGCTCTATATCAGTGGTGTACCTTCCATCTCGGCTAAATCCACATCCAAGATATACAAATTCATACACTTGCTCTAGTACATCATTACCTATCGTTACTCTTACATCTGTTCTGGCTTCATTTCTTTCAAAGACCATTGTTTTGGTTTTGCTCACATTCACGCGTAGAAGACCCCTTTTCTTAGAATCTTCTGTCATTGTATCGACTAGGGTCTGCAGGTCAGTCGCTGGAAAAAGTGATTTTTACAATATAAAATTTTATCATTAAATTATCCCAATGTGTTCACATTAAAAGAACAAAAAGTATCTTATGTTAATATAATATTAATCCAGAAAATGTCTATCTGCATAGCATTTTCCATCCAAATCTGTTGAATAATTTACGCGTGATTAAGTAACAAACCTCCATAAATTTACACAAATTTTCACATTTAAATATTAGTAGGAAGAAGGATTGTATCATCATCTCAGCTGTTATATGCCCCACTGTTGGGCTCGAGCCTCCTCCATAATGGGAGGGAAATTGACCTACTATACCACACTGGTCAGACGTGTTGGTATAGGGTTTTCTTTTAAGTTTTCCTTCTCTTGCATAGATGTTATATGCGTTTTATATCCCTTAGTCGTCGCTTACGATCACCGACGGGTAAGATAGGGGGTGGTGAATTGTATTCTTACTCCGTCACCACACGGTTAATTTTCATTATAGTTTCTACTAATTCTGCGAACTGCAAAATATTTCAAGCAAGCAAATTTTCTTTTATTCTAAATTATAATTTTATTTCCTCAACAGTTACCTGGTAAAGGTTTGCTTTGTAGCAAGAAGATTCCGGATACGGTGCTATTTGGAGCACAAGTTGGAGAGTTCGGAGCCGAAGGTATCAAGTTCACGCCTGTCACTCCTATGGCCAAGTGGACTTTGTCTTACAAAGGACAAATGTGGTTAGCTATTATTTCTTATAACATAGTAGAATATTCATATCCATATAAGATACCTGGGTAACTATAACACAGACACAAATTTTACTCAGATTTTTCTAGCGACAAATAAATGCACTAAGTAGGTAGTGTGTACGTATTATTATTTTTTCTTTAAGATAGATATTTCTAATGACATTGCTAACAAAACTGCATTAGCTTCCGCTGCTCGTTCATCTTTTAGCGGGCTAATCTCATGCCCCGTAATAGATAACCAGTGGGCATTATCATAAAATGTGTGATTTCTCATGAAAGAAAAAAAATAGCTAAAGATGGATAAATTAAAAAACTGTAATTCTTTTTTACACGCTTTTTATTAACTTGACCTGTATGTTTGTAACCGACTCCTTTGGGCTAAATTTTGACCCACTTCGAACGGTCATATTTCATTTAAATTTAGTGGAGTTATCGAGGACCGATGACAATGCAAAAATTTATAATTTAATAAGATTACACCATTATCCTAATCAGTTATTGGGGTAGTCAGGATTAAATTGTTGAATTTTAGTTTCCAATTTCGAATTACGAGCCTAGGGGGCGCTACAGTAAAACAGCGCCCTTTAACAATAACAATGTCTCTTTATTTCGTGACATTAAACCACTGTGTGTTTTTCTTGTTAGTTTCATATTAAATCTATACATATAATAAAAATGTAACGGATCGCTGTCTGTACATGGAAGATATATGAGAAAAATATTACTGGGACCTTTATCAACACAAACAGAACCCATAACAATAATTTTTAAATTTTTTGTCTGTTTATCTGTTTATGGGGTTGATGTTAACATTCCATTGATAGAGTCATGTGGGTAAGTGTGCGCAATCCCATTCACTTTGGACTGAAATACATGGATTTGCGTACACTTATCATACCGCACACTTGCGTCACATGACTAGATATTAGTAGCGACGTTATGGCAATATTTTCAGAAATAGGGGATTTCAGAAATTGCGATCCATTGAAAAATTAGATTTGCTGTCGAATAATGGATCCCAACTGTTCAGTTGTCACGTTCCATTATTAAAATAATGTATTATAGAATTCTAGACCACCGGACTTGTTTTTTTTTTTCAGTTTTTTATTTTGTACGTACTTTAGTTCGCTTATTACGCAGGTGGGTTTTTTGTTTTTTTTTTAATATTAGATAACTAAACAGTTTATTCATTATACTAAAATAGCAGATATAGAGGGGGACCCACCACTTTCTCTTTGTTAGTCAACGTTCTTCAAAGAAAAGAAAGAATAAGAGATCTAATATCAAGATAGAATGGGTTCTATGGAAGTCTTCTTACTCCCATGTGATCAGCAGCCTCTAGAACTTGAATTGAAAATCTTCAGCAAAACTTTCAAAAATGATTTGACAAATATCCTCGGGACGGTACGGTCTCACCACCGAAGACAAAAATCGGGTTCAAGTGACCCGCTCGCACGGCGTTGACAAGTACTGCATGTACTTGTCGACGCCGTGGGCAGGTCTGTAGGATCGTGCGCAGTTCTTTCTGTTGGACCGAACGGAGTTAACAGGTCATGAACACTCCATAGCACGCCGCTAAAAAAAAAGACACAGATCTTAAAGATGCTAAAAAAATTTGTCATTATAAACTTAATACGGCCTTACATTGTTTTCATTTTCTAGGTACCAGAACGATCCTGACAAGATTGTTGATGTAGATTTCTTCGGTGAGTGGAACGCCACAAGTAAACATTTCGACTACGACTCTGATCTACACCCCGGAACAATCATCAGCTCTATTGCTAGAGAAAAGTGGAGCAGGAGTTACTTTGAGAAACTTAAAGTGTAAGAAAGTAAATAGACTTAAGAATCCAATTATCCACACCCTATCTTGCCCGTAGGTGTCCTAAAAGCCGACTAAGGGATATACCACGCCCCTAGTGAATTGTGTACTTACATATGCAAAAGATATGGCTAGTTTAAATCCCACAAGAGAATCATATCACGAATTAACTGCTAAAGCAGATATCATTTCCCTCAAACACTATAGAGGAAAGGGAAAGAGAACGAAAGACCCGTTTAACGATCTTTTACGATGAAGTTATCGTTATCGTAGCGGGCATAAGTGATGAATGAATTTTATTCTAATTCTATTACAATCAGTGACCGATTTTGGCTTAGGCTCGACGACGAAGACGATACCTGAAAGTGTAACCCGACAGGTCGGCCACGAATGTCAAGGAAGCTGTACTAATGGCCGATCCGATGGCGATGGTGAGGGAACATGGTGGGTTAAAGAACCGCACGCCGCCTTTCCGTCGCTTCAGACGGAATGGGCGGGATGTGTTCCGATCATACTTAACAAAAAAAAGAGCGTCAAATTTTTTAATGCGCCAAAATTTTGGAGTTGACGAAATCTTGATCGATTAATTATAAGACCCAATTTTTTTTAAAGTAAAATACTTTTGTTAAATTGTTTAATCAGTACGAAAATTTAAATATCTAACAAATTTGTACTAAAAAGTTTTCGTTAAGGTATTATTATATCTCCGTGTGGTGACGGAGTAGAATACTATTCACCACCCCCCTATCTTACCCGTGGGTGATCGTACGAGACGACTAAGGGATATAAAACGCATATAACATCTATGCGAGAGAAGGAAAACTCGAAACAAAACCCTATACCAACACGTCTGACCAGCGCGGTATAGTAGGTTAATTTCCGTCCCACTGCGGAGGAGGCCCGAGCCCAACAGTGGGACATTTATGGGCTGTGATGATGATGATTATTATTATATGTATGTGTATGTACCGTATATAAACTTGGGACTAGAGTGCCATCTAACTTATTTCTAACCTAAATCTGCCACTGGTAACGATACCTTAAATAAATTTATCAATATCGTTATATTTACAGAGCTCATCAATCTCATTACGAACAATTTGGTACATTGAAGTGCAAATTCAAGATCGATAATGAATCATTCGAGTACACATTGCAGTCGTTTAGAGATCATAGTTTTGGTAAGATTAATAAAATTTATATAACTAATTAATAAAAAAAAAAACACCTGAAAAAAAGTTGTGTGGTAGCGGCTATGAATACTACCTAAACTTACTTCACTCGTGGATGACGTAAAAGACGACTAAGACCTTTATATCGACCTGGGCCTCTACACCTAATTCCGTTTGGTCAACAATTACATTCCCAAGGAGGATTAACGTCATCGACGAGAGGAACCCGCGAGGGTAAACCGCCGGGCGGGCCACCGAAGTCAAAGATCGGGTACCGCTGGCCCGCTCGCACGGCGAAGAGAGGAGTTTTACGGTGGGTCTATGGGGTCACCCGCCGCCTTTCCGTCACCCCGGACCGATTTCGCGGGACGAGACGCATCCATAGTCCACCAAAAAAAAAATAGGAGAATTAACATCAGGCAGGCGGCCGGTCCAAAAACGATTGCCAATAACTTTTGCAATGTAAACGATGGAAGAGGAGTACATATTGTGTATACGGATACGGAATAAGAATATATCGGTTTCTAATACGATTAGGGATATGAAATTATTACGACTTATCTGACAGTTTCGGATAGCTTCGCTTACGGTTAAAGGAGTTTTAGGGAATTGTCTACAGCCGCGGGCTGGTCCGTCCGGGGTAGTACCACACTCTCGCAGAAGATCGACGTCCGAATAATGGCAATGTGCTATTGCGCTTCGTTTGGTGAGCGGGAGAGCCGGAAGTCCAACTGGGTGGGTTTGGGGAATTTATTGGTAGGCAGCGGACTAGCTATACCCTTGGTATTACACAGGTCCATGGGCGGCAGTGACACTTACCATCAAATGTGCTACTTGCTCGTTTGCCACCATGAGTAATAAAAAACAAAAAATAAAAATAAAAGGTAAATGATTATCGTTTATTCCCCAATTGGAAAGACTTAAGTTTTGGCTGTCAGTTGCTTTGATTGAATGAAAACGTGTCGTAAATATAGTGTACTATATAAAGACTAACCTTATCTGAAATAATTTGAAACTTTTATATGTTTCTCAGTTGAATATATTTACCATTTCGGATATCAGATGCGTTCACTTACGGTTGTGGAGTTCGTTAATAACCCTAGTATATATATTAATGGAAACATCTTAAATTACGTTATTATGTTACTAACCCTGTTCTCTCTGCCTACCCTGCAAGAGACATGTCGTGATGGTATGTATGTATGTATCTTACTACCCCGGCGAGCTGGCCACGGACGTTAGAGATTAGGTATCAGAGGCAGGCCCAATGCAATGGGGAGGGAATACGGCAAGTGTTGGGGCTACACGCCGCCATTCCGTCGCCCGGACGGAATAGACGGCGTGTATCTGGACCATAGACTGCCACGATCTATGCTTCTATATTTTGCCAGATTCGCTAACATTTATAAACACTTCCTTGGACAGGTCAAAAGCGTGACTGGACGTTGATGCATCGGTACGCGTTCCATCACATATTCCTCGATGACGGCACCAGTATCAGCGTAGGAGTTATCTGCCAACCAACAACGGCTTCAGTGTAAGTTTTCATTATATATATTTTTTTATTTGGGGCTGTCCATTAATCACGTGAGGTTTAAAAGGTGGGGGAGAGGTGTTTGACAAAAATCACGAAATATCACAAGGGGGAGGAGGGGTGTAGTAAGATATCACGTGTATTTATTTTTCGTCAAACGCTGCGATTTACAAACTGAAAAGCGGCGTGTAGTGTGACTGACTTACCGTTGCCAGGCAACAAACGAAGTCGTTTAAAGTAAGTGATCTGTATAAAGACCTTTTTGCGAAGTATAAAAAAAGCAAAAATCCGAGAATATAATGAACTGTGGGCTACTTCTTTGTAGGTTCTAAAAATTCACGTGATGTTGGTGGGGGAGGGGGAGTCATAGTCTTAAACCTCACCACGTATCACCAAGGGGGAGGAGAGGTTAAAAAAATGCTAAAAAAAAAAGATCACGTGATTAATGGACGTCCTCTTTAATTAGAAAAACAACATATAAACTGTCCTTAATCTAGCAGTATACATAGTGGTAGTACATAGTCCAAATTGAGCTCTAACGTCTTAAATAGGCCCAGCCTGAATCTTAGACGTCAGTCTCATTGTTCCATTTAATCACTGGCGGGACCTATTCTTGTCATTCCAATTTTATCTTCGATTTAGTGATCTATTTCATCTCGTCATCTCAGTTCATATACGTCCCACTGTTGGACTCGAGCCTCCTCCATAATGGAAGGGAAATTTACCTAATATACCACGCTGGTCAGACGTATTGGTATATAAACCATAGGGTTTTATTGAATTTTCCTTCTATTTGCATAGATGTTATATGCGTTTTATATCCCTTAATCGTCTCTTACGATCACCCACGGGTAAGATAGCATGGTGAAATATATTCTTACTCCGTCCCCACACGGAAAATTATATATTTGTATGAAGAGAATGATTGAGAGCTGATGGGTCACTGATTACCTGCACTAAGGAGCTAATTCTTGTATTGCTGGTGACTTAAGAAATATCCAATTAACGGACACAAATTAAAATTTAGAACAACCATTTATGAATCAGACAAAGGGAAGTCTTCCAGGGAACAAAATTAACTTTTTTATTAGAGGGACAAAAAATATTATTTATGAATTAGTTTTGAAGAGCATAGTCCATAGGTTATGTTCATAATTTATTTATTAACAATAAATATTAAATAAAATTAATGAAAACGAGAAGAGCGTGTGGCTCACTCTTCTCAAATTCGCGATAAAAAGAACTTAAGCGATGCTATTACATTCATATTTAAGGGGCGTCCATTAATTGCGTGGGGCATTTTTGAAGATTTTTCTTACTTACTTTTTAATTTTATTTAACTTTAGTTTAATTTAACTTTCACGCAGTTTTACACCATTTTCTGCTAAAAAAAAATTACGTGATATTTGCCAAGAGCTCTCCCTCAAGTGATATCACTTGAATCTTACTAAGTCTTTAGTAAGATTCGGCTAGATCCCCTCCCTCCTCTGAATACCTCACAGTCATTAATGAATGCCCCTAAGGCCAGTTACAGGTCACATAGTATAAAAAGAACTACTCGATAAGGCCGTACTATTTCTTTTTTTAAATCCACACTCGTCACTAAGGAAATAAGCTGAAGTATTGCAGGAAATTTTAAAAATATTCAAGTTAACGGATACAAATTACACCCAAACTTAGAACAATTTGTGGATCGCACAAAGTATTGTCCTACGCAGGAATCGAACATATGACACTTACGCGGTATGTCAGTATCTTAACCACTACGATATCTGTCCAGTCAAAGAATACAATTCGTCACCCTCTTTCTTATCCGTTGGTATCGTAAAAGACGACTAAGGGATATAATGTGTACAAAACATCTATGAACATACAAAACCCTATACTAATCTAGTCTTGAGACCCGTAGTTGCATTTTTATGAGCTGATGATGAAGATGATGAATATTATCAACAGATTTCAAGTAGGCGAAGTGGCACTAACAAATGGTGATGTAATTCCTGTAAAGTCAGTGGATATGAAGTTGTATCAACATGGAGAAGATGGTACTGCACCCCGTGATTATGCATTTAGCTTCATCGCTGGAGACCAGGAGTATATAGTTCAGGTAAATAATATCTGAATAGTAATTTTATTCATCATCATCTTCTTTCTCCTACTCTTATTCCAATTACTTGTGGTCGACTCTTCTTTCAAATCTACATATTGTAAAAGTTATTGGCAATAGTTTTATGATCGGCTGCCTGCCAGACGTCAACCTTGGGAATGTAATTGTTGACCAAACGGCATCAGATGAAGTTGGCCTAGGATGTTATAAGGCTCTTAGTCGTCTTTTACGACATCCACGAGCAAAGTAAGGGTTGGTAGTATTCGTAGCCGCTAACACACAGCAAATAATATAGTAATTTTATTATACCTACGTAATTCTATAAGTGTAATATCCTCCTAAACGGCTCGGTCAATTTAGATGAAATTTTAGGACCAATTTGTTAGATATTTTAATTTTTTTTTTTTTAATAGACACCACCCCGCTCTAAGGAAATAATCCTTGTATTGCGGGCGACTTTACAAACATGAAATTAACGCAGACAAATTACACCCAGACTCAGAGCAACACATTGTGGATCGCACAAAGTGTTGTCCCGCGTAGGAATCGAACCCAGAGCACTGGCATGAAAGGTCGGTATTTTAACCACTACGCCATCTGTGCAGTCTAAAAAAAAATAGTATATACATAGTATTTTATTGATTTTTCAGTAGCCTCTTTGCTTCAATAATGTGTTATCTTGAAAAATTACATTTTAGAGGAGTCTTTTTCAAGTTTCAAAAAATAATTGTTTCGCAACGAATATTTTTTTATCGTAAATCTGATCAATCATAGATGATTGATTTATATGATTGATTGAGTAATGAAATAATTAAAATAATAGATTTATATATCAATTATTTTTTGAAACTTGAATAACACTTCACTAAAATTTATTTTTTCAAGATAAAACAAAGAGGCGATATATTATGAACTTTTACCCACTTTTAAACCGACTTCAAAAAAGGAGGAGGTTCTCAATTCGTCTGTATTTTTTTTTATGTTTGTTACCTCATAACTTTCGACTGGGCAAAGCGATTTTAATGATTCTTTTTTTATTTGAAAGCTGGTGCTTTCCGTTTGGTACTATTTCAATTTGGTCCAGTTCTGACAATGACATCTATGAGAAAACCATATAAGTCTAAAATTAGCATTAAGTAGAGTGCGACAAATGAATGAGTAGCTCAAGCCCCGATACTAATAGAACAACCTATGTATGTCTGTAACACTAAAAAGTAAAAAATAAAAATAAAAACTACGTTTAAAAAACCCGACTTCAAAAACGGAAAAGTACAAAATAACTTAAAATACTACCATTTGTATGTGCTATGTATTGATAGGTTTGAAGTCGGTGCCGGTGTCAGTATCTTTAGTGTAGGAATTTCATTACAATAAGTAAGCTGTTTATAATTTTGTTTAGGGCTTGGCACCGATTTCAAACATATCAATAGATAGCACATACAAGTGATAGTATTTTAAGTAATTTTGTACTTTTCCGTTTTTAAGTCAGGTTTTTTAAGCGTAGTTTTTATTTTTATAAATTGGAGTTTTCCTTCACTTCAACAGATACCATATGCATATTACATCCTTTAAACGTCTTTTACGATCACCCACAGGCAAGATAGGAGATTGTAAAGTGTATTCTTACTCCGTCACCACCCCTTCTCTTTTTTTTTTTTTTTTTTATTGGTGGGCTATGGATGCGTCTCGACCCGCCGAATCGGTCCAGGGTGACGGAAAGGCGGCGCCCGGCAAGTTCGTAAATAATCACATTTTATCATTCTTTATTAAAATAAATATGCGTGCGTACAAAGTACACATATCAGGAAGTGAAACTTTACCTCTCTCTCTCTCTCGTATCGCGTTTCATGTGTAAAAATTTTACCCTCATGCGCACAAAGATGTTTCACTTCAAAATAAATATGGCGCGTAACGGAATAATGTGATGTATCCCGCTTGTGACATCATTTTTCGCTTCGTAATCGGGTTTTTAGGAATAATGTGACTTAGAAATAAAGATGACGCGTAACAGAGAAACGTTACAATGTTGTTTTCTTCCATACGTCAATAAAGAAGTTCCACTACAATAGATCCATTTATTTATGGAATAATTCTATTCACCTCTTCATGTTAAATTATTTTTATTAATGATAGAGTTTTCTTTTCAGGTACTAGTCGAATACGAATCCATTCACTACGTGTCATCAGATTGGGATGCACGTATGTGCGAGCGATTCTGTAAATTCGTGGTTAATAACGTACCTGGACGAGGCGTCTCCGAATTCCACTACAGGCACAAAGATGGTAGACCAGAGAGTGTCGCGAAAAATGACCCCGAATGGTACAGGAAGATGTGCCATAAGATTTAATTAATTTGAATTGTGATATATTTATCTAATAAAGTTTTTCAATATAATAATAATGATTTATTTCTGACAATATATCCATATTTATTTAATACAAAATATTAATAATAACTAACAAAAGCTGAGCTTAGTGAGGGTTCGCGTAGTTTTTCTAACGGGTAATACCTAATTTATAAGACAGTTTTTTTTTTAATTAAGTTCTTATAAAATGTAGGAGAGGAAAGAAGACGGTGGGTCTTCTTTCCCACTGTTAATCAATATCGGTATATTTAAGAAGGAATACGGGATGGGATCAAAGTGGAATAGGAGGATAGGAGAACCAAGGATCGGATCGAAGTTGTCTAAATTAGACTAGGTACTCGATTACCCAAATGAGCTATGCCTATTTTCAATGACAGCGTCAATATTTGCCTTCATATTCTAATACTATTGAACGAACAAAAAATATTTTTTCGTTGGCTCAATACACTGACAAAATAATATTTTCCATAGATGAAACATATCTAGCTAAATAACTTCCATGGAAATCGCTGATGACTTTATTAAGATTTGGAATGTACTAGAATTACTGGTAGATAGATATTTCGTGGGTCCGAAGGGCATCACGCTGAAGCTAATCTATCCATATAAATAAAATTGAAGTGTCTGTTTGTAATTCCAAGTTAACAGCTTTTCACTAAATGCATATGAGAATATCCGATCTGGTGTTAGATTATTAGATTATTTTCGAATGAAATGGAACGATATAGGTTACACAGTACACTTCGCTAAATGAATGTAAACAACGTGTTTGATGATAATATGGTGGTTTATTGCGATCTTTAGAATAATATTTACAGTATTTTACAAAGCTAAACTTAAGCGTGCCGATCGCAGCGGTGGTTACTGAACGACTACTTATTATACTTATACAAGTACCTTACAAAATTAATATACAAAATTATTATACTTTAATAAAATTACATATGTATATACACATTATGTTATCTGCATCTATGCGTCGCTTACGTAACATTGAGAATTTGTAAGTGTATAATTAACCTTATATACATAATAAATGATTTGAATGGATTATTATTTTAGAGATTACATATCACAAATTTACCTGTAGCCTTGATCTATAGAAAATAATTTAACAATAACCTTACTTTTGTTACTAATTCCAACAGTGACAGCTACAAACTGTCATCAAAGTATAAATGTAGTTATGTACCTACACACATGCCCATTATGAACCCATTACAAAAAAAAATTAAAAACAATTGAATAAAATAAATACCCAATTTAAAAAAATCATAACCCTCGGAAATTTAAACATGAAAGCTGACTATAGGTTATAATGCGCTTTTTTTTACAAGAAGCACTAATACTTCTGTAACAACCGTCAATGGACCACAACCAATAAATATATTCACATTTTGCCCGACCTTGCTGCGGCAGGGAACAGTAAGTCAGTTCCAATTATACTGCTAATCGAATTGACTGACCACGGCTAATAGAATAATTGTACACGCGTTTCCCATTTTATCTACATGCAGGGATTTTTATTTATGCTATATATTTTATTGACATAATGGTTAGCGCTGAGGGCTCTCAACCCGCTTGCAAATAGCTTTCAACTTGCAGACTTAAATAGTGATCTATTTGTGAGGCTTAACCCGAAAGTACTAACCCCGTACTAGCCGGTGCTCGTACGTTGAGTTAAGCCTCAAAGCCTTCAGCGCTCACACAAACCGGGTAAAGTTATCATAGCCATCCACGGTCAACAAAAATGGGGTAGTACAATACTCACGCATAAAACCGAAGACAACGTAGCAATTTTCTAAAAAAAAAGGAAGAGAAAATGAATAAATTTATTTGGAGAAGCTTCCAACATTAAAATTATATATACCTATATAAATATTCGAAGTTAAAAAATACAACAATATACTTTGCAAGAAGTATCAAAAACAAATATTGCTAAGCTTCATTGCTATTAGCATTGCATCACCGATTTTCAACAATACCTCCATAGCACTTACTTTAGTATGTTATACAATTATTTCTTTAATTATTATCTATATCGTTAAAAATTAGTCCTATGAGTAGAGCTAGGTTTTTAATACTATTCACCACTCCTCCTTCCCGAGGGTATCGTAAAAGACCACCGAGCGGGGCACCGAAGACAAAGATCGGGTACCGGTGGCCCGGCGTCCCGGACCGATTTGGCGGGGCGCGACCACGTCCATAGTCCACCGAAAAAAAAAACGGTTATCGTAAAAGACGCGTAAAGGATAATAATGCACATAATACCTACAAGAGAAAGAAAATTCGTAATAAAAATCCATATATCAACCGGTCTCATCACTGTAGAGGTCAATATCCTTCCTATTGAAGAGAAGACTCGAGCCCAGCAAAGAGAAGTCAGTAAGCTGAGATAATGATAATGATACTTAGTCCAACTACTAACGTAATTAAATTGCTACTGCGAATTGGGAAAACTGAAGGCCTAAAGTGACTTGGGTACGCTCCTGATAGTGCAGGTCTATGAGTCAATGGCTCAAGCTACTAGACTCAGGCCTCCTTCAAAATAAAAGAGAAATTGACGTTACATCACGCTGATCAGTCGCGTTGGTCTAAGATTTTGTTTCGAGTTATTTTTCTCTTGCGCAGATTATATCTGCGTATATTTTTTTCGTCGTATTTTGCGACACCTAAGGGCAAGAAATGAGGTATTGAATTGTATTCTTATTTCTGCACCTTACGGAGAAATAAGTAAAATTGCAATATTTTAAACAAGTGTATTGACCCATTAGATTACGAATCGACCTGTATACGAGACTCTATTGAGGGTCCCTACAATGTATGGTAGTAACCGTTTATACAAAACGGACAGTCAGAATAATGTACAGACCTGTGAAGTAATAGTTGCAAAATATTTATAAAAAAAAACTATATCAGAAGGTAAGTTTATCGATAGTAATTTTCTTTGCGTCTATATATTAACGTATCGAAATGCACTGTTGAAGATTGCTTTACCCAAAAGGATATCGCTAAGATCTTGCGAGTTTACGATCGCAATTGTTTTAAGATTTCCCAGAATTTGCTGCTTATTCTTCTTGTGATCTAGACGAGTACCACTGGAAAATAAGACATAATATAACCGTGAATGAAAAAGCACGGATAGAAAACATTGAATCTGAATAATGTGGCCCACACTCTAATGATTCCGATCAATCGTTATTTGAATATGTCTTTTTCGTTCCTTCTTTAAAAGTTATGCTTGAATAAATATATGGATGACCGACCTAAGCTTGCTGTTTTTAGTGGTTTTAAAATGGAAAAAGTAATCGATAAAATAATGAGAAAAGAAATGTCAAAAATAGAAAAAGTGAAAGATAATAAAAATGAAAAACCAAAACTCGAGCAGGAGCTGTTTGAATCAGACTGCTCGATTCCCTAACTGAGCTATGCCTATTCTCAATGACAACGGTTAAATTTCCTTTCATATTCTAATGGTTTTCATCCAATGAAAAACTATATTTTTTCGTTGACTCAAAACAATGACAAAACATATTTTTTTTATTAGTAAATCTTACTAAATCAATTTATAAACCCCTAAACACCCTGCATACTAAATTTTATGATAATTGTTGGTGCCGTTGGTCAGACCCTGAAAATATATAAATATTTATATATTTATAATATCTAAGAATTTCTCGTTTATAGACATACTAGATATATAGACAATAGTTATATAATTATAATATTACGTGCAAGTACAATGATTAAATTTATATTACATACAAATGGAATTGAGAGCACAAGTATAATTTTGAAGAGGCCGAAATAAAATTATATTCGGAATTGGATAGTAAACACCTAAACACCCAGTTTAATATTTTACTCCAAAATATTCCATAGTATTCGGAGTGCTCCCGCTCTATAGAGCTAACTCCGAACATTGTAATAGGACGTAGTTATCTAAAGACGCAATTATTTTTTTGCTTCATATGAAAAGTTTCGCTTTGCAAAGGAAAGAAGTGGCATTTTTTCAACTCCATTTGCTTTTTTTTTTATAACTTTTATTGCAGGTCTCAAGACAATTAAAAGCGCTTGCCGGGGATTTTTGAGGGGTAAACCTCGGTATCTTTTACAGAGATCCTTGTGAAACCTGGCTTACAGGAATCACAGAGGGGTCAATGTGTGGTGGGATTAGTCCCAAATAAAAAAGTTATCTAAAGAAGAAAGTAAAAGCTAAATGATGTGATATATATGCCTGCTATTGAAATCAATATTAGCATTTATGTATATAGGCCCCTTAAGCTCTATCATATGCACAGAATTTTTTGTGATCATATCCATAGCACCACATAAATTTCTATACTTTTAATATATCTAATAATCTTCTTCTTTATTGACTTGTTAATAAATTTTGCTTCAAATCTCCCGCTTGCCTACCTCTTTAAAAAGGAAGTGGACTATATCGAAATTCCTTGAATTTTTCGATTTGATGCGGGTTCCAAAATAATTAAAAGCGTTTCTTAGGACATCGTGAGAATCAAACCTCGGTGTTATTTATGGATACTCTTGTGGATCTTGGCTTACAGAAGTTATAATAGTGGGAACGTATCGTTTATAAGTCAATATTATCTGTTATAGGTAAAAGTTGTTCATTAAACTGGTAATTTGGACCTAAAATTTAATCACTCGTTTTCGGATTAGAAAATTTATTGTTCCTAATATGGATTTTGACGCCATACTAGAAGATGTGGGTGCGTTTGGTCTATATCAGAAGCTGGTGATCTATTTTATACTGCTACCTGCAGTAATACCTTGCGGATTTCATGCATACGCGCAGCTGTTCATGGCGGCTGATGTGGAGCACTGGTGTAGGGTGCCTGAATTGGATATTATTTCCGACGTTAATGTGGTCAAAAATTTGAGGCAAGTATATTAAAACAAAAAAAAATATTGTATAAGGTGTGGTAGATTAACAATTGGATACCGTGCGCGAGTTTCTGATCGTGACGTTGTCCTAGCCGAGGCTGCAGGTGGACGGACCGGGAACTAGCCCGCAGCCTGCAGAGAGGTTGACCGTGTGAAGTCTACGTTCCGTCGTTTTGTTACCACGACTTGGATGAGTGTCAAACAAAAATTATACCGTATCATTCTTTGTGTTCTATATATAAGCAAGTGATAAAGCAATTTTTAATATACGTTAATTAATTTTAATTTGACGCAGTAAGAGACCAACTCATTACTCCCAATCTTGCCCGTGGATGTTGTAAGAGACGACTAAGGGGATATAATATATATATACCTATATAAAAATCATAAACAATAATAAGAAATCGAAATAAAATCTGACCAATCTGTCTGACCACCGTGATATAGTAGATTAATTTTCCTCCAATTTTGATGAAAGCTCGAGCCCAGCGGTGGGTCGTATATAAACTGATGATGTTAATTATAATAATGTTAATTAAAAAACAGAAATCAATCCTTCATAAATCTTATTACTTGACTTTACTGATGATGCCACTATATCATCGAGAGTGATTTGCGAGATGGACACTTAAATCACTATTTAAGTATCCATCTCGGAAATCACTCTCTCAACACAGACTGTGTTAGATGCTCCACAAATGGCTATTCTGAACTGTGTGTTAGATTATTTTGGTCAGTTAATTATTTCTAAAATCCTCCACGACACAATGATTTATACCTTAGCATGTTCCTTCTCTTTAAAAACTAATTAACGCTAAGGCAAATTCACAACAATGTTTTAAAATAAAGTTAATATTGAGAAATATGTTTACAGTATTCCCGTGGAATTGAAAAATGGAATACTACAATACTCGGAATGTTACATGTATAAGCTTAACTACAGTGACATTGCCAAGAACTACAGGAGTATGGAAGATGCATTGTTAAAGGAACCTCCAACGGAAACCGTCCCCTGTATCAATGGCTGGAATTACAACCGAAATGTGTATAAGAATACTGTAGTAACCGAAGTAAGGATTTGTAATTAATAAGAGAAAAAGTTTGAATCGTTATTCAAAATTATAAGTTCGAACCAAATATCTTGCGAATACAATTATGTACAATAACAGTTATGGGTTCCTCAACAGAATGACAAAATCTTCAAAGTCGTAGAAAACCCTTAGCTGCTAGTGTTACAGGACATTTTGAAGTGATATTCTTTTCGAGAGGCCTATACCCAACAATGGAGTTCTTCTTCATCTTTGGTGTAAATATCTTAAACACTAAGGGATAAAATGCTGTAAAAGAAGAAAAACTTTAAATATAACCCTGTGTTTAATACTCTAGCAAGGTGGATTTTCCTCCCGCTATGGTTTATTATATAGATTTTTAAGCGATCAAACTTTATATGTATGCTTTTGCCAAACAAGCTAAAATATGGATTGTCCTGTAAGAGCAATCGTCTACCTGCTAAGAAATGGCGATGTTCCTTCCATCGACCTATTATATCGGCCTCGGGAAAGGGTTATGCTCATCACACTCCTTCCTCTACCCCTTCAGGTCTTAACTGCCGTTTATAATAGTCCCCATCTCGAAGGTTAGTGAGTAATATTGTAATAATGAGAAGGCAAAGAAAATAAAGTGAAATTATCTCATTTGCGAGCAAATATTCTAGCATTATATGTCTGTGCCTATTCAGTGTCGCTCTTTCGTTTCATCGACATTGTTTGTACCCCATAACGGTGCTAAAGAAGTTTAAACTTCTTCAATATTAAAATTATGCACAGACTTTCCTTGTTTTGAAACTAATTTTGCAATTTTATTAAATATTTTTTCTATTGTACAGTGGGATCTGGTCTGCAACAAAGATTTCCTTCCAACACTTGGCTTAGTTCTTCTCGCAGTAGGTGGTATTATTGGTAACTATATCTTCGGCTACTTGCAAGACACCTTCGGAAGGAAGCCTTCGTTCTTCATTTACCTTTTAATAGAATGCATATTTGGTGTGGCGACTGCCTTCGCACAAAATTATATAATTTGGATAATTTATAGAATCGGTGTTGGATTCACTGTACCGGCGATTATGACGACACCTTACGTATTGGGTAAGTACTCTGATTTCTCTTATAGTAACAACTTTATGTTTTCCTGTCTAGTAGACAGTCTGCAAGTCATGTCTGGGGTAGTATATTATGCGGACCTTGTAGCAACTCGAGAAAATTTTCGTGCGTTCAGGCGCTTCTGCCATACCTACTATTGTAACCAAACTTAAGGCTCACATATAAGCCCCATAAGTTCTGACATATCTGTGGTGTTGTACTGCTGCGCTTCACGTATCAGTACATTTATCTATTGGTCTTTTAGCCAATTTTGCTTCATGCATCTCGCTTTGCCTAGGAGGGATGTGGAATCATTCTGTCCAACTCCTCCTCGTTAACCTTTTCTAATTAAATTTTTTGCGGGTCCCAAGACAATTAAAATTATCTCCCGGGACTACCTGAGGGTCAAACCTCGGTATAATTTATGGAGACCATTGTAGATCCTGGCCTACAGGAGTTACAATGGTGGGAATAGTGCGATTAGTCCCAAAAAAATATATCAGAGTGGTGACGGAGTAGGGATACAAATCATCACCCTGTTTCTTGTCAGTAGGTGTAGTAAAAGACCGCTAAGGGTTATGATAAGCAGATGACATTGCAGAAGAAAGACATAAAACTCTTTGCCGAGTGGTCTGATCAGCGCAGATCAATTTCTTTGCCACTTTAGAGGAAACCTTAGTCGTGTGGTGACAGAGGAAGAACGTAATTCACCATTCAAAGATATATGCCATGTCTGTAACATCTTTTTTAACCGACTTTTTATGCTACATCTATGCATGCAATGATAACCTCGAAATAAAACCCTATACTCACCTGTCGGAATAGCGTGGTAGGTCACTCTACCTCCCGTTATGGAAGAGACACAAGCCCAACACGTTATAGGTAAATTAAGAGTATTTTATTATTCGCTTTCACTTTGACTTTGAATTCCTAAGAAGTGAGCTTCTGTGTGAATAAAATTAATATTATATTGAAAAGCTTCAGCAAAAAATTAATTATGAATTTGCAAGTTTCATTTTTATTGCCTTTGTTAGCAGATAAGCAAGCCGGCCTGCTGGTAAGTGATACCCTCTGCTCAAGGACTAAAAGGTGGATTAATAAATGTAAGGTTTAGTTGTCCGATTTAACCAGTTTTGAGAGTATGGTACTACCTGAAGCTGTTTTTCTTTATTTTTTTATTAATGCTGATGGCAAAAAAGTAAACTGCACACCTGGTAACTGCTGTTACTGCCGCCCATGGATTTTACTAGGCCGCTGCCTATCAATAAAAACTCCAAGACCCACCCAGAAAGTTGGACTGCCGGTTATTTCGCACACCGAACGAAGCACAACAGTACATTGCCATTGTTCGGCCGTCGATTTTCTGCTCAGTGTGGTACTACTCCCGACAGACCAGCCTGAGACTGTAAACAGAGAACTGTCAACAGTGAGGTCCTACCACAATTATGTGTTTATATCCGCAGTACGAAAACTTTCAGCAGCGTAGATGGATCACTAACAAAGATAGACCTTTAACTAATTGTACCCTACACTTAAATGTTGTTTTGTTACAGCTATAGAATTAGTTGGACCGAAATATAGAACACTATGCACTATACTATCTAATATCGCATACTCTACTGGACTTATTTTACTAGCTGGCGTGGTCTACATAGTTAGAGATTGGCGACATTTAGCTCTAACTACTACATTGCCATTCGTATGCTTCTTCCTATATTTGTGGTTAATGCCAGAAAGTCCTCGATGGCTTCTTGCTAGAGGTGAATTCGAAAAGGCTGAAGTTATATTAAAGAACATAGCACGGTGAATATTTCTTTACGTCTTCTTCTGTAGAAACTTCTGTAGAAAGTCTTAAATCCACACCATCCAAACCATCCTTACCATGCACTTATTCCAATTTATGGTTATTTATGGTCGACGCAATATGTACTTTTCTTCCACACGATCCTATCAGATGTTATCTCTACGTTCATTCCCTTTCTATCCATATCATGCTTCCCACTTCAAAATAGCCTTCAACATTTATACTTAAAACTTTTCTCACAATCTTTACCACGTCAGGCGTAAACTCTTTAACTTTTCCTCTCCTCTTTCACAGATGCCATTTTCAAACTTTTTCTTATACGCTCATTCCTTATCTTATTCATTCTCGTCACACCACACATCCATTTTAATATTCACATCTCTGCCACATGCAGCTCTCTCACCCGTCGCTTTTGTAGACCAACATGCGTAACCATTTTTTTTATCTTGCTGTTAATGTGCTGGCCTAAATGTAATTGGAAATATATTAACTTAATCATTTTCATCCACAGTATAAACGGCAAATCATTACCAGCTAATTATATGATACAGTTGCATAGAAAATACGAAACAGATAAACTGAATCAAGATATAGAAAAAGCCAAATCAAGAAAGTATGGCATATTAGATTTATTTCGGACACCAAATTTAAGGAAGAAGACGGTTATCATAACATTTATTTGGTTCACAAATACCAGTGTTTATGTTGGTCTTTCGTATTATGCGCCTGTTTTAGGAGGAGACGAATTTTTGAATTTCTTTCTTGCTGGAATTGTTGAATTGCCTACTTATTTGTTTTTATGGCCGTCGATGGAGAGGCTTGGAAGAAGATGGACGCTATGCATGAGCATGGTTGTTGGTGGAATAGCTTGTTTGACCACATTTCTGGTACAGCACGGTAAGAAATTTATTATTTACGAACGTCATACCTAAAGCAGATAGAGATGAAACAACCTTAACTGGGTTTTATAATTTAGTACTGGTCTATAATTAGGGCTAATGTCCTTTAAAGGTACTAGTTATACAATTAGAATCAGGCCTATCTTTCCCCTTTGAAGTAACAATCTATTAACCGTTATTACCTATTCATCTAAGTCAATAACAACTTTGATATCGTGATCGGATTTTAAGGCAGATTGGTAAACCTTATTATAGAATTCAATCTTTATTTCTAGACACTGAATCGCCAGCCGTATTTTCATAATACTTACTTCAATAATAAAGAGTAATCTTTTGTAAAGGTCAACGCATCCTGCTAATAACTTTGAATTATTATGACTGGTTGCATTATCTACGAAAATAAGGCGAAGTATACGCCCTATAATTTTGTTATCTTAGTTTTTAAGTAACAAAAGGAAGGAAGGGTAGTTTTAAGATTCACATTGGTAGGTACTTACTATTGATCAGATAAAAAATCCATAATCTAATCAGGAAATTACATTGTATTCTAGGAAAATAATTCTTTAGTTCTCAATAAAGAAGAACTGTCTCTTATTGAAGTGATCAGTGCTTATTAGTGGGTTTAGCTTATAAAATACTAGCGACCCGACCTCGCTTCGCTTCGGTTACGTCAGTTCAGTTGTGTAGTTTACTTTCGCGACATAGAATTAATTTCGGGAAGGAATTTCTAAAAATCCTAATTCATCTGATCTTTACAGGGCAGAAAGAAAGTCTACACGAAATTCCAAGTCTGTAGGGGCAGTATTGGAAAATGTGTGGTGTTAACACCTATCCCCTTTAGGGGAGGAATTTTTAAAAAGCCGTTCTTTGTTTACCTCTATATGGTAACACAAATATATCTACCGAAATTCAAGTCTGTAGAAGCTATAATTAAAAAATGTGATTTTTACACCAGCAACTAGGTATGCGTCCGATATATCAAAACGAATCTGAAATCGGATTTCAGTCAGAAATCGTATCGTATCGATATTCAACACTATACAAACTGATTTTAGAAAACGTATTTCGGCAGAAACTAAATCAACACATATCAAAACAAAACGACGAAAACGCAAACTAATAATAAATCTAATCATCGCGCAATCGTTTTCTATTGCTAGTTTTGCAAACCAAACCAATATTTGAAAACTTACTAACTATCTCTTTCACTCCGCTAAGCGATCGCTTAGTCAGAATGAGAGAAAGCGAATTTCATTAAAATTCGTCTCCTTTCATTCTAACTAAGTGATCGCTTAGTGCAGTGAAAGAGATGAAGCGAATTGTCATCTGTTTTGGATTTTGGCGGTTTCTAAGAAACTCAGAATGGCAGATGGAAACGAAACAGAATTACAAGAGTCAGGGAATAAGATCTATATTAGAATGCAACTACTTCCATGATAATATTACACAATACTTAATGATACTAGTTTAAGTTTTGTGTTTGTTAAATAGATTTTTGAATTATGGGAGAGTTTTTGCACACTTGACCTTGGTGACACGTGCGTTGTGCGCGTAATGTTATTTTTGTGATCTCGTGAACTATATAATTAGATAGGTATTTTATGATTCAATACTATACTAACGTATGTTAGTATCATACATACGATTTGATGATAAATAAGAAATAACTATTTAATGTAAAAAGGTAAGATTTTCGCTTCGTAATCGGGATTAATAAAAAAAAACCATACAAAAAAATGTACATTATATAATATAATCATGAAATCATTGTAAATATGACGATTTTTAAATACGCAAGAAAGTTTTGTATCATATCCAAAACAAAACATTTTTGCTAGTCTAGTACTCTAGTTAAGCCTAGATAAAGCATGAAGGAAAATCGTACACCTAAATCCAATCAACAAACAAATTATAGAAAAATATTTTGAATGCGTTCGTTCGATTGCGTTTTTCGTTTGCTACGCTAAAATAACTAAAAACATCGAATATCGATCGAAACTAAAGTAAACCCGCTCCGTCAACCGCTCTGGAAATCGATTTCTGAAATCGGTTTTTAAAATCGATTTCAATATCAGAAATCGAATTTGTATCGGTTTGCGTAAAAATCTGAAAACGCCCATCTCTACCAGCAACCCCTCTTGCGGGTGGAATTTCGTAAAATCCGTTCTTAGCTGACCTTTACTCGGCGAAAGGAATATCCCTACCAAATTTGAAGTCTAGGCCTTATGGTTCCTGAGATATCGTGATGAGTCAATACATATGTGGAAATCTCTTATATATATATATATATATATATATATATATATATATATATATATATATATATATATATATATATATATATATATATATATATATATATATAGATAAAATATATCTAACTTTTCAAATAGATTAAGTACTTGTACTAAATAACAATTTTTCAGAGGCTAACGTGACCCTTGCATTGTACTGTGTTGGCAAGATGGGTATATCATCATCGTTCGTTGTATTACCATTGATGGCGTCTGAATTGTATCCAACGGTGGTTAGAGGTCTAGGTATGAGTCTTAGCTCCGTGGTAGGCATGCTCGGACCTATATTTATACCTCTCGTAAATTATTTAGTAAGTATCTAAAATATATTAAGTATTGTGAACTAATCTTAGTGCTGTGTGGTAGCGACTACGAATACCAACCCTTATATTGCTCGTAAAGGATCACTAAGAACTGTACATAGATCTGGGCCAATTCAATCTGGTGCCATCTAGACTAGAATGGCATTCCCAAGGAGGATTCAAACCAGGAAGGCCAGTCATAAAACTAAATATATACAACACAACATAAATTTGCATGTCCTAAAATAGTTCACGATGGTGTAAGTGGCAGCACGATTGGGCCGGATTCCCAATAGGTGCGGGTTCGAACCCCGCTTGTGACATCATTTTTCGTTTCGTAATCGGGTATTTATAAATATTACCAATAGTTCAATTTGCAATGTATACGATGGCAGAAGATTACATAATGCGTCGATCTCAAGTAATTGGAATAAGAGAGTGATGACAATGATGATGAGTATACTAATCTTATACCATTTACTCATCAGCCTATTAACCTAACCCAAGAAACTATTGGTCATAAGTTTTTTTTTTTTTTTTTTTTGTGTGTGTCTTAGTTGTTAGCCTCAGATGGTTATGACAACTTTACCCGGACTGTGGGTGAGCGCTGAGGGCTCTCAACCCATAAAATTGGACATAAGCCTATCCAAGGAGGGTATAATGCAGTTGGGTCAAAGGAGCACTGCTGCTATATATATCAATATATTATGTAATCATCAATTATTATAGGATAAGTGGGTACGTTTGAGAATGGATCGAATGAGTGAGAAGGATGAGTAGGGATGGATAAGATGGGGATAGATAATTTTTGTTGGATGGACTTCGAGATTATCACTTTTCGTACGGCCTCAAGCAATTGAAATTTAAGACCAGCAGTGTTCGAAGAGTTTAGGGCACCACATCTCTAAGAGTAGCATAACTTGATTTATGACTGTAAAACGTAATATGTATTTTTATTCTATATTTCGTGATCTATAACTATGAGTGAAAATTCCCATCCTGAAGCTCTGGCCGATTTTTAGGAGCTTTTGTTAAAAAATTTAATTGTGTATAGGTAACAGAAATGTGACATATGATCCAATAATTGATTTGGAAACGTTTGTATTTTGCACGAACTTTTTATACAAGATTTATAAAAATCTATTTAACCTTACAGACGTTGTACAAATAAAAAAAATAAAGTGCTTAAAGTTGATTGTAGTGCCATCTACCAGATTCAATTGATGATCTATAATATTCTTGGATCCTGAACACAATTTCATTAAAGTAAAATTAAAATTAAAATTTTCAGTCATTTATACACATGTACATAAAAATTATAAAGATGAAATTAAATTTAAGATTTCAATTTCAGGGTTCTGACATCATGGTTCTCCCACTGATAATAATGGGAGCATTATTAGTTGCGGGCGGTATAGCCAGCTTACTTCTACCAGAAACGCTAAACCAACGTCTGCCGCAGAGTTTAGAGGATGGTGAGAAAATGGGCTTGGATACTGACTTCTGCTGCAACCCACCAGTTAAAGAAACTAAAACAAATATCAAACGAAAAGTTAAAAAGACTACGACAGACCAAAACGAAAGTATCTCTTGTAATACTTTATGCTCTTGTCAAATGGTCAATGTTCCTCTTGTAGTTAAAATCACAGATGTAATTGAGAAGGATAATGAGAAATTAGATAATATTTCTTTAAAATAACACTGCGGTCTAAATATAAAGATTAACCTACTTATTTTAAGTTATAATACATAAGGAAATAAAATATGGAAGTTATGATTGTTTTTTTTTTAATGACAACATTTTTTTTTTGCGGTGGCCTATAGACTTAGTCGCGCCCCGCCAAATCGGTTCGAGACGACGGCAGAGGCGGCGCGCAACCCCATAGACCCACCCTGCAAACACCTCTCTTCGCCGTGCGAGCGGTCCACCGGTACCCGATCTTTGTCATCGGTGGCCCGCCCGGCGGTTTACCCTCGCGGGTTCCTTTCGTTTCGACGCCCCGACAGCTTTCGCCTTCAGGGCGTCGTCCTCACGCGGTGGCCTCACGTCTGTTGACCGGACTATTCCCCGGTCCAATCACCTGAAGCCTCGGTTAGGGCAGCATCAGGCGCAGATATTCGCGCCTGTGCCGCCCGAGGCGCCGATGGTGGATCGAGTCCGCATGGAGGTAATCCTCCTGGAGTTGCTCCGCCGCCTCCTACGAGATGACATCCTCGCAGAAGGCGGCGACCGCGTCCCAGTTTCTGACGCTGTCGACCATCGCTTTCACAACAGCCGGCAGCGTCAGGTCGGCACCGATGACAGCGACGAAGTCACGGCACTGCCCGTCCCAGCTCGTACATGTCTCGAGCGTATGTTGCGCCGTGTCCTCGTCATTACCGCACTGGTGGCAGGACGTAGTCGACTCCCTCCTCACGACCGTGTGGCAGGTGCTTGCCGAAGCAACCGTGCCCCGATAAGACCTGCACCAACCGGAAGGAGAGGACTCCGTGCCGCCGCTCCATCCATTCCATCAGTACGGGCCGGAGGGCCTCAGCGGTAACAACACCGTGTCTAGGCCTCTCCAGCCGCGTAACCCAACGGTCGATTACGCCCCGGCGGACGTCCTTGCGCCAGGTGGCTATCTCGCTAAGCGATAGGGAGCCACCTTCGTCGCGTGCTAAATTAACCCGCCGGTAGAGGTCGGAGAGCATTTCCGCCTCTAGGTCCCATGGGGGTGTTCCGGCCAATGCACATGCTGCCTCGGTCGACACCGTGTGGTATCCGCGGATGGCTCTGAGCGCCATGGCTCTCTGTGGGCGCCACAGAAAAGCCCTGAGCTGGACGGTCAGAGACCTCGCCCACACGGGTGCGCCGTATATGGCCATTGAGCGGATCACCCCCGCATACAGCCGTCGGCTCTCGAAGCTGGGTCCGCCCACGCCCACGAGAAGCCTGCCTGAGCTGGCCAGTTGCCTGACCGCCTCCACTGAGCACTGCACCCAGGCAGCACCTACGCCGCCCGGACCCGGGCGGATGGCGCCAACCCGGACGGTATCTAGGGAGCAGCCGGTTTTCGAGGCAACGGCCTTCCGGATGTCCTCCACCGTCACGGAATCGTCCAGACCCGTGACGCGCATTTCTGCGCACTTCACGGGCCTGGCAATTTTAATGCCACCCTCCTCGGCGAACAGACATCTCAACTTCGACGCTACGCTGTCGGCCGTCTTGGTGCCTTCGGCCCCAAGGAACACGAGAATTCGAGCCCCTGTCCAGGCCTTGCGGGTCCTGGCTTCGATGCCTCCAATAACGGAGACGTCTAGCTCCCACCGGGCTTTCCTCTAGACCACCTCGTATTTGAGGCCTTTCCCAGCCGCCTCAGGCAGCACAGTGATCACCACTGCGGCTGTTTTCGGCGGCCGGAGCCCCCTGCGCGGCCTCTTCCTCTTAATGACAACACCCTGGACTAAAGAAATAATCCTTGTAATCGCTCGTCCTACAGCCGGACTCGAGCCTCTTTAAAAATAGAAGAGAAGTTGTCTTACTATACCACATTGGTTAGACGGATCGATATAGAGTTTTATTTCGAGTTCTCCTTCTCTTGCATAGATGTTTTATGCATATTATATCACTTAGTCGGCCTTTATGACCCCACAGGCAAGAGATGGTGAATTGTATTGTTACTCCGTCACTAACATATATGCGACTTTACAAAGCCGCAATCAATTCGTTCGAAGTATTTTTCTGCAGGGAATCTAATCCACAACACTTGCCACGGTTGGTCGGTTCATTAACCACTATGCAATCTGAGCAGTCAATTACGCTCAGGCTCACAATAACAATTTTGAATCTTACAAAGTATTGTCCTGCGTGGCAATCGACCCTGCGACATTTAGCACTGCAGATTTATTCCTCCCCTTTTCCCCGTGGATATTGTAAACTCGATTAAGGAATGTAAGGAAATATCATCCCTATAAAAGATGGAAACTTTTAGAAAAGAGAAACCCTATTACCAATGGCCCGAACTGTATAGAGTAGTAGAATAATTTCCCTCATCTGCTGGCAGCTCTTGCCTAACAGTGTGATACTTAAAGGCTCAGAAAAAAATAAATACATAAAAATGTATAATATATTTCTAATTCACCAATTGTTCTATTTCACCCAAAAACAGCTTATAAACTTTCTTCTTGAAATTAAAGCGGCTATTCTATATTAACTACAGGCAGGGCCGGCTTTAGCTATAGTGCAGAAAGTGCGGTGCACCCGGGCGCCGGGTGTTAGGGGGCGCCGAGAGCCGCTTGTAACCATCAACCTATTCCATTTTGTTCACCCACTTTGGTACAAGAGGGCGCCAGTTTATTAATTGCACCCAGACGCTACATGTGCTTGAGCCGCGCCTGACTACAGGATGGATTATATTCGAGAGTTGAGAAGAACGAACAAAGAAAGAGGAACTAACTAAAATAAAACAGTATGGCGGACAAAGAAAAAGACGATTGTCCGTTGAATGAAGAATCACTTTTTTAGTAGCTCGTTCATATTAACGAAATGGTTAGGTTAGGTTAGAAGTTACAGTTAGTTACCTTGTTAAATTTGTCGAATTATTTCCGACTCTCTTCACGGTCCAAATATCATTTTTTTTTTCACACACACACACTTTAAATTTCCAAATAGTAGTACCCAATTAGTGATGATTCCTAATAAAGGCAATTATTGTTGTATGTTATTTGTCAGGAAAATTCTCTAAAATGTAACTGAGCGTGTTTTGGTTTCATTGCCTGGAAATCCAAACAAATAAAAAAAAATCGTCTCTATTGTCTATACACTTGGTATTTTCTTAACTTTACGCCATGGAGACTAGAGTAAGGAGTATAGTGCCACAAACTTATCTGACCCGGTGACAGCGTCGCTGTTATCGCATTTAGTGTTGCCAGTAGATTCTATGTGCAATAAAATCGGTAAGTACTTCCTCATGTAGTAACGGGTTTATAAAAAACTAGTCAACACTCTTTTACACAATTTCCTGTGGAAGACATAAAAAATGGAATTATAGAATTTTCTCCCATGAGCTTACGGATGGAAAGTACGTAAGTGTGATACAAGCATCAATGCTTATGAACACATGACATTATGCTTAATAGAGAAGAAATATAAATGTAGTTTTTATAAATACTTATATTTTAACACAATCAATACAGTTGCAGTTAATGACAATCAAGCACATTCATTACAATTAAATTTACATAAATAGAATATTATTGTATTATTTGTATAAATATATAATAATTCTATTCAAAATATAATTACACTCTAAAAACAAATCAAATTCATTATATTTAACACATGACAAACTATATTTAATATTTATTAATAGTGATCTTTTTCTTTCAAAAACTAACAACACTAACATGTGACTGCTGTTACTTGCTTAAAGGACTTGTATCCATAGCCGTTAATAAATTAAAAAAAAAACTGCTGTTACTCGCTCATACGATTTTTCAAAAGGTATTAATGATGCCTGAAGATGTTTTTCTTCCTTCATATAACTTAAAACTTGTAATATAACATTTATTGCATCACTTTTCGCATTTTATAACCACAAAAAAATAAATAAACAAGGAGTAAACAACCAACAACTAAAATATCATCATATTGGGAGGACGATTGACGTTTGATGACATTTCAAAATGGCGTCATTAGTTCATCAATTTGCCACCGGGTCAGATAAGTTTGTGGGACTATACCTGGGGGGGCACACTTAAAACATTACTTATTTTTACTGACCGTCGCGCCGCCTACAGGTTGTTTGTACAAACTTAACGGCTGCCATTTTGTCCTGTATGTCAAACGTTTGACAACTGAGAATTATTATTTTTTGTTCCTAGCGTAGGTACTTATTGTCATCAATCTATTTACGGTTATTGATGTACTTTCTGAAAATTATCTCAATTTTCATTGTTAAGCTGATATTATTATTGCTTCGTTATCAGCTGATATGTTTTTTTATATTTCAGGGTAGCTTTCATTGTAAATGAAAATTCTATATAATTACACATGCACATGTAGATATGTATATATATATCACTTCAACTTTAGTTCACCGCGTAAACTCTGGGTAGCAGCCCCTTCCATACATGCATATTTTATCATGGAGTTGCCACTCTTTTTCAGTTTAATAACTTTACTCTTTGGACTATACCATCTTGTATGGGGGATTAGTCAAAAAAGTGTCCACTTGTAAACAGCAAATTATTGTTCGAACACTCACCGAAATAGCGCTAGTGTAGCAAGTGGAAATGATATGAATGTAGCAGTAATAAGCAGAGTGAAGTGTGCTGAGCAAAGAGTAAAATTATATTAACTGAAAAAGAGTGGCAACTCGATGGTAAAATATGCATGTATGGAAAGTGCTGCTACCTAGAGCTAAGGCGGTGAACTAAAGTTGAAGTAATATACATATATACCTACGTATCTACATATTGTGTGTATGTAATTATATAGGATTTTTCTTTACTATGAAACCTACCCTGAAATATAAAAATAACATATCAGCTGTTAACGAAACGGCAATAGTATAAACTTAATAATGAAAATTGAGATAATTTCCAGAAAGAACATTAATAACCGAAAATAGATTATTGACAATAAGTACATCCGCTAGGAACAAACAATAACAATTCTCAGTTGTCAAACTTTTGACAATTACAAGAAAATGGCAGCTATGTTTGTACAAACAATCTGTAGGCGGCGTGACGATCAGTAAAAATAAGTAATGTTTTAACTGTGCCCCCCCAGGTGCTGAGTTACGTAGTCAGCTGTGATTTGATAAATAATAACCTGGGGGGGCACACTTAAAACATTACTTATTTTTACTGACCGTCGCGCCGCCTACAGATTGGTTGTACAAACTTAACTGCTGCCATTTTGTCCTGTCTGTCAAACGTTTGACAACTGAGAATTGTTATTTTTTGTTCCTAGCGTAGGTACTTATTGTCATCGATCTATTTTCGGTTATTGATATTTTTCTGAAAATTATCTCAAGTTTCAATGTTAGGCTGATATTATTATTGTTTAATTATCAGCTGATATGTTTTTTTTTATATTTCAGGGTAGCTTTCATAGTAAAAGAAAATTCTATGTAATTACACATACACATGTAGATATGTATATACATTACTTCAACTTTAGTTTACCGCCTAAACTCTGGGTGGCAGCACTTTCCATACATGCATATTTTATCATCGAGTTGCCACTCTTTTTCAATTTAATAACTTTACTCTTTGATAATAACCTATGAACCTATGAAATTTGTGGCGCTCTTTTTAAAATTCTTACACTTGCTACTATAGCGCCACCTTAATTTGCTCCCGTTCAATGGACACTTCTTAATACACTGAGATGGTACTCCTTACTCTAGTCTCCATGCTTTACGCATATTTCATGTACTGCAGAAAAAGTACAGAGCAATATATTCGTGGTTTTGCGTGTATTTTCATATTCTGACAAAATTTTCAGATAAATCATTTATGTGATTTTCAGCGACAAATTAATAGTAATGGTTCGGCTTACTGACGGACAGTGACTATGAATATGCTACCCAGCATGGATGTGTTTTTGTCAAAATATAATTAATTGGATTACATTAAGACTTGGCTCGATTTTCTTTGCCTGACCGAATGGATGAAAAAACCTAAAAATGTCTATGCACTTGCAGCCGTCAGGCAGCTGTCATTCGTAAATTTGGAAATTCTCTTTTAATGTGCGGCATTTATAGAAATATATCAATATAAAAGGATCCATAGCTTATTTTACCAAAATAATCATAGTATCGATATAGCAATATATAATGGCCTTGTCATTCTTACGTAGTAATGTAATTGCTCGACATGTAAAAAGGCAGCTTTACCAAAATAAACGCAATGCTGGATATGTTGTACTGTAAGTAATCAATGAATTAAATAGATTCTGGTATTAAAAACAAATTTAAAATCAATACTATCCCGAGATAAACATCGTAAAGTTTTGCGTTTGTCTTTAAGATCTAAATAGTTGATGATAAAATTTATCGGCATTTACGTGCCAAGATTCTTTAAAATTTGGTTGTTTTTACGTAATGTTGAGGAGGCAACATGATAAATAATTTGATAAGTACCTGTACTAAAATAAAATGTTATAAAACTTTAATTATATTGTGTAATTACTATTTAATATTTTTTAACTTTCTAGTATACCAGAAATTGGTGAAGATGCAGAGAATACTTTACTCTCAGAAAATGGACTACCAGAATTCAATGATATTACCATAGAAAAATGCATTGCGACTCTCAGCCAACAAAGTTTAGAATATGAAAATGGTGTACGTCAGATAGAACATTCCTCACTCAATACTAAAAATGCTTTTATTGATGTATTCCAACCTTTAGAAGCCTTGGATAGTCAGTTGGAGCTGACATGGGGCATGGCAAAAACTTTATACTTAGGAAACAGCTCACTTATGCCTACAAAATCCTATATACAATTGCATGAAAGAGCCCATAAAGCTCGATCAACTAAATTTAATAGTGGGCCTATCTGCCAAGCTGCTGTTACTGAAAAAAGTCGTCTTAAAAAGTTAACAGATGAAGAGCAAAGGTTATTAGATAAATATATTCTAGAAGGTAAACTTAATGGCTTAGATGTCAAAGGTATCAAAAGAGAGAGATTGAATAATGTACTCACCAGCTTACAGAAAGAAAGACAGATTTTCAGAGATAAAGTAAATATTGCTAATAAGATATTCACAAGCACTATCAAAGATAGAAATGTAATAAGAGAATTTCCGGAGGCTCTAGTCAAAGACATGGCTATGGGTGTTGATTCTGATAAAGGACCATGGAAGGTTACTTTGCAACCTCATATCTATGAACCTTTTATGCAATACTGTCCCGCTAGAGATATGCGTTGGAATACATGGCAAGCTCATGTACAAAGATGTTCTGGTTACATGAACAAAGAAATTGAGACTGCAACAAATTTAGAGAATATAAGAAGCTTGAGGAGAGAGCAAGCTTCTATTTTGGGCTTTGAATCTTATGCTGATATGAGTATGGAAACTAAAATGGCTGGATCAGTAGAAAATGTATATAATGTTCTGGATAGTTTATTAGAAAGTGCGAGAACAATGCAAGATGTAGAAATTGAATTATTACAAAGATATGCACGGGAGAGAGGTTTCGATGATAAGTTGGAACACTGGGATATTCCGTACTGGCAACGAAAACAGAAATGGTCGCTCTATGGTTTTGATGAAGAGAAAATTCGAGAATACTTCCCATTACCAAAAGTGATCAACAGTCTATTTAATCTATGCAGTACTCTGTTTAATATCCAAATTGTTGAGAGAACAGGTGCCCATACATGGCATAAAGATGTTAAATTTTACGACATACTTGATGAATCAGGCAAGAAACCTATTGCAAACTTCTACTTGGACCTATATGCTCGTCAGGATGAAAAGATCCGCATTTACGATGACGCCGGCTGGCATGTTACAATCCGCAATAAATGTACATCAATGAAGACCACTCCACTGTCGGCATTAATATTTAATTTCCAAACACCTACTGATGGAAAGCCATCTTTGCTATCATTTAATGAAGTTGCAGTACTATTTCAAAGGTTTGGACATTCATTGCGACATTTACTAACAAAAGCCAACTATTCCGAAGTTGCTGGACTATCTAATGTGGAATGGGATGCAGCCGAAATTTGTGGTCAAGTAATGACTCATTGGTTATATGACCCTCAAACCGTAAAATCAGTCAGTGGGCACTATAGTACTGAGGAGCCATTATCCGATGAAATTATCAATAATATACAAAATATAAGAGGACACATGTCTGGTTATAATCTTTGTGAAGAATTGTACTTGTCTAAACTTGATCTGGAGCTTTACTCAAAAAAGACATTCTGGAGAGATATTGTAAGAGAAATGTGGCCCAAATATCACACATTACCGTTTGATAAATATGATTCCCATCCTCTATCGTTTACAAAGATTTTCTGCGAGGAATGGGGTGCGGCATACTATTGCCGTCTATGGTCTAAAATGATTGCCGCTGATGTATATAGTGCATTTGAAGAAGCCAGACAGACCGACCAGGATGTTTTAGCTGTAGGCAAGAGGTATAGGGACACATTCTTAGCAGTGGGAGGTGGTTGTCATCCTAGTGAGGTGTTCAGAAGGTTCCGTGGAAGAGATCCATCACCTCATGCACTGTTAAAAAACCTTGGCTTGCCAAAAAAAATAATAGAAGAGTAAAATATTAATACAAATGATGTATTATAAAATTATTCCTAATATTATATATAGTGTTTCTGTTGTGATAATTTTTATTTTTTGATATATTGGACACTATGTTCTTAATATCAATTAGTCATGTTATGTATATGTAGAAAAAATAATATTTATAATTCCATATGAATGAAAACACATTGTTTTGTTTCGAAAAGATTTAATAAAAAAATTACGATAATATTTTTTTGCACTTGCAATATTTAATCTAGACTTACTTTAATGGCTATACTGGCTTACGAGCCAATATCCTTTAAATAAGATTTGGGTGTTGTACAATATTTTTTAAACAGATTTAACTTGATTTTTTGTATCGCGAGCCATTCGCGTAATTACGCTTGATGTATTCCTAAGGGGCAGTTCATAAATTACGTAAGGGATTTTGAAGAATTATTTGGTCCCTTCCCCCTACCGTAAGACATCATAAGATTGTAACTACTCCCCCTACCCCTTAATAAGATTTTTTGTAAGAAAAGGCCATATTGATCAAATATAACTCCGTTTATTCTGAAATTATCTTTTATTACAATCTTCTTACTACAAGTATCATTAACTCACTGCAATAACATTAATCTTATTAATAATCAATCACAGTTTTGACCAAAATTTGTAATTTTCAGATGTACAAAATACCCTGTGCAAAGTATCTGGAATACAAAATGCAAGATACTTTTAAATTAAGTATTTCAGATACCAGATACAAAATACATTTGAAAATAGTATCTGAAATACTAGATACAAAATAGGTATCTTCTAAGTACTTTTTAAGATGAAAATAAGTTTGTAAGAAAACAACATTTTATTTTAATAAATCTAAGTTTATTTTTGATAATTGACATTAATATTATTTACGAATAAATCGTGTTAATTGCTGAATTGAAAGGTATAGTTTCAAAACCCTCTAAAAGTGATTTTTGATACATTTTTACATGTTTGTACCAAAGGAAAGATTTTTAAATTTCATTTGCTATAAGTCAATGCTTATTAACGTAACTCACTAAAATTTACCATAAATTCGATCTAAAAAATAATGTTAGTTGCAATCCTCGCTAAACTAACAATAATTATTTTCAAAATCCCCTAAAATTAAATTGACCAATAACAGCACTGCATTTGAAACACGTGACTTGTAAAACTGTATGGTGATATTATTTGTTTTAAGTTGCTCGTGGATTTTAAAAGAACATACATACATATCATCACGCCATATCCCTTGCAGGGTAGGCAGAGAAAACAGAGTGCCAGAGAACTCTATCTCTGCATACTTCACTCGCTTCCTCAACATTCATAATTCTCTTCATACACGCTCGCCGGTTTCGGAGACTCTTGACTCCACCTTCCTTTAGTACATGACCGATCTGGTCTAGGTAGGTTAGTCTCGGTCTCCCTCGGTACCTACATCCTTCCACTTTCGCATTGTATATCTTCTTAACCAGACGTTCGTTCGGCATTCTTTCCACATGTCCGAACCATCGGAGCATTCTCTTTCGCATCTTTACACCAATACTCTCTTTCATACCTACTCGCTCTCTTACGTCGTCGTTACGAATGCGGTCGGTCAGCCTAACTCCACAGATTTTCCGCAGAAATCGCATTTCGACCGCATTAATTTTACTTGCATACTCTTTTCTGCATACCCACCTCTCGCTTCCATACAGTAATGTTGGGACAAGCACTGCGTTATGTATTGCTACACGTGCCTTCTGGCTGAGGTGGTGGCTGCCGAGAAGTTGCCCCAACGCTCCGTTCACTTTATTTCCCGCATTCACTCTTCGCTCTATATCAGTGGTGTACCTTCCATCTCGGCTAAATCCACATCCAAGATATACAAATTCATCCACTTGCTCTAGTACATCATTACCTATTGTTACTCTTACATCTGTTCTGGTTTCATCTCTTTCAAAGACCATTATTTTGGTTTTGCTCACATTCACGCGTAGACCCCTTTTCTTACAATCTTCTGTCATTGTGTCGACTAGGGTCTGCAGGTCAGTCGCTGACTGTGCCAGCAGGACTGCATCATCTGCATAAAGCAGAGCAGTGACCACTGAGTCGCCCATCTGGACTCCCACATTCATATCGTTCAACCTTTGGAGACATTTATCCAGATATATGGTAAACAGCCTGGCTGACAGAACACACCCCTGCTTAACGCCGATATTGACGTCAAACCAAGGCGACATTCCATCATCCAGCCGCACACAGGCTCTACAGCCCATGTAACTGGACTGCACAGCCTGTAGCAGTTTACCGTTAATACCATACTCCGGTAAAATGTCCCGAAGTTCCTTTCGTACAACCGTGTCAAATGCTCTCTCCAGATCCACAAAACTGCAGGAAACCCTCTGACCTAGAGCCAGATGCTTCTCCACAATGTTGCGCAGAGAGAATACTTGATCCATGCATCCCCTTCCACTCTTGAAACCTCCTTGTGTCTCACACAGTAAACCATCGGACACCATCCTCATTCTCCTTTCAATAATTTTACCATACACTTTTGCTGCCAAACTGGTCAAGCTTATGGCTCTGTAATTTGCGCAGTCATAACGTGAACCCTTGTTTTTAAACAAAGGCACGATGACTGCGCTATTCCAGTCCCCGGGAACCATTCCCGAGCTCCAACATAAATTGAGGAGCAACAGGAACGCCTCCCAGACACTGGAGCCACCAAGCTTGATCATCTCGGCAGACACCATATCAATGCCCGCTGCCTTACCATTTTTCAAACTTCTTATCGCCCATTCAGCTTCATCCATACTGATGCCATCAGAGGACGCCCCTGTCGAATGTTGATCTACTAAACCACATGCAACACCGGCCATATCGCCAAAATATTCACTCCATCGGCTTAACACGTCTTGTGTTTGTGTAAGAATGTCTCCACCTTTAGACCTTATTTTATTCATTCTGAAGGCTGACCAACCAACCCGAGACTTCTTCACCTCCCTCCAAAAGAGTTTGGTGTTACCCTTGAAGTTTTTAGTCAGCCTATCTTCTGCACTCATACTTGCTCTATCACGTTTCTCTTTCACTAAGGCCTTGGTGTCATTCTTACATTGCCGATATATTTCTTTCTTCTGTTCAGTCATACTGTCATTCATATTCAAAGAAGAGACATAGTCCAGCCACGCTTTCTTCTTTTGCTCTACGGAAGCTGCCACTTCCGCATCCCACCATGCATCACCATTTGTTTTACTATGCTTCTTTGAACTTCCACATACTTCTTTCGCTGTATCTACCATACTCTCTTTCAATACTCTCCAGCATTCTTCAATGTCCGATTGCGGCTGGCTTGCCATCGTCAGCCGTTCTCGCACACCCTCTGCATACTTTTCTCTTACACACTCTTCTTGCAACCTTTCAACCTTTATCCTTTCAAGCCCTCCGAAGTGGACACGCTCTCGCCAGTGCCTCCACTTTCTGAACAGACCACTAAATCTCGCAATAACGAGATAGTGGTCCGTATCGACTGTGGGGCCCCTGTAGGCTCTTGCGTCCAATATTTTGCTTCGGAGGCGACTGTCTACCAAAATTAAATCTATTATACTTTTCTGTTCATTCCTTCTCCATGTATACATATGGATGTCCTTATGTTGGAAAAATGTGTTTGTCACAATAAGGTTTCTCTCCATACATACATCCGCTATGAGCCTACCTGCGTCGTTCACTCTCTTATCACCAAATGGACCAAGTACGTCCTCATAGTCGGGACGCTTGGTCCCCACCCATCCGTTCAGATCTCCGCATACAATCACGCGTTCAAGAAGTTTTTTTTTAAAGAAAAACATTAAAAATTATGAAAGACCTAGAACAGTGTGTTAAAAAATATGACATCAATGAGATGTTGGACTAATAATTTTATAAATGTCTGCTAACATATTACTAAAAGTATTTTATCAGAAAAAGTATTTATAAAATACTAATTAAGATACCAAGCAAAAGGTATCTACATACTAGATGTATTTTTGAAAAGTATCTTAGATACAAGATAGAAATACGTATCTTGTATCTGTATTACAGATACCTACTTGTATTTTAGATAAGTCACATCTCTGGTAATTTTCAATTTAATAACTTACGTAATGTCAAGTTCACCTCTGCCATGCCTATAGTAAGAATTTATAATATTCCGTCAACACCCCAACTAAATGCCTTATATAATTTATGAATGGCCCCTAATAGCGGTTAATATAAATTTATATTTTTTAAAGATGACTTTATATTTGATAAACAATGAACACTTTGTCGCTAGAAACTAATTAAGGTAATAACTAAGTAAGGTAAAGTAATTGGTAAAACTCACCATTTAAATAGCGTGATAATTTACAATTTTATAACTTACTACACTACTTACTACTAACTTGTAAGCACCGTGGAATCAAGCCTGCAAAACCTCTACTGCCAAAAATTCATTTAGATAACACGGAAATATGATTTCCGTGTTGTGACGGATTGGGAATATTTTGATTACAACCCCGTCCTATGACTTTGTCAAAAATCGCTTAATAAATGTCACTAACATCAACAGAAGAAAGACTAAATATAATTATTTGCCAACCTGCCTTACTACTTGCTAGCCGTAAGTTAATTTTCTTGAACTGAAGGGGCCTCATAACTACTTTCCGAAACTTGAGGCCAGTTGAGGCGTCTTTGTATTTGTTTGTCTGTCTATGGCATCGTAGCCTCTAAACTAATGAACCGATTTTAGTGTGGTTTCTTTTATTTGAAATCTGACGTCTAATTCCTAAATACCTACAATTTATTATTATTATAGATATAATTAGTCGCCATATGGAATTTCATTGCATACAGGGTACTTTAATTTCAAATACATATGTAATTTAACATTAAACACCCATGTCTGATGGTATCACTGATTCTGATGATGGAGCTCCAATATATGATGAAATTTTGGAATGCCTATTAGAAAACCGTCAAGTATGAACGTCTTAATTAGTTCTGTACATTAGAGATTTTTATGTCTGATGTTATTTAAAAAAATAATTTTATAATAAATATGGGCTAAAAAGGAAGATATTGTCTTTATCCCGTCGAAGAAATTGTAGCACAATTACTCCAAATTATTCTTCTTAATCAGAATCCGGATTTTGTTCCCAAGCCCTTTCCATGTCGTAGATATCTCGTTTTATATTTTCGTCATCTGGCAATAGTTTTGCTGCAGCCTTCATTTCGTCAATAGCTTTGTTTAGATGGCCCAACCGAGCGAGAGCGGCCGCGCGACGGGCAAGACATTTCGCCCGGCCACGACGATTACTCTCGCAAGCCGGTTTCATTAAATCCAACGCGGTCGAACAATCTTGCACCTGAAGCCAAGAATATGATAGAGCTGAAGAGTTTTTTGGATCGCGATCTCTTGAACTACCATTTAAATTCCAATAAAATCTTATTATGTGAAAGTCTATATAGAGACAGGCGTTTTTTTGTGTGTGTCTTAATTATTAAGCCTCAGCTATGACAACTTTACCCGGATTGTGGGTGAGCGCTGAGGGCTCTCAACCCGATCGACAGTATTTATTTCTTACTCAATTACGTGTAAACCCTTTATCTTTTTTTTATCGACCTAACAGTATTTATTTGTTACTCAATTACGTGTAAACCCTTTATCTTTTTTTTTATTGGTAGGCTATGGTCCGGACACACGCCGCCCCTTCCGTTCGGGGCGACGGAAGGACAGTGCGTGAACCCATAACCCACTGCATTCCCTTCCCATCGCCGTTGGCACGGCCACTGCTTACTTGCCATCCGTGGCCGTAGGCATACAGATAGACCATTACCTGGATTAAGATAATAGGATACTTTTATCCTGGTAATGTGTTTCCTTGGATTAATTTAGTGATAAAATTTTATACTATTAAAGTCACTTTACGCGGGCAGAAGCTAGCAGACTAGAAAATATATCGCTATTACAAATAGGAACATAACAATGTCTACAAATGTTATAATATAAGCCATAATTTAGTAACAAAGGCCCTAGGGGTATAAGCATAGTGAATTTGCCCTTGAAAGATATTGGGACAATACTGTGAGGATTTTTAGGTACTAATAAGATAATAAGATCCTGAAAGTTTCAGATCCCTAACCCAATTGGTATTCGGGAAAAAGCAAACTATGTAATAATCAGAAAAAATGAATATTCTCGGCAACGCGTGAATCGATTAATTTGAATTTTGGATATGTTTTGGGGGCTGATAGTACCTTCTAGAAAAAAAATTAAGAGCTATATCGGTTGATAAGAACCACAATAAAAATGACATTTTTGTTTTAATTTTGATTTTTAACTATGATACGAGTTTGGTACATTTATAAAACTATTTTTTTTGGATTCCTCATCCACTTTTCTATGGAATTATGAATTTTTAAGATTTTTAAAAAAGGTACGCCATATTACAAAAAAATTAAAACCATTTTTATACAAAAATACAATTTATTTATGTGTTTTACGCTTAAGCCTCGGTTTTGTGGCTTATATATGTTCTGTTTAGAGATGGGCGTTTTCAGATTTTTAAGCAAACCGATACAAATTCGATTTCTGATATTGAAATCGATTTCAAAAACCGATTTCAGAAATCGATTTCCAGAGCGGTTGGCGGAGCGGATTTACTTAGTTTCGATCGATATTCGATGGTTTTAGATATTTTAGCGTAGCAAACGAAAAACGCAAACGAACGTTCGTATTCAAAATATTTTCTTTAATTTCTTTGTTGATTGGATTTAGGTGTACGATTTTCCTTCATGCTTTATCTAGGCTTAACTAGAGTACTAGACTAGCAAAAATGTTTTGTTTTGGATATGATTCAAAACTTTCTGGCGTATTTAAAAATTGTCATATTTACAACGATTTCATAATTATATTATATTGTGGTGCCTACCTATGCAATTTATCTAGGTCAAATAATTATAATGTAATTGAAAATAAATTATCTGGTTGTTTTATTTAATATATGACTCATTACACGTATCCACATAAACACAATATAATGTACATTTTTTTTCGTATGGATTTTCTTGCCATTTTACATTTAATAGTTATTTCTTATTTATCATCAAATCGTATGTATGATACTAATATACGTTAGTATAGTATTGAATCATAAAATACCTATCTTATTATATAGTTCACGAGAGCACAAAAATAACATTACACGCACACCGCACGTCTTACCAAGGTCAAGTGTGCATTAAAACTCTCCAATAATTAAAAAAATCTATTTTACAAACACAAAACTTAAACTATCATTAAGTATTGTGTAATATTATCATGGAAGTAGTTGCATTCTGATATAGATCTTATTCCCTGCTCCCTTGTAATTCTGTTTCATTTCAATCTTCCATTCATAGTTTCTTAGAAACCGTTAAAATCCAAAAGTGATGACAATTCGCTTCATCTCTTTCACTACACTAAACGATCGCTTAGTTAGAATGAAAGGAGGCGAACTAATATAAGAAACGTATATAAGTGACAACATCGAGGCATGAGCTTAAAACATACAAATAAATAGAATTTTTGTATAAAAATGGTTTTTATTTTTTTGTAATATGGCGTACCTTTTTTAAAAATCTTAAAAATTCATAATTCCATAGAAAAATGGATGAGGAATCCAAAAAAAATAGTTTTATAAATGTACCAAACTCGTATTCATTCATCAACCTGCTCTTATCCCAATTTATTTGGGGTCGACGCAATATGTCTTCTCCTTCCATACAACTCTATCAGACGTCATCTCTGTGGTCACTCCTTGTCTATCCATGTCATGTTTCAGGCAGTTCATCCATCTTTTCTTCGGTCTTCCCTTACCCCTTAAGCCTTCAACATTCATGCTTAAAGCTTTCCTCACAACATTACTTTCATCCCTTCTCATCACATGTCCATACCATGTCAATCTTTCACTCCTTAATTTTTCCGTCACTGGCGCAACTTTCAAACTTCCTCTTATATGTTCATTCCTTATTTTATCCATTCTTGTCACACCACACATCCATCTCAACATTCGCATCTCCGCTACATGCAGTCGTCTCTCATCCGTCGCTTTTATCGCCCAACATGCTGATCCATACAGTACAGCAGGTCTTATTAGGCTTTTATGTACCAAACTCGTATCATAGTTAAAAATCAAAATTAAAACAAAAATGTCATTTTTATTGTGGTTCTTATCAACCGAAATAGCTCTTAATTTTTTTCCTAAAAGGTACTATCAGCCCTCAAAATATATCCAAAATTCAAATTAATCGATTCACACGTTTCCGAGAATTATCATTTGTTCTGATTATTACATAGTTTGCTTTTTCCCGAATACCAATTGGGTTAGGGATCTGAAACTTTCAGGATCTTATTATCTTATTAGTACCTAAAAATCCTCACAGTATCGTGCCAATATCTTTCAAGGGCAAATTCACTATGCTTATAGCCCTAGGGCCTTTTCGAGTATTACCTCAGAAAATTTTCAGCAGCAAACTCGTAGTTTAAAATTATGCTCGGTTAATAGTAATAAGCCCGCTTCCTATTACGTGGAACAAAGGATTGTATTGCGGCATATAAGACGTATGCATGTACAGGTATACCCATGCTTACTGTTTTAAAGATAATGCGACTATAAAAAAACACAAAGTGGATAATTAGGCGTTACCAGTCTTTTTTTATTTGGGTAGATTATGGTCCGGAGACACGCCAACCATTCCGTCCGGGGCGACGGAACGGCAGCGCGTGGCCCCATAACCCACCATATTTCCTCCCCACCGCCATTGGGCCGGCCACTACTACCGCTTCCTTGCCATCCGTGGTAGGCGTTACCAGGCTTATGATATTTTTTACAGTTGATACATATAAGTACTCACACATTTATTGAAATTGCCAAGAGCGAAATGTGTAGCGGATCGATTAGCATACAAGCTGGGCAATTTGTCTGATAGTGTGATCCCATGGCTATACGCGCTAACAGCGCCTAAGAAGTTGCCGCTGCGAAAGAATTCGTCGCCCTTCTCTTTGCACCACTGAGGATCCTGCTCTTCAGGCCGAAGATCTTCAGACACGAAGCCTGCGAATGTTTATTAAACCTTAAATAGACTTACAAGTTAGTATATAAATCGCCAAATCTTACCTCTGTCGCCTCGATTAATATAATATTTAGCTTTCTAATGTAGGTAAATATTATTAATAAATTTTGTCCATAATTTAAGAGTTAGAATTAAGAATACCATTGCTCTTTAAGTTTATGGTTCCGAGTGTTAGTCAGCAATGATGGCTCTACAGGCTAGAGTACAACTGAGACACCAAAATTAGATTAGGGTGAAGGATCAGGCCCGAGGATAGGCTTCTTCAAACAGCTAGACTTTCTGCCTAAATTTACTACCTATTTCATATGCTCCAAACAAGGAATGCGAACCGTTTGTTAAAAGTTCAATAAATAAATTAAAACTTATCATGTAACTCAGATTTGGTATTGCAAATTTTCTTACTTCTCGTGAGACTGAAAAAAAAGGGCTGAGAAAGTATCAGGGGTCGCGCTCTCGTCATTAACTCGTACCTAACACCAATTGTAATTTCGCTACCCGTCTACCAAGCAATTGTGGCATTATCCCCCTTGGTGGAGAGATCTCAGTCCAAGATTAGACGTCGATAGATTAATTAATTGCATACTATCGTAACGTACCGTAAATTTAGCTAACCGGTTACTTTTTGTAACTGCAGGTAGATTTTTAGATCCATAGCCAAAGATTTCTTAATAAAATTACGAGTTTTAAGAAAATTTACGCATTGTACACAACCGTATACGGCATTCTTAAACTTTAAAAGATGTTTAAGATGGATATTACTGTATGGTTTCTCATTATACACTAGACAGTAACTACGGTCACGAGCAGACAAACCTTGATATACGAGTAAGTACAGCAACCAACACATATTTTCAACTGCCCGAGGATGTCGTTCAAAGAATAAATACTAACCCAATAATTAAAGCCAGCAGGTTACTTAAATCCATACGGGGACAGTGGCCTATACCACGACAAGTTATCAGGTTCCACGCAGCACTTCTGTCACCCACCGACGACGACCCACTGGGTGGGGTACTGATTTGTTAGAATACAGAGATCGCCAATAAAACAAAATATTGTACAATAGATATTACCTGTTGCTCTTCTTGCCAACGACATATTCTTCAACCAAGCCTGTTCTTCTTCAGCTTGGGATTCTCTACTAGGTGTAGGAAATGATCTTGGTGTATGGGTGATCTCCAATTGGATAGACCGTCTCAATTTTGGCAAAACTCGCTTAGCCGCCTCCTGTTTTTTATGTTCCACGTATTCTGATTGTACAGGAGTTTTAATCGGTGGCTTTTTCACTGCGGCAAGCAATGAATTTTCGTTCAAAACATTTTTCTTGGTACTGTCTTTCTGTTCTTGATTAAAAACGGTGACTGTTTTGTTGTCGTCTTTATCAATCTCATCACTAGAAGACAATTCAGTTATTACTACACCAGTTTCCTCATGGACTGGATCTGTTATATGCTTTTCTTTGACACTATCTTCTTTACTAGTTCTCCAATCCTCTAATGCGTTCATAGCTTGCTTTCTTGCCATATCACGTCTAGAATCCATTAAATCATGTTGTTTTGTATCTATCTCCATTGCTTTTTGAACTGTAAACCTGTCCAACTGACTTTTCTTTATTTTCTTGTCTTCAAATTCTTGTTTCGCTTGCTCCTGACATTTCTGAACTTCTTCTTCTCTTATTTTCATTTTCTCTTCCTTTGTCAATTCTTTTTGCAAATAATCCCATTCGTTTTCTTCTTTTTTAATTAAATCTAGGACTATTAAATCATCTTTAACTAAACATTTGCTATTTTTTATATCAACATCATGTAATAAGAATACTTCGAAGAGAAAAGGGCTAAAATGTGCTTTAATATAATTATCCGTTGTAAATAGATCCACTCTTTCATGGTTCACTGGATTTAATGGTATTCTAATGTGTACTATATTATTTGTTTGCGACCAAGTATAGTCTTTTACTAATATAGGCATTTTAATTAATATATTTTACCACAGAAGTAACAATTCAACGATAATAATATGTGTAAACAATATTCTCGTCGCTATGGTGACGCCATTGGGTAAATTACGAAATTTAGACATTGGATTTTATAGTTATTGTAGTGTGTGTTACCAGTGATGATTACGGCACGGAAATGTGGTCCCTAAACGTAGGCCTCATAGTCATAAGCAAGCTCGCTCAGCGTGCTATGGAAGTATGGAGCGAGCTATGCTCGAGATTTCTTTGCGTGATAGAATCTGTAATACGGATATCCGCAGAAGAACGGGTGTAACCGACATAGCACGAAGAATTAGCACCCTGAAGTGGCAATGAGCAGGCCACATCGCTCGAAGAACCGACTACCGCTGGTGAAAAAGGTTCTAGAGTGGCGACCACGTACCGGACGACGCAGTGTAGGACGGTTGATGTTGCCTTCAGTCCCTGTTAATTATAGTGTCATAATTATTCAGACTTGCAGTCCACTGCTGGATGTAATACTCCCTCATAAAGAGAGGATAGTGCCATTACCGCCACGCTTGGCAGACAGGTTGGCAGGCAGTGAGGTGTTATATGTTTCCCTGAATAATGCTGCTGCCCCCTCTCCTGGTAAGGGGTGGCGATAATTGTATTCTTACCCCACACACGAGGAAAATGTTAGTATATTAGGCAATATTAATAGTACCTAATCTATACTTTATTGCTTGCACATATGGTTGGTCTTTTAATTTTTTTTTGTTGATTTTTACATACTGTACTAAGAAATTAATCCTTTTATTGCGGAGGACTTTATAAACACTATTAATAGGCCCAATTTACACTTAGAATAACAATTTGTGGATCACACAAAAATATTGGATCAATTTGGAAGTCGAAACCACGACACCGACATCGGCACAGTAAGTCAACCACTGCGCTATCTGTAGTCGTTTGCGTTGAAAGTTAGTCCTGACTTGATTTCTTGGTATATTACTGTCAAGGGAGTATTAGTGCCTACTCTCATGTATGGTAGTGAAAGTTGGATTTGGCAGAGAAGACATGAAAGTAGAATAAATGCTGTAGAGATGAGATCTCTTCGTAGTACGTGTGATGTGAGCCTGAAAGATAAAATTAGGAATAGCGTTATAAGAGAGCGCTGTGGTGTGAATGAAGAAGTAGTGACAAAGATCAAAAAGGGTATGCTGGGGTGGTTTGGACACTTAGAAAGAATGAGTGAGGAGAGGTTGACAAAGAAAATATATAAAGCAAGCGTGAATGGGACGAATACAAGGGGAAGACCTCGTCATAATTTTCTGGATCAAATTGACGATGTATTGACGAGAGGTCATATTAAGAGTATGCGTAATCGTAGAGCATACATGAAGACTATTATGAGTGTAAATGAAGCGATGGAAGTATGCAAGGATCGTGGTTTGTGGCAATCCGTAGTCTCTGCCTATCCCTCTGGGAAACAGGCGTGATGCTATGTATGTATTACTGTCATATGTTTGCCAAGCATCAATTCTGCAAAATGTCTGATTAATGATGGTATCATAACCATGTCATAAATAATCCCATATAACTAATATTATAAACGCAAATGTGAGTTTATTTATAAGGCTTTCAAGCCTAAACTGCTAAACCGATTTTAAAAATTCTTTCACCAATGGAAAACTACGTTAACAGCGACAAACATAGGCTATATTTAATCCCCATATATTTGAATCTCAGTGGGTTTAGGCGTTTTAGCAATACTTACTACTGCATTTTTTTTTTGGTATTGCTAGTGGTGGCAAACGAGCAAGCAGCACACCCGATGTTAAGTGTCACTGCCGCTTATAGATCTTTGCAATACCAAGGGTATAACCTAGTTATACCCTTGGTATGCCCGCTGCCTACCAATATAAACCCCAAACCCACCCAATTGGGCTTGCGGCCCTCTCGCTCACCGAACGAAGCGCAATAGCTCATTACCATTAGTCAGACGTCGATCTTCTGCGAGAGTGTGGTACTACTCATCCTACCACTATTTACAGAGACCCTTGTGGATCGTGGTTACAGGAGTTACTGTATGCTAGAATTAGGCCGATTTAATTAAAAATCAAAACCAAAATAATAAATTTTCGAAGTTTTATTTAAGTTTTAATCTTAGCAAAGAATTTACACTTATTTCATATATTACAGATTTTCACAATAGCATTTTAAAAATGCTTCAAATTAAATAAACTTATCTGTAACATTTGATAATTTCACACGCGATTAAATTGACTAATTTTGATTTTCTATGGGAAAAGGTAATATGAAAAAAATATATAAAAAGTCAGTTTACGGACGATAATTTTACGTGATAACGTTATAAGAAAACATTGATGAGAAATTTCATACTTTTATGATTAATTCATAAACAATGGAAACCATATTAACGTTTCACTTCACTTTATAAATAGTTGACAAAACAGTTCAGGTCAAATTATTAAAATGCAAGAACGCTTAGCCTGGTCATGTCTCTCTATCGCTTGTTCCGCACTCTCGCTTGCACTTTTTCGTGCAGCCGGCGTTCATCAATTTATAAGGCGTTTTCACGTCAAAAAGTTATTTTTTAAACTAGTTTAAAGACTGTCACCAATTAATTTCATTTGTAGCTCAATTTTATCTTTTTATACAGACGCCGCTTATAGGCATTAAAATATTTTATAAAAACCCGATTACGAGCGAAAAATGATTGTCACAAGTGGGATTCGAACCCACAAAAGTTCGTTCCAATCGTGCTGCCACTTACACCACCGTGAACGCGTAAGACATTCAATTCTCGCATCGCATTATATTTTCGTCTTTAAGAAGACGTGTGCCATCTACCCGACATTGTTTACACACTGTACAGTACACTGTACTTCGCTCGTAATCGAGTTTTTATAAAATAATCAAGCATATTAAATGCTAAATTTCAGTAATTTATTAAAATATTTTTTAATATTAATATTAATAAAGAAATAGTACCATAAAAATCTGAATTTTACTAAATAATCAATAAAAAAATGGAAGTACAAAAGATTTCTTTTTATCATTAACGTGAAAATTACATTATAGTCTACACGTACACAGAAGAAATGATAGCTGGAAAGTACAGTTGAAGACCGTAACGTTTCCAGGTGAAATGGATGACACTTGCTACGATGTCGAGTGGTACGGTGGTAAATCAAACAGTTTATCAGCGTAATCCCCGTGAGGGAGCCGATAGAGTACACAAAGTGACCCAACCACTGCGTCCTTTCAACACATCCAAACTGTCCTTAACATTAGAAAAAGAAATGCACAAACTAAGGTCAGCCATCCAGCGACGGATCGTGGTCCACCATTTGATAAACCCTGAACTAGTTTATTATTAACTATACAAATAAAACACTAAAATTGTTTCTAAATAATATAAGTCTTTGAAACCATCCAATCGCTAAGGCCCAAACCGATTTAATTAAAAACGTAATAATGCGAAAATGATTTTAAAACACTGAAACAATGCTTTTGGACTTTATAGGTGGCGCTGGAATCTATTTCAAGGATTTTTTTTTAATTTGTACAGAAAAACATCTGTTGGGGCAACTAGATAAATAGGTATATAATTATATATATATACCTATTAATAAAACATGTTCTACAGCGCGTGGTATATACGAAATTCAATATTCGTAATAATTGTGTAAAAAATAAGTGAATGATTTAAAAAAATTAAGACTGTCAAAGTCCGTACGCCCTATTACATATTTTAAAAATGAGTATGAGTTTCAAAGCTAGTTTTGTTTTAGTTTTCCTGAACTCTATGCATTAGGTATATTTTACTAATACTCGTTAGGTATATTGAGAATTTATTTTAAAAGCTTTCATTGGAAAAAAAAAAAAATTCAAACAAAAAATTATAGCTCTCACAATATGAGAAATGTCTCAGAATCTCACAGGATGGTCATCCTTCTGTTAGCTCCTCATATGAGAAGAAATACAGATAAAATTGAGATATTAACTAATTTTTATGACTTAGATATAAAATATGTATATTAAAAACTATATTGATTTATAAAAACAAAATTTATTTTTAAATTGAGCTAGTTACAAGCATTTCAAATTTAACAATTAGACAGAGAGAGCAATACAATCATCTGACGTCATCGTCGTAATCCCATACTAATCTGCACGAACCCTAAACAAACATTGTTATGCGAGAAAAGGATAGAGTAACTTCATATTTTGTAACTTCTTTAATTGTGTACAATTTTTTAATATTATTATTATACATTTTTTCTTAAATTTAGATGCACTATAAAAATATTAATAATAATTTAATATTTTGACAGTAGTCAAACACTCAATTTTATTACAAAACAGAATGACCAAATTTGAGTTCATTTTTCTTACTGTGAAATGATATGACAAGACTATTGATTTAATTATAAATATAAGGCTAGTCTTCCAAGTCAAGGTTCTGAAGTTCCTCGTCAAGGTCTTCGTCGAGGAACAGGTTTTCGTTAATAGGAACATCGCCACCCGTATCCTGTGCTTCCGGGGAACCTTCTTTGGAAGCTTCAGCATCAGAACCACTGGTCCCATTTTCGAGACCATGACTAAGTTGTTGAAGACGGTCTTCTGTTGCTTTGGTTCCCGTGTCATCAACCTACACAATACATTTATTTATGAATTACATGCATGGACTAATTATATTTAATAGTTATATTTAATTTTTAACCCATAGTGGGTTCAAAATGTTATTCCCAAGGAGGGTTGACGTCAGGTAGGCGGCTGGTCATGATACTATTGGCAATAACTTTTACAATATGTACTATGAAAGAAGATTACATATTGTATCGATCCCATGTAATTGGGATAAGGGGCCGTCCATTAATCACGTGAGGTTTGAAAGGGGGGTGGGGTTTGACAAAAATCACGAAGTCCTAAACCTTCATAGTCTTAAAACCTCACCACGTATCACCAAGTTTGGGTTTAAAAAATGCTAAAAAAAAGATCACGTGATTAATGGACGTCCCTAAGAGTAGGAGAATGATGATGATGGATGAGTGGTTTCAAAATTAGTTATAGTTTCAAGATTAACAATATCCATAATACGTCAATCACGGTTTTTGTTATCCTATCAGATGTTATGAAAACGGCGCGTAATAGAACAGTAATTGACATACTTAACTACGCCGGCGAGCCAGGTTGGTATAGGGTTTTACTTCAAATATTCCTTGTCTTGCACTAATGTTATATACCCATTATATCCCTTAGTCGTCTTTAATGATATCCACGGGCAATAGAGGGAGATGTGAATTATATTCTTACTTTATTATATTCTACAGGAAAGTTGTATATGGGTAGACGAAGAATATTAGAAGTAACTTTAAATGAAGTAGGTGGAATTCTGTTTTAAAGCATATATTACCTCTGACGCCTCCATTCCAATAAGATCCAGTTGCACTTCTCTGTACTGCGTGAGGTCGTCTTCCTCCCCTCCATAGTTGGCGAGGTCCACGGCCTCGTCGTCCTCCTCGTCCGCATCGGCCGCCAGCGCTGGGTCGAATGAGAACATCTCTCGTCCTGACAGTCCCACAGCTCGTCCAGCTTTATAGTCACTGCGCCTCTGTTCATCAGCTTTGTTAACGGCTTCCTGTGTATACATATAATCATCATTATCATATCTTCATCAATTTAATAAGTATCTCTTATCATCTCTCATCTCCTGATCGCAAGCGATACTGCTCCTTGTGGACCCTAACATTATCAGAGGCACATCTGGGGCCGCTTTAGGCGAAGAAAATAAGAAAGAATAACTAACCTGTTTGTCCTTAATTTTCTTTTTCTTCCAGGCCAAAAATGTCTCCAACGTGATCTTAGTCTGATTGGCTCCTAATGCTGCTCTCTCTCTTTCTATCAAGTCGACTAGAGATATTTCATTCTTTTTCTCTTCCATTTTCTTCTTATCTCTTTTCAACACAAAACCTGGTGGTAATGCATGCCTATATATGCACTTGGTGCCTGCTGGACACTCCCAGAACCAACCATACTTAGATTTCTCAACAGCTTCAAGGAAATGTTTACAGATCTGTAATGATTTATGATGCTTATTAGAGATTTGGTATAACTATATAAATTAACTGTTTTTACTTTAATATGTCCATTACCAACGTCACAGACCAGCCCCTCAGACCTTTCGACGCCGTGCGAGCGGGCCACTGGCACCCGTTGTCTTCAGTGGCCCCATGGTGATAGTTTGGAGTATTTTGCCGTATCTATCAACCTTTATGTTCATTGCTACACTAATGTTGTCGTAAGGTTGTATTTTATAGTGTTACACAATGAAAAGGAAATTAAGTACGAAAACAATTTTTAGATATGCAACATTTAGAAGGATGGAACAATATGGATATAGAATTTTGAAGGATGAAATTAAATGTCAAAAATTCACTTTTTTGAAAATGTTTGAATTACATCTATCTCTCTCCCTGTGCCTAGCGGAGATCTATACACAGCATTTTCAGTTTTTAGTCTCCTATATTATGAAGCGAGCATATCTCATATATATATATATATATATATATATATATATATATATATACATATACATATATATACATATATATATATATACATATATATACATATATATATATATACATATATATACATATATATATATATATATACATATATATATCTACATATATATATATATATATATATATATATATATACATATATATATATATATATATATATACATATATATATATATATATATATATACATATATATATATATATATATATACATATATATATATATATATATACATATATATATATATATATATATATACATATATATATATATATATACATATATATATATATATACATATATATATATATATACATATATATATATATATATACATATATATATACATATATATATATACATATATATATATATATATATATATATATATATACATATATATATATATATACATATATATATATATATATATATATACATATATATATATATATATATATATATATATATATATATACATATATATATATATATACATATATATATATATACATATATATATATATATACATATATATATAATATATATATATCCCACATATAAAACATTTTTTACAAGCATTTCAATTTAAAATCTCTTATTTAATTGAATAAAAAGAAACAACAATATTACTTACAATGTCGGTAGAGGGTCTCTGTTTATTTCCTTCACCGTGCTTCTTTTCCACCACCTCCTTGAGCTTGTCCTCATCCCAATTAGCCATGTTGTCATCATCATCTCTCATATCTACATACAGCGAACGTTTCTCGGCCTACAAAATAAAATCATTATTATTTACTTGAGCCAATGAAGACACAAATACCTGCACCTAATGCCGGCCTAGCTGATTCTGACGGGCAGGGGAATAGTCTATTACCCCCAAGGATACTGACTGCGCGAAGGCTTTGTTTCGGCGCCTTGGTAGAGGGAACCCGGCTACTTTAGTCACTAAGTCTTTAATTGACAGAAGCAAAAGGCGACTCTTCCGACACGTGCAATTACTTGGATGGTGTGCAGCTAGATCAGATCTCTTAAATAAAAGTATGGGTCAACCCCAAGCATTATTTTATAGTTCCATGTATACTTGCAAAGGGCGCAGGCCCGCCTACAGCATGTACAAATAAGAAGTGGCGCAAATTGTATTCTTACCCTGCCGCCATATGGGAAATTCAAATTTAAAGTCACAATATCAATTAATCTGCTTCTACAAATAAAACATACCTTTCTTTCAATAGTTAAGTCATGAGAGAATTTACACTTGTCGCCTTTTGTACATTGGCCTTGTTTGAAGAACGCACACACCACAGATTTGGGATCAGTGCCTGAAATACAAATATAAAAAAGTTAGAGACAACTTTATTTTATATAAGGGATTGTAATCTATCCTTGTGGTGGCAGGTAAAGAATACATAGTTTCAATTCCCTCCGTTTTCGCAAAGGAGTCGTAAAAACTTACTTATAAATTATCAACATTAATACAATTAAAATATATTATACAATTAAAATTAAATAAACACTCTTTCTGGCAACAAATTTAAGGATCATTTACCTTTTTCAACCTTTTGTGTCTGAACTGGTTTGAACAACATTGCTAGTTCTTTTTGCTCTTTCATTTTATTTTCTTTTTCTTTCTTTTTGTCGTCCATAGGCTTGGCAGGATGGATACCTCCACTTTTCACCTGCTTCTCCACTTGCTGTATAAACCTTTGTTGTTTGGCACCCTTTTTGTTTTTCAACCCAAATGTTTTGTCCTGTATAGAGTTAATGATTAGCAGATATTGGCTTAATAATATGACTACTTATTATAGACTCATATTCGATTCACAGATCTTATCAATAGGTTCCTTTGAGGAAATTCTCAATAGCAAGCAGAGTTTAAAACCATGTACATGCAGACCCTGATATAGGTTTGGATTATGTTTCCGGATTAAATATTATATTGCAATGGCCAACTAGGTTATCCTTTTATTGAACTAGGAATAGTACAATAGCTAGCACAGTAGCACAGGCCTATTCCAACATCTGGCATATTTCCTCTTCACCTGATAGACTACTTGACTTCACGGGAAGATAGGTTAGTCTAGGCCAATTTTCCTCCGTTTCAGTCCAATTGCATTTCAATAATCGACCCCCTTCACAATGATTTCTCCCTAGATTTGACTGTCTACTACTAAGGAAAGTGAGCCATTATCCTGCACTGGCCAGAGAAGTTGGATTTTACTCTACTGAATGGAAAATAATACACATACAATGTTGACTAGTTCTAACCATAGAAATTATAACAGTAATAATATTTGTGGGGTAGTTAAGATAATGTTACCTCAATAACTTTCTCTTTCTTCTTTTGCTCGGTCTTCTTGCTGCCACCAGGTGCAGGCGCTTTCTTCGGAGGCATGGTTATATTTTGTAAGACCTTCAAATGGAAATACACTCGCCACTATTTCTAGGTAGAAAATAATTTAAAGAGAAATTAATCTGAATTCTTGTAACGTTTTATTTCATTCTTATTTCGATATAAAAGAACCTAATAATAATCCCTACAGCACACCGACATAGATGCAAATTAACGTCAGCCGTTATACGTCACTCAAAAATCGTAGCCATAATGCTTTTTTTTTGGGTTCTTTTGTGCATTCGGACAGGCAAAGGGATCAAAGCACATACAGCCATGTCTTATTTAATTTTCTTTCTATATTAATCGGCTTGAACAGTCAAGCCAAAGCTCCACATCTTCAATAATAGCTTCATATAAGTTTCAGTTTTTCATATTAAACGTCTTGAATAAACTCGAGCCAAGACTCCACATCTTCACATGTTTATTGAAGAGCTTCAGTCATAAATAGCAGAATTTTATGTATTTGGTGTTCTTCACGTCGTAAATAAAATTTTCTTCGTGAAAGAGTAGTAGGCCGAAGCCAAGTCTTTTATTGTCAACATCATTATCATCCCAATCCATTTTAAATTTAGCCCGGTATTAAATATCTACTAGATCTACTATATATGTACTTATCTTTATATTATAATATAAATTCATAAATTTAAAGTAACAATATAAAAAAAACGTGTGTTAACGACACAGTTTTGTATATATATGTATATAATATACATATATACACATGCACATATATATACATAAGGTAACGTTAATTATAATATAGACCTACTAGTTGAAAAATCTTGCTGAGGTCATTAAGCATGATACCAAGGCCTTCCAGGCAATTCTGCCATGACTACGATATCATTTGCAAATCGAAAGTGAGTGATATATTCGCCATTGAAGTTGATGCCGAGTTCGGTCCAATCTAAAAGCTTGAAGACATCTTTCAGCGCAGTAATGAACAGTATCAGAGAGATAACATCTTCCTGTCTCACACCTTTCTACAACTGGATCGATTTTGTAGTCTTATCCCGGATGTGGACCGACATAGTAGCGTTTTTATACAAAGACTTCAGCACTTCGATATTATATTGATAGTCAATTTGGCATTGCTGAAGAGACTGCAGCACTGCTCAAGTTTCAACAGATTCAAAGGCAATATATACAATCATTGAGCACTGTCATGATATGTAACTGGCCACTTCATTTTACCTTTTAAATATCAGAATATTGTATTCATTTATTAAATATCATTTTGGAGTTTTGGCGCGAATATGGAAATGTCATGTCACGCTATTATATTATATTTATTTCTTTAGTGTTTTGTAGTGTTATATTAAATAATTTTGCTGGTATTTTATGGAATATGATACAGTTAAAGTGCTGAAGTGTAGTGAATATGGTATAATAGTGGTTTTCGTGTATTTTCGTGTTCACCCAAAATTCCCAACGAAACTATGAATTTGGTTATCAGCGCCAAATTGATAGTAACGACTTGACTTACTGACGGACAGTGACTATCAAGGACTAATAACAATTTGAAGAAGTGGTAAACAATATATGAAGAAAATTAATACGGAAGACAAGGCACGAAGTGTCTAAACTATGAAGACATGGCTTAAAGATTCCTTAACTTCGTTCACATGTAAATGGCAAATACTCAAACCGAGTGGTCCAAAATAGAAAAAAAAAGAAAGAAAAAAAAAAAAAATATCATTCATCAATCATCATACGGCATGTCTGATTCTTAACGAATAAAACCATATATCTTCTCAAATGGTATTTAATTGTACAATTTATTCGTTAATATAAAAAATGGACAAATACCTAAAACGAAAGAAAAAATAAAAGAAAGATTTGAAGCAGATCCTACTACTACATCAGGTCAATCGTCATCACGGATCCATTGGAAAAAACTTTCGAAAATTTCTTAGAAGCTATACAATCTAAAGAAAATTCAGTAAGTAACTACAAATATCTTCTACTGATTAATTACATATCACCACTCCTTTTTACTTACATCGAAGATTTGAAGAATTACGACTCAGCTATGGAAAAACTAGACGCCTTATTCATAAAACCACCTAATGAAATCTACTCTCGTTATCGATTAGCCAAACGGCAACAACAGTGTGGTGAATCAATTGATCAATATATTCAAACGTTGAAACTTCTAACGAACTCTTGCAATTTTAAAACGGTGAACACAGAACAAAACGAAAATGACTACGTTCGAGATGCTTTTATCTCTGGGTTGTCATCACCGGCAATACGGCAACGACTTCTTGAAAACAATAGTCTTACTTTAGACCAAGCTTATCAACAGGCACGATCCCTAGAAATGGCACAAATGCAGAATGATAGCTATCATCGAGAACTTACGCTTAACACTAATCATACTTCTAGTTCCAATAATCATACTTCTAGTGGCGACACTACTGCAGTTACTACAATGCATAAATTAGTAAAACGCAATTCTTGCTACTTTTGTGGAAATCAACGTCATCCTCGCTACAAATGTCCTGCTTTTAACACTATTTGTACCATATGTAGTAAGAAAGGACATTTTTCGAAAGTTTGTCTTAGTAAAAGAGAACGAATAGCTGCAAGTGATACAACAGAATCTGTGAATATTACCCATGCCATGTCTACTTCATCACATACATTTTCTTGCATCCTATCAGCAGCGAATCTAAATAGAGCTATAGTACCAGTTATTATAAATGGAAAGAGCACCGCTAGAGCACTTATTGACACAGGCAGCACCTCAAGTTTTATCGATGAACGTCTTGTTACTTTATGCAATTTAAATATCATTCCATGCAAATAAAAGATCACAATGGCAACATCAAACTTAAGTACTCAGGTGAATGGATCATGCACTTTAGAACTAAATATTCAAAATCAAATTATCACCGTTACACTAATGATCATGAATGGACTTTGTTCTGACATCATCCTAGGCCATGATGTTTTCTGGGACGCGGTCGCCGCCTTCTGCGAGGCTGTCATCTCGCAGAAGGAGGCGGCGGAACGAGTCCGGGAGGATTCCCGCGACCCGGACCGCCGTCAGCGGCCGGGGCAGCGCAGGCGCGAATACCTGCGCCTGATGCCGCCCTAACCGAGGCCTCGGGTGATCGGACCGGGGAATTGTCCGGTCACCCGACGTGAGGCCACCGCGTGAGGGCGACGCCCCGACGGCGAAATCTGTCGGAGCGTCGACGAGAGGAACCCGCGAGGGTAAACCGCCGGGCGGGCCACCGAAGTTAAAATCGAGTACCGGTGGTCCGCTCACACGGCGAAGAGAGAAGGTTTTACGGTGGGTCTATGGGGTCACGCGCCGCCTTTTCCGTCACCTCGGACCGATTCGGCGGGGCGAGACGCATACATAGCCCACCAATAAAAAAAAAAAAAAAAAAAAAAGGCCATGATGTTTTACAGAATCATAAAGCTTTAGAAATGCAATTCGGTGGTTCAACACTTAAGCTATGCGTTTTGTCTGCAGCTAACATTGAGCCCGTTAGCTTGTTCGCTAATCTACTATCTTTTAAGAAAGCAATCGCTATCAAGTCTAGGAGACACTCTGATTCAGATTCTTTATTTATTAAGGAAAAAATCGAAAAACTATTAGACGATAAAATAATAGAACCTAGTTTTTCGCCATGGAGAGCTCAAGTACTAGTTACATCTAGCGACCATCATAAGAAAAGAATGGTTATAGATTACTCACAGACCATAAATAGATACACAGAACTAGATGCTTATCCTTTACCGTCGATAGAAGGACTTATTTCAAAAGTCGCTAAACACAAAATATTTAGCAAAATTGATTTACGTAGCGCATATCATTAAATTCCTATTATGGAAGACGAAAAACCGTATACTGCCTTTGAAGCTTGCGGACATTTATATCAATTTCGTCGTATACCATTTGGTGTTACTAATGGCGTAGCAGCCTTTCAAAGAACCATTAATAATATACTAGAAAAAGAAAATTTACAAGGAGTATATGCGTATTTGGATGATATGACAATTTGTGGATACGATCAAGCTGATCATGATAAGTAATTAAGCTCATTTCAAGAGATTGCAACTCGCTACAACTTAACTTTGAATCGCCAGAAATTTCTATCAGAATTTTCTAAGACATAAATAAATTTACTGGGATATAATATATATGATAACGTAATAAAACCTTATCCAGAACGACTTCGTCCACTTTTAGAGATGCCGGTACCTAATAACCTAGCTTCACTAAGAAGAACTATGGACATTTTCGCGCACTATTCAAAATGGATACCTAAATTTTCAGATAAAATAATCGCATGCAATAGATCTTGCAAAATCACAAAAAAATGCCGCTTTCGCCTGAAGCTGAAAATGCCTTCCTTTCATTAAAAAAAGAAATAGCAAAAGCTGCAAAAACAGTTATAAATCCAAACATCCAATTAACTGTTGAAACTGACGCATCTGATTATGCTATAGCTGTTGTACTTACACAGGAATGAAGACCAATAGCATTCTTTTCTAGAACTTTAAACATTCATGAACGCAATCATTCAGCAATAGAGAAAGAAGCCGCTGCTATTGTAGAAAGCATAAGAAAATGGAGGCAATTTCTAATACGTAAAACATTTCAACTTATAACTGATCAAAAATCGGTATCGTATATGTTTGATCAAAAACACAACACAAAAATAAAAAATGATAAAATACAGCGATGGCGCTTAGAACTCTCTTGCTATAATTTTGATATCATATATCGCCCAGGTAAGGACAACATGGCCGCCGACGCTCGCGTGCAAACATAACAGCGTCAACACAGACTATCTCTGAAAATCTCTTTGAACTCCATAAAAAGCTATGTCATCGTGGTATAACACGCATGGTTCACTGGGTTAGAGCTAAAAATCTGCCATATTCTTTTGAAGAAATCAGGCGAATCACAGGCTCATGTTCAGTTTGTGCTGAAATAAAACCTAGATTTTTTAAGACAAAGGGCACCTTAATTAAAGCTACATCTCCATTTGAAAGAATTGCAATTGATTTTAAAGCACCACTGCTATCTTATACTAATAATCGTTACATGCTCACCGTGGTGGATGAATATTCAAGATTTTACTTTTGCAATTCCTTGTTCTAATATTAGCTCAGAAACAGTCATAAAGAAGCTATCCGAATTATTTGCAGTATTTGGTATACTGAGCTATGTACATTCTGATAGAGGGACCTCTTTTACATCTGCCGAAGTAAAAAATTTTTTGCACGTAATAGGCGTAGCCACCAATTACACTACACCATATGGATTATATGGCAAGGCAATGGCCAAACTGAACGCTATAATGGAATTATTTGGAAAACAGTACAACTGTCCTTAAAATCATTAAATCTACCTATTAATAGTTGGGAAACCGTTTTAGAACAGTCATTACACTCCATACGGTCATTATTATGTACAGCTACTGGATGCACCCCTCACGAGCGGATGTTTAGTCATCCACGCCGATCTTCTAACGGACAATCTATGCCAACGTAGCTTACCGGAGCAGAGAGACCTTTATTGAAGAATAACGATCGAAAAAGTAAATATGACCCTATACTCGAAGAAGTTGAGCTTATTGAAACTAATCCTCTACATTATCATGTACGACTACAGAATGGACAGGGCTAGTAGTCTCGAATCGACATTTGGCACCTACAGGAGATTCATCATCTGACAGTGAAATGGAATCCGACCTAAACTGGGCCTCTGTCGATTCTAATATATCAGAAGTGCACGAGAACATAGTTCCCGATCATGTCAGCACAGAAAGTCCTCCTCTGCCTCGTCGTTCGGCACGTGTGCATCAGCCACCTACTTATTTAAAGGACTACGACACTTCTTAACCTGGGGAGAATGTCATGATATGTAACTGGCCACATCATTTTACCTTTTAAATATCAGAATATTGTTTTCATTTATTAAATGTCATTATACGGTATGTCTGATTCTTAACGAATAAAACCATATATCTTCTCAAATGGTATTTAATTGTACAAGCACAAATTACGTTCAGATTCAGAACAACAATTTGTGGATCACTCAAAGTATTGTCCTGTGTAGGAATCAAATCCGTGATACTTATCTTGGTAAGTCGGTATTTTAACCGCTAGACCATCTGAGGACTAAATTTGTGCATACATACATACATATAAATATAAATTTATTATTATTATTTTTATATCATCACGCCATATCCCTTGCAGGTTAGGCAGGGAGAACACATTGCCAGAGAACTCTATCTATAACTAAATTTGTGCAATTAATTAAAAAATCAAATCTCACTCAAAAAATGAATTTCTTATGAATAAAAGATGAAACCACGTTTCAATAAAGCGTACGAATATGAAAATGTTATGTCACGCTCTTGTATTATATTAATTTCTTTAGTGTTTTGTAGTGTTATATTGAATAATTTTGGTGGTATTTTATGAAATATGATACAGTTAAAGTGCTGAAGTGTAGTGAATTGGTATAATAGTGGTTTACATGTATTTTCGTGTTTGCCCAAAATTCCTAAAAAAACACATAATTTGGTTATCAGCACCCAAGTAATGGTAACGACTTTTCTTACTGATGAACAGTCAGGATAGACTATTAAGGCTACACAATATGAAGAAGTGAATAATAATATAGGAAGAAAATTAATACGTAAGCCAAGGCAGTAAGGTCGGCTGACTATAGTTTGCGCATAGGGGCTAATAAATAAAAAAAAAACCAAATTATTGACTGACAGTGACACTGATGTAATGTCAGGACCGACATTGACAGTGTGAGATGAAGTAGGTATAGTGCATAGTTCGAAGCAATTGAATAGTTCCCCAATAATAGTCGTGTACGGTTGTTTCGTAGATTGATCATAATCGTACGTAAATGTAAAATAAAAATATTTTAAATTTGGGTCATGGCAGAGAACACACCGTTTATATTTAAACTGTACAATCTAAAATAGCCTGTGTTCACTTTAATTAGAGAAAGTCATAATGGAAAATATCGACGTTGAAGAATGCCAGCCTGACCCCGCAGCGGTGACGAGAAAGAAAAGTTTATGGACTAAAATTAACAATAGAACAACGTACAGTTATTTGTTTAACATTGTAATATCAATATTGTTACTTACGTGTCTCGTACTAGTGCTGTATTTCTTTAAAGAATATCTTAAGACAATTTTATATTGGGTAGATGCGCAAGATCCATGGATAATATTTTTGTTATTTATGGGTTTGTTTTTAGTGGTCAGTTTTCCTGTGACGATTGGTTATCTAGTGTTGATAATTACTAGTGGTTATTTATTCGGCATCGTTAAGGGCTTAGGTACTGTTTTAGTGAGTGCAAACTTTGGTGTGGCGGTAGCGCATTTTACATTGAAAGCTCTCAGAAATTATCTGCCGTTGGACCGGCTACTAAAAAATGAAACAGCCAGAGCACTGTTGAAAGTGATCTCGGGGCCACAAGCATTCAAAATCGTATTCTTTGCGAGATTGACTCCAATACCTTTTGGATTGCAGAACACTATATTTGCCGTAAGTTTTAATAATTATTTATTTATTTTTACGTATATTATACTATGTTTGAGAATTATGAATGTTGAAGAAGCGAGTGAAGTATGCAAGGATAGAGTTCTCTGGCACTCTGTTCACTCTGCCTACCCTGCAAGGGATATGGCGTGATTATATGTATGTTATACTATGTTTAAGAGACTATGCCTAATGGTCATATTTAAAAGAACTAACACTGATATTAATATACATTTTATTAAATTTTTTCACTTATTATCTGAAACACATATTAATCTTTAATTAAATGTTGTATATTATTTTTTATTAATGAAAAATCTTCACTCTAAAATAAATGAAATAGAGATACAATACAGTCCCTCTTTTGATGAATTTAGCTGTTTATAGGTATTTGATTGCTTACCTCATCCTTGCATTATCCTTATGGAACTAGTAAGAACATAATAAATGATTCAACATTGTAAATATGAAAGATGAAAGAAACTACATAATTAATTTTAACATTATCATCATCATCTCAACTCTTATACCTTCCACTGCTGGACTTAAGCCTCCTCTACAATAGTAGGGAAATTTACCTTATAAACCATGCTGGTTATTTTTTTTTGTGTGTTTTAGTTGTTAGCCTCAGATGGCTATGACAACTTTATCTGGACTAATGGTGAGCACTGAGGGCTCTCAACCCTAACCATGCTGGTCAAACAGGTTGGGTAGTATTTTATTTCAAGTTTTCCTTTTCACGCATAGATGTTCTATGTATATTGTACCCTTAGGCATCTTACAACACTCATAGGCAAGATTGTATTGTGTCCTTCCTCTGTCACCTATATAATTAATTTAGAAATATTTATTGTTAATAAATATCCTTAAATTGAGTATGTATTCATATTTATGTATCCTGTTTACCTAATCAATATTTGATTGAATGCAAATATTGGCTTAACTTTCCGTGTGTTGACAATTTGCCACCCCCTATCTTACCCGTGGGTGTTCATAAGAGATGACTAAGGGATATAAAATGCATTTAACTCTAAACTAAATTATTTATCGTCCACAAACATAGCTTTGTTTATGAAGAATGTATGGCAATTTCATGCGAGTCATTTTTGTGTCATCAAAGTACCTTTTTCAATTGAAAATATAAGGATTCTTAATTATCACTTTTAATCAACTGCACAGGCAACATAGTGTTTAATATATCAACCTTCCATGCCAGTGCCGTGGGTTCGATTACTTTGTGCGATTCACAAAATGTTGTTGTGAGTTTCGGTGTAATTTGTCTGCTTTAATTGCATGTTTCTATTGTCCCCCGCAATACAAGGATTATTTCCATAGTGCAGGGTGGTGTTTTTTTAAAAAAAGAATTCTTGACTTTAAAATATTAAATAAATATTAAAATGAAAACTATTTTTCTTTTATTACCTGAAGAGGACATAATTATATACCCTTCCTGACTTCATTGTTTGTGATATTAACATAATTACCTACTAAAGCTTTATATTTAGAAATAATTATCACTTGAAAATAATAATTATAATTCTCAACTAATATAAGAGGAATTTCAAACATAATATATTTTATATATTAGAAACCGTTTCTAACTTGACAGAATTTTTTTTTTTCACTTATCTTTTTATTCAACATCTTCATCATGAATGAGCAAAATTATGTATATGTTATCTTTATGCTTTTATTTATTATCAAGTCTATGGAGGATCTTAACTGGACTTATGTATATTTATTTTATTCAATAAGTGCATTAGAAATAGTGGCATTTTGAGATTCCGATAAGTCGAGAGTAGAGCACCATCTCAACATTATTCATTGAGGCATTAAATATTATAATATAAAAATATACAAATACAGATCTTAAATTGTGTATCTTTTAAATTAAGAGTAACTTTCTCATAGATTAGTATGGAGTTGGCAAGATGGTAATGTCACATTACTTTTATTTCTCTCTTTAATTAACTAATAAAATTATAATTTCTATATCATCCATCCAAACCCGCTACCTGTCAATGAAATCCCCAAAATCACACAGAAAGTTGAACTGGAATAGGCTGACCGATCGCATTCGTAACGACGACGTAAGGGAGCGAGTAGGTATGAAAGAGAGTATTGGTGTAAAGATGCAAAAGGGGACGCTCCGATGGTTCGGACATGTGGAAAGAATGCTGAACGAACGTCTGGTTAAGAAGATATACAATGCGAAAGTGGAAGGATGTAAGTACCGGGGGAGACCGAGACTAACCTACCTGGACCAGATTGGTCACGTACTGAAGGAAGGTGGAGTCAAGAGTCTCCGAAACCGGCGAGCTTGTATGAAGAGAATTATGATTGTTGAGTAAGCGAGTGAAGTATGCAAGGATAGAGTTCTCTGGCACTCTGTTCTCTCTGCCTACCTTGCAAGGGATATGGCGTGATGATATGTATGTATAAGTTGAACTGCTAGCTCTCGTGCTCACCGAACAGCGGATTGACACTACTCAGATATCGATTTTCTTGCGCCTGATGCCGCCCTAGCCGAGGCCGCGGGTGACTGGATCGGGGAATTAGTCCGTCACCCGCCGAGAGGCCGACCGCGTGAGGAAAGACCGACATCCTACCCGAGGGGGGGATGTCGGTCGAGGAGAGGGTACTCCTCAGGGGTATTCCGTCGGGCCGACCACTGACGTCAAGTCACTCTGCTCCGGTGGTCGGCCCAACGACGAAGGCGACGTCACGGGTGGGTTACGGGTGTGCGCGCTTACGCCCCTCTGTCACCCCGGATGGAGTGGTGCGAGGAGTGCGCCGACCGTAGCCCACCCCCCAAAAAAAAAAAAAAAAAAGATATCGATTTTCTGCGAGAGTATGCCATGGAGGGACTGGCCCACGACTGTAGCCAAAGTTACTAAAATTTAGCATTTAACATGCTTGATTGTTTATAAAAACTTGATTACGAGCGAAAAATTATTGTCACACACGGGATAAAAACCCACACCTATTGTTAATCCGTTCCAATCGTGCTACCACTTACACTTACTGTTGATCTGTCCTATGACATTCAATCTTCGGCTCGTATTATATTTTCGTCTTTAATGGCGACGTGTGCCATCTACCCGACAATGTTTACACATCTCATGTGTAACAATCATTCTTCGATCGTAATTAAGTTCTTATAGACAGAAAACTGTCAACAGTGTAGACACACAACCTACTACTATATATCAATACAGTTACAGTAGTTACTTAGTAAGCACTATATTACAGTTAAGTTATATACCTACTTACTTTTTATTTAATAATGGTAGGACCACGTGTTGACAGTTCTCTGTCTACAGCCGCGGGCCAGTCCGTCCGGGGTAATACCACACTCTCACAGAAGATCGACGTCTATTTCTTATTAAACATGATGTAGGTACCATTATTTTTATAAAAAAAAATTGAAGAAATAGAAGAAGAAATAACAATAATATACTAATCGGCTGAGTTTCTTGTCGGATCTTCTCAGTAGTGGTCTAGTTCCGATCCGGTGGTAGTTTATTGTATTAATTTAATATGTTAAAACTGACAATATGTAAGTGCCCTCGCAGAGTCTATGCATAATAAATGAATTTGAATCTGAGTAATGGCAATGTGCTATTGCGCTTCGTTCGGCGAGCGAGATAACCGAAAGCCCAAATGGGATGGGTTTGCGTTTGTATTGTTAGGCACCGACTTAGCTATACCCTTGGTATTGCAAATGTCCATGGGAGGCAGTGACACTTGCCATCAGGTGTGCTGTCTGCTCGTTTGCCACTATAAGAAATAAAAAAAAATACTTGAATATCATAAAAAGTAGTAAAAATTTTAATTAGCAGAATACAGAACTAGCATTGAGTTATCATTGAATGTATATTATTTTTATATACGTAGTGATAACGTTATCTCAATTACAATACAGCAGTTCTCAATAACGCGTCTAAAAATACAAGGAGACAGTTTATATTCGTTTGATAAAAAAAGTAACATATCTAAATATTGTCAATGTCGTAGATATTAAAATACAATCTTTACGTAATCGACAATTTTACGAATACAATAGTTCAGTAGATCTGTAGTGGTAAACTTTGATAGTAGAAATGGCAATGCGAAAGTGGAAGGATGTAGGTACCGGGGGAGACAGAGACTCACCTACCTAGACCAGATTGGTCACGTACTGAAGGAAGTTGGAGTCAAGAGTCTCCGAAACCGGCGAGCGTGCATGAAGAGAATTATGAATGTTGAGGCAGCGAGTGAAGTATGCAACGATAGAGTTCTATGGCACTCCGTTCTCTCTGCCTACCCTGCAAGGGATATGTCGTGATGATATATATGTATGTAGAAATAGTAATGTGGTGTTACGCTTTGTCGATGAGGGAGAGAGCTGGAAACCCACCTTGGGTTTTGGTTGTTAGACAACAGACTTGCTGTAACCTAATATTGCAAAGGTCCATAGGCGGCAGTAACACTTACCATCAGGTGTGCTGCTTGTTCGTTTGCCATCATAAACAATAAAAAAAATAGAATCACTAACTTTTTAATGTTATACATTATTCATCATAATTATACTGTGCTTATCCCAATTACTTAGTGTCGATACAATATGTATAGGTACCTCTACCATCGTAGATATTGCTAAAGTTATTGGCAATAGTTTTATGACCGGTCGCCTGCCTGACATCAACCCTTCTTGGGAATGTAATTGTTGAACAGATAGCATTAGATCAGTTAGTTCGATGTAAAGCTTTTCAGTCGTCTGTTACGACATCCACGAGTAAAGTAAGAGTTGATAGTATTCGTAGCCGCTACCACACAGCAGATTTATAGTGTTTGCATATGTAATATAAATTATCTCAGTATAATTGTGGGTATTATGAATAGTGTACTAGTGTAAATGTAGAGATAACGCGAACTATACTTGCATTCCACTCTGGCGTACCGCAGGGCTCGGCACTCTCCCCTTCTATTTGAGCTGTGCACTAGCGACATCCCTAACGGCAACTGTGTATAGTCCAATCCTTTATACGGATCATAAAGCCATATTTATGTCCAGCTACAATCCGAAATCTCCAATTAGCTAATAAAATGGAGAATCGAGATCAACCCCGAATCAGACAATCATATTTCACACAAAACGTGTTGAGTTTTACGCGAATCCTTTTATTTCAAATTCTCATTCTTCTGGCGTCAAACACAAGATATCTAGGCCTTGACCATAGTCTCAGCTTCGTTCGACACAACCACAGTGCATTCGCGTGTATCGTTCGTTATTGGTCGACTACACAGGCTATTCAATCTAAGAGTAAGCTGTCGCTAAAATGTAAAGACTGAGTTTACACGGCCTCGATACGGCCCAATATGACATATGCCCTTGTAGTTTTAGCTCATGTTAGGTCATAAAAAGTCTCACAACAGGACTCATTCTATCACACAGATAACAGCGTCCAGGGCCTACGTGGCCATATAACAGAAATAACTACGTATTCATCCTCGTCCGTCACGTCGATCGAGGTGCGAAACTGTGTCGTGTAATGGGACTGAAACTTCCATATTCAGTCTTCTATAGTCAGATGGTGGCCCCATCTAATACATAAGTTACTAAAACCGTTAATCGTGTATTACGAGCGACAAACTTGTGTTATATATTCTTGTGCCATATTTATCGTGTGGTGATGAATAAGAATACAATTCAGCACCCCCCTTTCTTGTCAGTCTAAGAGATATAATATGTTTATAACATCTATGCAAAAGAAGGAAAACTCGAACTGTAACACTATAGCAACTGGTCTGACCAGCGGCAGCATGCTATAATAGGTTACTTCCCCCCCTATTTTGTAGGAGGTTAGAACTCAATAATGGGACGTATATGAATTGAGATGATGCCATTAAGTATTTCCATTTAACTGTGAATATATTTATTTTTTTAAATCTTGTCAAATATTATTGATTATATTCCAACGAAATTGTCGTTTAGTACCTGGACTTACGAAATATTGTATTACGGGGTACTTTACAAACATGCAATTTAACCACACAAATTACACTAGACCCAGAACAACATTTTGCGGATCGCACAAAGTATTGTTCTGCGTGGGAATCGAAAGCACGGCACTGGTACGGAAGGTCGGTATTTTAACCTTTACGTCATCTATGCAGTGCAGCGGCATATTGGAAATATGTTCACCCACGAAGCGGACGTAATGCCATAATATTGTTATGAGTTTATCAAAACTGAACTGCTGCCGTTGCCGTGGTGACCCGTCGGACAGTTTTTACTTTCACGATAATGGGTGGTGACACATTTGTATCGACAGTAATGTCAGTGTTATTAGATTTCGTTACCTCATACTATTATCATCATCACGTTATGAACAAGTGTAAAAGCTATTTCTTCTAGAGACTAAGAAAATAAACATATACATATAATTTACTATCGTTGTAATTCTTAGAAATGCCAGCACTAAATGTGATATTTTCGTTTACAGCGTCTCGTAAACATAATGTCAGTTATACTTTTAAAAGTTTTTTTTTAGTCATTTCCAATTTTGATGCTTTAAAAAAAAAGTGAAGCAGATTTGTATAGCGTTCGTGAAGCTCTATGTTTTGAACCCGAAGCCTGCATCCGGAGCTAAGCTTTCTGCTTGTTCTATTATATGACTCTCTGTTGAACACGAACTTGTTCCACAAAGAGTTGGATATTTGCCTATAGTATCACGCTTTCCGTATGGTGACGGAATAAGTATACAATTCACCACCCCTGTCTTAGCCGTGGGTGATCGTAAGAGACGACTAAGGGATTTAAAACGCATATAACATCTATGCAAGAGAAGCAGAACTCGAAACTAAACCCTATACCAATACGTCTGACCAGCATGGTATAGTAAGTCAATTTCTCTTCCATTATGAAGGAGGCTCGAGCCCAGCGGTGGGGCATTTATGAGCTGAGATGATGATCACGCTGAAGACACAATATCCAAAATTGTGGGTGGACAAGGCTAAAAATTGAAAGAATTACTTAATGTGAAGTGAAAATTGTTTTTCCGTGTGGTGACAGAGTAAGAATACAATTCACCACCCCCTATCTTACCCGTGTGTGATCGAAAGAGACGACCAAGGGATTTAAAATGCATATAACATCTATGCAAGAGATGGAAAACTCGAAACAAAACCCTATATCAACATGCCCGACCAACGTGATATAGTAGGTCAATTTCCCTCCCGTTATGGAGGAGACTCGAGCCTAACAGTGGGACATATATGAGCTGAGATGATGATGAAAATTGTTAGGAAATTTTAAGTATGAATTTCAAAGACTTTACTGTAAGGCAAGACGGAAGGAAAGGTAGATGAATAGAGTGATTCTGTATGTGTGTAGGTAGTATGGTAATGATGATATGTATAAATGCGAGATGCACTCAATTAACCTTTTTATTTAATCAGGTCACATCACGAGTATATTTTTTTTTAAAGACATCGCCCTGCACTAAGGAAATAATCCTTGTATTGCGGGGGACTTTACAAACATGCAATTAACGCAGACAAATTACACCCAGTAAAGTATTGTCATGTGTGGGAATCGACACACACACGATCGGTGGGACTTGCAAATAAGTAGCTAATAAAAGTCTGTCCTATATTTTCTGTTTTTTTTTAATTGCTAATGGTTACTGCCGCGCATGGACCTTTGCAAACTAGTGGTACAGCTTGACCGCTGCCTACTAATGAAATTCCCAAACGCACCCATAAAGTTGGACTGCCGGCTCTCTCGTAATCAATTGAAATGCCAGTACCACATATTGCATAAAGGAAAACATGTTTATGTCCTAACCATAGTTTTCTGTTACGTAAATAACTAGCTATTACCTGTGTAACAACGTACTGTATAAACTGTAGAATCGAATAACGCAATAGAAAACAGTCCTTGAGAACTTTCTAGATGTGTTTTATTTTATTTTCTATAGAACAATATATCGCACTAAGGAATTAGTTTATACATCGTAACCACCCGTTTTTTTTTGGCAGTGTATGCTCTGGACACACTCCGCCCATTCCGTAACTGACCTGACCTCTGGTACTCCTTGACATCCATGGCCGGCCCGGCAATCATACAATTATAGAAACACAAATTTTAGACCTAGACCTAAATCTTATGGATAGTGCAAAGAATATTCCCGCTTGGAAGTCCAACTTACTGTGTTTAATACAGAGTACGTCACCACAGTTTGTTTTATGCAATGTAAAAGAATTATCTACCATATGAAACTTATAAAAAAAATATTTGTGAACCGAAATATTACAGCTTGAGGGACTTGAATCCATCCAACCGCCATACCAATTCAGCTAGTGTGACAGGATTTCCGCCATGTATAATTCAATCAATTGTATTTTTTTTTTTGTTTTATTAACCTTGGTTTTATGTAAATCATTTTATGGATTTTTTTTATTACTTATGGTGGCACACGAGCAAGCTGCGCACCTGATGGTAAGTGTTACTGCCGCCTATGGACATTTGCAATACTAGAGGTATAGCTAGGCCGCTGCCTACGAATACAAACCCCAAGCTCACCCAGTTGAGCTTCCGGCTCTCTCGTTCACCGAACGAAGCGTAGCAGCATACTGCAATTGCTCAGACGTCGATCTCCTGCGAGAGTGCGGTACCATCCCGGACGGACCGGCCCGCAGTTGTAGACCGAGAACTGTCAACAGCGTGGTCCTACCACTAAATAAGTGGCTATTGTTTTATAAAAAATAAATCAAAATGTAAATGTCACTAATATTATCATGCAAAGTGTGAAAGCGAAACGGATAAGTAGTTGAACGTCCTAGATACCACGCCACGGCAAGAACAATGACTTCAACATATGTGCATAGATATTTATATGTATACTTAGGTGAGTAAATAGGTTACATCAAGTAAACACTGCAATTTCAATCTGATAAACGCGTTTATAACTAACTAGGCAATGCTATATGCTGAGACCTTTTTCAGACGTTCGAAGGTCTTTTTTAAATCTCGATGCTTGTCTGCCTGTGGCATTATAGCTCTTAAACGAATGGATGGATTTGGACTGACCGACTCTGACGATCGATTACGATCGCTCAAAAAAGAGCATACACGGCCCACGGGGCCATAACACATAAATATCCGCGCTTCCGCCTCCGCCGCCGGGGAAGGAAGACGCGACGTGTAATAGTCAATAATTCAAACGTGGGCACGCCCACCTTGGTACCAGTGACGCCCCGAGCCGAGGTCCGTTTTCCAAAAGGAGAGCCCTCGGGCGTTGTCGCTTAAATTTTTTACCGGGTTGAGTCCTCAGCGCTCACCTATAGTCCGGGTTAAGCTGTGATAGCCATCTGCCGCTAGCTGATGATTTGAGAGATTTATATGAAACATCGAGATGGTTCTTAGCTATAACCTATATATACCAGTTCAGGCGTTTGAAGCTCATCAGGTTTTTTGTTAGCTACCATAGGGATTTTAGTACCATAATAGATATTAACTTTACTTTCAAACATATATGTATGTGATTTGACATTTCAAATATCTATGTATGAAGGTACCACTAAGCTACTCTGATAATGGAGCTGAAGGCAGGAGAAGGAATCCTGTATTGCCTATTAGTAAAACCATTAAGTTTGGACTCGTCTGAACTAGTTCTGTTGATTAGAGTTGGATACAAGTAGCACAAAACCGTTCTGAGTGGCATACTCGTGGAGAGCCTTATGTCCAACGCTAATCCGCAACAGGAAAAGCCGCGCACGACCCCGTAGACCCGCCATAACATACGTCTCGACGCTGAGGTGACCCACCCAGGGTCACTGGAACGCGGTCTTTTTCTTCATTGTAGTACTTGAGATAAACGTGTTTATACAAACACTTAAGTTTTATAATAATAACTAGCTGACAAAGAAAGAAAATAAGTTGAAAAGAGATAGTAGTAATCGTAGGCAGTTATAACACATCGCATACAATGAAAGCTCTCAAAATGATAAAATTTGCCCCGTTTTTGTGACATTTTTCATAGATGCTCTGGTATTATTAGTCGTAGCGTGATTTTATATAGCTTAAAGTCTGCCTCGATATATAAGTTATCCAATAGTAAAAGAATTATTTAATTTTAACCAGTAATTTTTGAGATTTGCGCGTTCAACCAAACAATATTGTCAGATTTATAATATTTTATCTAAATTTTAGATTAGATTAGTTGTCATAATAAGGGATACGTATGTAATTATAGTAAAGGGTTAATTATAATGGATAAAATTGTAATTATTTGGAATGTTGTGTAATTATTTAGATTAATATGATTAGATTGTGCGACAGCCATTTATTTTATTGCTATAGCGTCATCCGTCTTGTCCGTAAACAGCGTCAATAAAATAGGTAACGATAATAAAAAAAGATAGATGCGTGTTTATTGAAATGTTTCGTTGTATATGACGTCGGGAACTGTCCATGTTTTTGGGTCGTAATTTTATTAAACATCATTCCTGCTCTTATCCAAATTAGTTGGGGTTGGTTGTGGGGAGGATTGACGTTTGGCAGGCGGCCGGTCATTAAACTATTGCCAATAACTTTTACAATATGTACTAAGAAAGAAGAGTACATATTGTATCGACTCCAAGTAATTAAGATAAGAGTAGAAGAATGATGATTGCGGTAGCCACGTAGAGCGAGTCTCTCCCTTCCCTCTGATATGATTAGGGCAGTGATGGCTGCACTAGAAGTGTAACCACGTCAGTGCGCTGCTTATGAGATCCGGTCTAGCCATATTCTTTTTGATTTTGTTTTTTATTAAAATAATGTATTCTCGTTCGAAGGACATCACACTCTTTTTTTGCAGGCTTGGGACACGCCGTCCGTTCCGCCTGGGACGACGAAAAGGCGGCGCGGAGCCCCATAATCCACCGTATTCCCTCCCATCGCCATTGGGCCGGCCATTGGTACCGATTCCTTGACGTCCGTGGCCAGTCCGGTGGGTTGCCCTTTCGGGCACTATCCCCGAAGGGCACTGGAGCTAATACTAGCTGAACTTGTTATTTGCAAATAATTTCGTTTAAAATATGTAACTTAAAATATGACGAACCCGTCGAGTAGTTAGATCTTTTCAGCTTGTGTGCGCGCGCCGATCTGGTATTAGATAAATTTCAAACAAAATTTAAATTTGACAAAATGCGTATTCTTCAGGTCTTATACATAATAAGTTATTCGATTTCTTGGATTGACGTCATTCGGCCAAATTTCATTTCCATAGATCATATTCAATAGAATAAATTTCGTAAGTTCTTAAACGAAAAAAACTCTATTCTAATTCAAACTTATTTATTCATGTATTAATTGTTGCGAAGGCAGGATATATATGTTATTGCACGCCTCATAAGCGAAGCGTTGAGGTCTTGCTCTACTCTCGACATATGAAAATCAAGCACTTTTCAAACATAAAAATGATTGTAATTTTCTCACATTGCACTTATAGGATAATATTATAATACATATGTCAAGAAAAAACATTCGTTTAAACGTATTTGATATTTTTAAAAAGCAATTATTTTGTTTAAAGTAAGAAAATAGTTGATTAAAAAAAATATTCGAAGACGTCGGAGAAAATATTTTGTATCTGGCAGGATTACCACCGTAAAAATGAATGTATCGAAGTTTTTCTTTTATTAAAAGCTTCATAATCGCAACGCGCTGTTTCCTTTCGAAAATGGCTTGGTAATTCTTTGTCGTTTAATTGCAATTAATAAAAAACTAAACTGCTTAGTCTTTAGTGTATGTATACCTTATGAAAATTGGGTTCATTTACATTTTTTTGTTCGTCCATTCGGACAGGCAAAGGAAATAAATCCCATTCAGCATATACAGCTATGTTTAGCTCTACGTCGAGAATGGCACGAAATTTCAAAAGTATTTCTTTTCTTTCATTACAAGCTTATATTTAGTTTCACCTGTCCCGTTGTCTATAATCAAATCTTGCAAGTTAAATTTGATCCTCTTCCTGGTTTCTGATTGAGCTGAAATTTAGCATGCATATATAAATCGGATGACAATGCAATTTTATTGTGACATAGAGCTGATCTGATGATAGACCTGGAAGCTGGCCATAGGAACTCCGTAATTAAACGACGCAACCCTTTCGAGTTTGGGCCCATTTGATTTGTCTTGATGATTACTTTAGTACTATATGGTATTCAGGGTCTGACGATGGACCTGGAAGCGGGCCAAAGAAACTCCGTAATTAAACGACGCAACCCCATCGAGTTTGGGCTCGTTTGATTCGTCTTGACGAGTACTTTGATACTATATGGAAACCAGGGTCTGACCATGGACCTGGAAGCTATCCATAGGAACTCCGTAATTAAACGACGCAACCTCATCAAGTTTAGACTCGTTTGATTTGTCTTGTCGAGTACTTTGAGACTATATGGTAACTAGGGTCTGACGATGGACCTAGAAGCTGGCCATAGGAACTCCGTAATGAAACGACGCAACCCCATCGAAATTGGGCTTATTTGATTCGTCTTGGCGAGGACTTTAATATTATATGGAAACCAGGGTCTGATCATGGACCTGGAAGCTAGCCATAGGAACTCCGTAATTAAACGACGCAACCTTATCGAGTTTAGGCTCGTTTGATTTGTCTTGTCGGTTACTTTGATACTATATGGTAACTAGGGTCTGACGATCGACCTGGGAGCGGGCCATAGGAACTCCGTAATTAAACGACGCAACTCCATCGAGTTTGGACTCGTTTGATTCGTCTTGACGAGTACTTTGAGACTATATGGTAACCAGGGTCTGATGTTGGACCTGGAAGCTGGCCATAGGAAAAAGAAGGTTCTAAAAGTTCTTAATCATACCATAAAAATGTAACACGCTTTTATTTATAAAATTGGGACTGTGATAGAAACGGGAAGATTTAATAATTATGGTGTAAAGTTTTAGTGTTAAAAATATATAATTATGTACGATATGGAATTATTTTGTAGTAGACGAAGAAGCTTAATTATCGTTAAAGGTTACAATGAACTTATAAAGTGTATGTAAGTATCTTATTAGAGTTAATTTATTTTTAACTTTTTATTTTATTTTATTAGCAAATAATAAAAGCTTGTTTTTAAAAAAGGCTTTTTTCTTTAATTTTATTTTTATTTCTGGCATTGACCAATAGTAAATGATAAATAATATAAAAATTATGAGGCGTGCGCTTTTGGATTTTCCAAATTATTTTTAATTTTTCACTTCAAATTAATCCAAATAGCAACCACCAGGATCAATACGCGAACGCCATCGAGACCAAGCAAGAAACTCAGTTTGTCTTTTTTTAGGGTTCCGTACCCAAAGGGTAAAACGAGATCCTATTTCTAAGACTCCGCTGTCCGTCCGTCTGTCTATCACCCAGCTGTATCTCATGAACCGTGATAGTTAGACAGTTGAAATTTTCACAGATGATGTATTTCTGTTGCCGCTATTAAATAAATATTTAAGGGGCTCCCATACAGTAAACGGGAGTTGTTTGCTCGATATTAATAACGGTAATAACTATATATAGTTATATATTCACTTCGAAAATAAATCATCAGCATCTCATCACAGCTCATAATATGTTCCACTGCTGGGCTCGGGCCTCCTCCATAATGGAAGGGTAATTCGCCTATTATACCACGCTGGTCAGACGTGTTGATATAGGGTTTTGTTTCGAGTTTTTCTTCTCTTGCATAGATGTTATATGCGTTTTGTATCTTTTAGTCGTCTCTTACGATCACCCACGGGTAAGATAGGTGGTGAATTGTATTCTTACTCCGTCACCACACGAATAATTAAATTAAAATAAAATAAATATTTAAGGCTCCAAACACTAAAACTTTTTTGCCGTTTCTATAGATAATGGCTACGAAACCCTTCGTGCGCGAGTCCCACTCACACTTGATCGGTTTTTTTTTTAATTATTTTTATTATAAAATGATATATGACATGTTTATTAAGTATTAGTTTCAGTGTCATACTTAGCTATGTGGTAGCAGCTACGAATACTACCAATCCTTACTTTGCTCGTGGATGTCGTAAAAGACGATTAAGAGCCTTATAACAATCTGGGCCAACTCCATCTGATGCCGTTTGGTCAACAATAGTTGACCAAACGGCATCAGTTCCCAAGGAGGGTCGATGTCTGGCAGGCGGCCGGTCATTAAACTATTGCCAATAACTTTTACAATAGGTACTATGAAACAAGAGTACATATTGTATCGACCCCAAGTAATTGGGATAAGAGTAGGAGAGTGATAAGTTTGTGTGAGGCTCTACGTTTTGAAAAATATCATGTTATTGTTATAACAATGAATTAGTCCTCTAGTGACCATGAAGGCTGAATAAAAACCGGGACTTCGAAATGGCGACAGATAAAAAAACAACGATAAAAATACATATTAAAAGCTTTCTGACATTTAAGCAAGTATCCATATATTTCATACGTCATATTACACGTTTCATACATTCATTATACAAGATTTTTTTCACGGATTTTATTGAATTTTAAAAATAAATGACCTATGCCAAATATCGTGGGTTGATTCCCACGTAGAAAATACCTTATGCGATCTACAAATTTTTGTACTGGGTCTTGAGTGCAATTGATGTATGTTTGCAAATTTTCCAGCAAGGTATAATTTCTTATTAGATCTCTTATAAAAAAAGAAATGAAAATTCCAGGAGGTCCTGGTCAATAGTGGTAGGATCACGCTGTTGGCAGTTTTCTGTCTACAGCCGCTGACCGGTCCGTCTGGGGTAGTACCACACTCTCGCAGAAGATCGACGTATGAGGAATGACAATGTGCTATTGCGCTTCGTTCGGTGAGCGAGAGTTCGATGGGGATTTTATTTGTAGGCAGCGGCCTTTTTTTTTTGGTGTGCTATGGTTGCGTCTCGCCCTGCCAAATAGGTCCGGGGTGACGGAATAGGCGGCGCGTGACCCCATAGACCCACCATGCGAACTCCTCTCTTCGCCGTGCGAGCGGCCACTGGTACCCGATCTTTGTCTTCGGTGGCCCTGTATGCAGCGGCCTAAGCTTATACCCTTGGTATTGCAAAGATCCATGGGCGGCAGTGATAATTACCATCAGCTGTGCTGCTTGCTCCTTTGCCACCATAAACAATAAGAAAATAAATGTATGTATAATAAATAAATGTACTGTTTTGTGAGTGAGAGAGCCGGCAGCCTAACTTCCTGGATAGGTTTAGGTTAAGTAAGTACCTATCATCAAGTGTACGTGCTTGCTCGTTTGCCACCAAGAAAAAAAAAGTGCTTTGTATTCTTACTGCGTCATCACAGAAGTAGATACTTTATTCGTACGTACATATTTAATTTTAAATTCGTTTGGATTAATAGAATTACGTCTAATTACACTATTACCTTGAATTGTTATCTAAGTAAATAGGACTAAAACCTCATTTGATACAATTACAATTTCATCGTTAATTTAGTTTTTTTTTTTATTATTGGAAACTGTGTTATATTTTTTTTTACTACCCTCAAAAAGAAAGTTCTCGAGTCTATTGTATTTTTTATATTTTTGTGAATGTTTTTATAAAGTTTACAGGTTATACAAAACATTTATTTTACAGTAGCGGCTCTTATGTGTGTGTGTGTGTGTTTAATTAATCATCTGCCTATGATGATTAAAGATTATCATCAAAAAATTTACAATATGTAAGTCCCCAAAGGGGTAAACCAATTGGAACCGAATTCTAAAGCCTGTGAATATTGAATTCAATTGTCATTACGCCTATCACTTTTAATCACCCAAGGAAGCCGCTTCAGTCCCCGGAGTTTGGGTATTGTTATTTTCTAACCTTTTTGAAAATCAAAAATTATAACTTATCACATATAGGCTTTTTAAGCTCTGAATTTGTGATGCTGAACTGCTTCGGTTCTCGTAGCTGTTCTTCCTCTAAATCAATTTTTCATGTCTCTCATTTTGCATAGGAGAGAAATAGAACTTTTGCAACTGCTGTTTTTCTTTTCTAATTAAATTTATTGCGGGTACCCAAAAAAAATAAAACCGGGACTTCCTGAGGGTAAAACTTCGGTAGCCACTGAAGCAAAGATGTAGGTACCGGTGGCACGCTCGCACGGCGAAGAGAGGAGTTGCACGGTGGGTCTATGGGGTCACGTGCCGCTTCTCCCGTCACCCCGGACCGATTTGGCGGGGCGAGACGCATACATAGTCCAACGCAAAAAAAAAAAATGGTAAAACTTCGGTGTCATTAATTGTAGTGGAAGGATTAATCGTAATAGAGAAAACATGTTGAAATAAATACGCAATATAGGTGTCATTGTAATTATATAGATATTCTAGGAATGGTAGCGATAAACGGAATTGAGTAAGTAATCATCGCTGATTGAGTGCCCAGATATGATTGATAAAACAATACAGTCTGACATAGATAATTATCCAATAAAAACACTCTTGATAAAATTTTGTGGATTTTAAAAACGTAAATATCTTTATCGCAGCTTCTGTTTTGTTCTTAAAGTCTACATCGTTATACTTCTTTTATACCAATTATTTGTTAGATGCAATGTGTACTTTTTCCATCGTACATATTATTTGCAATATTGCTTATTTAGACTATATTTTTTATTTAATATACATACATACATACATATTATCACGCCATGTCCCTTGCAGGGTAGGCAGAGAGAACAGAGTGCCAGAGAACTCTATCCTTGAATACTTCACTCGCTTCCTCAACAAACCATTTATTTAAAATATAACTATTTTTACGGATTCTATCGCGTTTGTATTTGATTTTTAATTGCCCAACGTTTCGAACACTTTACAGCGTTTATTGTGACAGGAGGACTGTCTCCCGTGACCATGGACGCTGTATTACACAGCTTTATTACAGATTACTCGTGTATTACACAGCTATCTATACATAGTATGAAATAAAGTTACCGTCTTTGTGTATACGCTTACAACTTTTGAACTACGCAACGAATTTTAATGCGATTTTCGTTAATATACACAGTGATTCATAATATATACATGTTATAGTAGAAAAAAAGCCAATAATTCAAAAGATTTATAATGTGACGTCGTATAAAATATATGTTCATGCGCTTATATTGGAAACGATGGCCAAATCTTACAAGATGAATCTAAATAATATACAATGATATTGCATATTTTAAAAAGATTTACAAAAATACTTCTACTAAGTTTTGTCCGCCAATTATGTTAACGTAGAAGTCATGAGACCACTTTTTTTTTTTTTTTTTTTTTTTTTGCGGTGGGCCATGGACGTCGCACCCCGCCAAGTCGGTCCGGGGTGACGGAAGAGGCGGCGCGCAACCCCATTGACCCACCCTGCAAGCACCTCTTCTTCGCCGTGCGAGCGGGCCACCGGTGCCCGATTTTTGTCTTCGGTGGCCCGCTCGGCGGTATGCCCTCTCGGGCTCCTCTCCTGTCGACGCCCCGACAGCTTTCGCCGTCAAGGCGTCGTCCTCACGCGGTGGCCTCACGTCGGGTGACCGGACAATTCCCCGGTCCGATCACCCGAAGCCTCGGTTAGGGCGGCATCAGGCGCAGGTATTCGCGCCTGCGCCGCCCCGGCCACTGACGGCGGCCCGGGTCACGGGAATCCTCCCGGACTCGTTCCGCCGTCTCCTTCTGCGAGATGACAGCCTCGCAGAAGGCGGCGACCGCGTCCCAGTTCCTGACGCTGTCGACCATCGCCCTCGCGACAGCCGGCAGCGTCAGGTCGGCACTGATAACAGCGACGAGGTCACGGCGCTGCCCGTCCCAACTCGGACACACCTCCAGTGTGTGTCTCGCCGTGTCCTCGTCACTGCTGCAATGGTGGCAGGCCGGAGTCCACTCCCTATACGCGACCGTGTGCAGGTACAAACCGAAACACCCGTGCCCCGACAATACCTGCACCAGCCGAAAGGAGAGGACTCCGTGCCGCCGCTCCATCCATTCCATCAGTACGGGCCGGAGGGCCTCGACGGTAACGACACCGTGTCTTGGCCTCTCCAGCCGCGTAACCCAACGGGCGATGACGTCTCGGCGGGCGTCCTCGCGCCAGGTGGCTATCTCGCTCAACGATGGGGAGCCAAAGTCATGAGTCCACCTTAAATATCAATTTTGTTTTTTGTTTTGTGGGATGAACAATGACTAAGTAAAATACATATCTTATTTTACAGCCTAAGAAGCAAATTGCTAGGTAATCGTCGTTTTCTTGACGTTATAAGATTACGTGTCGGAGGAAATTTAAGATCTGAATAAAGTCCAAGCCATGCATCATTTTTCGGAAGTATCATCATCATCTCAACTCCTATATGTCCCACTGTTGGGCTCGAGCCTCCTCCACATTAGAAGGGAATTTGTTCTACTATACCTCGCTAGTCAGACGTGTTGGTATAGGGTCTTATTTCGAGTTTTCCTTCTCTTGCATAGATGTTATATGCTTATTTTATCCCTTAGTCGTCTTTTACGATCATCCATGGGCAAGATCTCTCCGTCATCACACGAACTTCGGCAGTATGTGCGTTTTTATTTTGTAAATTATCACTTGATTGCTGTGCTATGGCGCGTGCATAAGCCGTTAAGCCCTGAACTCCTCTTCCGCTCTATATATTTAGCTATTATTATTAATATTCAACTTTAGAGATGCCGTAGCGGTCTAATTACTGATCTTTTCATACCGAGTGTGATGGATTCGATCCCCATGTAGAACAAGTTCTCTGTTATCATCATTATCCTTCTTCTGCTCTTATCCCAATTACGTGGGGTCGACGCAATATGTACTCCTCTCCCTACATATTGCAAAAGTTTTATAACCGTCCGTATGCCTGACGTCAACCCTCCTTGGGAATGTAATTGTTGACCAAACGATATCAGGTATTGTTGGCCTAGGTCGATATAAGTCTCCTAGTCGTCTTTTACGACATCCACGAGCAAATCAAATGTTGGTAGTATTCGTAGCCGCTACCATACAGGGCATGTAGAACAGTTCTCTGTGTGAGTCATATATTATCGTTCTGAGCCTGTGTTTTTGTTTTTAGGGTTCCGTACCTCAAAAGGAAAAAAAACCGAAACCTTATAGGATCACTTTGCTGTCCGTCCGTCCCGTCTGTCAAGAGCCTTTTTCTCAGGAACGCGTAGAGGAATCACGCTGAAATTTATATCAAATACTCAGGTCTACTGTTTGTCTCTTTTAATTGTTTGTATGTGAAGTTGACGGAAGGATTCATTCCGTAGTGCCGGTTTGTAATATTACAGGACATCCTAAGGCGTTGATTCGAATAGAATTATCAGCAAGCGTTTGCAAGCACTATTACGCGTTTAGTTTTTATTATGTTAATAGAAACTTGTTTTTATCTGGTGTGGGGCAGTAAACTTGTGTCGCCGGAAGTCTTGGCTTTCGGCCAAGTGTTTGTTTGAAACTACATACGAGATGCGCACTGAATTATTGTATTTTTTTTTATTTAATCTTCTTCTCTGAATTGAAATATTTCATGCGTGGAATAAAACTTGATTTTTTTGTATCACCAAATTGAGTTCGTACTCTGATGATGCTCTAAAAATACCGAATTTTAACGATGACCTCACCTTCGTACCTAGATATGCACGATTAAAAGAAGTAATTACGATAAAAATAATAGAAATAATTGCTTGTATTACTTTTCTTCTGGTCGATTTGTCGTTAAAATAATGAACTTCAGAATTAACCGTCAAGTTATCTGTTTCTTAATCTATATGTTTTAATAGATCAAATTATACCATTGTATAATAAAATATAAATATATGGGGTAACTTAATAAATATGTATACACGCGTTTTCCGTGTGGTGACGGAGTAAGAATACTATTCACCACCCCATATCTTACCCGTGGGTGATCGTACGAGACGACTAAGGGATATAAAACGCATATAACATCTATGCGAGAGAAGGAAAACTCGAAACAAAACCCTATACCAACACGTCCGACCAGCGCGGTATAGTAGGTTAATTTCTCTCTCATTGTGGAGGAGGCCTGAGCCCAACAGTGGGATGTTTATGGGCTGTGATGATGATGATGATGATGATACACGCTAATACTACCAACTCATTGCTAGTGGATGTCGTAAAAGGCGCCAAAAGCTTTATATCCACCTGAGCCAACTCCGTTTGATGAAGAATTATCAAAAAAGGTTGACGTTAGACATGTGGCCGGTCATAAAACTATTGCCTATAACTTTTGCAATATGTAAAACTACTTAATATTGCGGCTACTCCAAGTAATCTGAATAATAGCAGGGGAATGATGATGATATTCAATGAACATTTTAATAGTGGTAGGAACACGTGTTGACAGTTCTCTGTCTACAGCCGCGGGCCGGTCCGTCCGGTGTAGTACCACACTCTCGCAGAAGATCGACGTCTGAGTAATGGCAATGTGCTTTTGCGCTTCGTTCGGTGAGCGAGAGAGCCGGAAGCCCAAGTGGGTGGGTTTGGAGATTGTAATGGTAGGCAGCGGCCTAGCTATAGCCTTGGTAGCCTATAGCAAAGGTCCATGGGCGGCAGTGACACTTACCATCAGGTGTGCTGCTTGCTCGTTTGCCACCATAAGCAATAAAAAAAAAAAGAACAGTGAACTTCAAAGTTAACTGTCAACCTGGTAAATATATAAATGTAATATAGGATTAACTTAATAAATATATTTACATGTATATATTTAATGACTAATACCATTTGACAGATTTAACATTAACAGCAACTTAACGAGTCATTTGACAGATAATTACGAAGTCCATTTGCTTGAATAGTAAGGGTCAGTACGGTGGAGGTATTCGGGTTGAGAGCCCTCAGCGCTCACCCACAGCCCGGTTACGCTGTAACAGCCCCTAGGCTAACAGCAATCGCAGTGGATACGTTTTAGTGGGTATCCTAGCCCTAGGCTAGGAGTCCCACACTTCCCATCCGGGGAGTAAGTGCGTCACGCATTTCGGACCACTGCGTTATCAAAAAAAAAAAAAAAACGGTGGAGGTGACAGAATTTCCTTACATTTAAGCTGTGAAGTAAAAATTACACCATAAAATATTGTAAATTGGCGGTGTGATTACGAAGTAAGAATACCCGTTTGTAGTCGTAAGAGACGATTAAGGAATATGAAACGCATATAATATCTTTGCAAGAGAAGGAAAACTCAAAAGAAAACCAACACATCCGACCAGTGTGATATAGTAGGTCAATTTCTTTCCCATTACGGAGGAGGCTCGAGGCATCATTTCCTTAGTGCTGGGTATTGTCTTTTTAAAACAAAAAAAAATAGGCTTCTTTTCCTGTGGAGTAAGAATTGAATTTCCCAGCCCCAAAATAGGGGGTGGTATATTGTGTTCTTACAATATGCATATAACATCTATGCAAAAAGAAGAAAAGCTAAATAAAACCATAAGGTTTAATTTACATATACAGTGGGACGTATGTATACGAGGCAAGCTTTTTTTCTTTTTGCGGTGGGCTATGGAGTGGTCATGACACACGCAACCCCATAGACCCAACCTGCAAAGCGCCTTTCTTCGCAGTACGAGCGGGCCACCGATACCCGATCTTTGTCTTCGGTGGCTAGATGAGCCAAGCTAACAATATAGATTGATATTCGACGGGCTAACGATATTCTGTGTTCGAATGCTAGGATACTTGATGGTATCTTCTGTCTTCCCAGTCATCCTCACCGAGTACGCATATCAACGGAGCGTGACCAGTGTCCCAATTACAATAAATACCACTTCCTAGTTGTACCAAGATCATCATTATCCTACTCTTATCCCAATTACTTCGGGTTGATACAATACGTACTCTTCCTTCATAGTACATATTGTGAAAATTATTGGTAATAGTTTTATGACCGGCCGCCTGCCAGACGTGAACCCTCCCTGGGAATGTAATTGTTTACCAAATGGCATCAGATGGAGTTGGCCCAGGTCGTTAACTAAGAGCCTTAGCTCTTAGTCGTCTTTTACAACATCCACGAGCAAAGTAAGGGTTGGTAGTATTCTTAGCCGCTACCGCATAGCTAAGTTGTACCAAGTACCTAGTTGTACCAAGATGTCACTTGAAAATGTAATTGTCATCCATATACCAACCTACTGACTTCCTATGATGGATATCCTCAGACGTCTCCGAAAATGAAGGGTTGAAAGTTTAGTTTATTATTCCTTTCTCTCTAAGGTGATGCTGTTAAGCTGGTCTAGTATAAATTAAGAAGGCGGCGAACGACCGTGACCGGATCGAGAACGGTCTGCGCTCAACCATGGTCCGGGCAAAGCTGCAAAAGCCACTTGTGGCTAACAGCTAAAAGGCACATCATCATAATCATCTCAGCTCATATATGGCCCACTGTTTGGACTTGAGCCTCCTCCATAATGGGAGGAAAATTGATCTACTATTCCATGCTGGTCAGACGTGTTGTTTCGAGTTTTCCTTCTCTTGCATAGATATTATATGCGTTTTATATCCCTTAGTCGTCTCTTACGATCACCCACAGGTAAGATAGGGGGTGGTGAATTGTATCCTTACTCCGTCACCACGCGGGTAAAGCAAAGAAGAACTTTTCACTAAAAAAAAAAAGATCGTGCAACGAGCTGTCGAAGCGAAAATCCTTTCTTTTGCAGAGAGTACTGTCACTCGTTATCGAATATCATAGAAGTTCATAGAATCATTCTAGTTTATTATCCAATAAATAATTTACAAACATCAACAAGGCATGCAAGTAAACATGACGCGTTCTACCATACGCCAAATATATCCGACGTGCGCTCGTTTAAATGTTTATTTTACTTCAAGGTATATTTACATTACGTTAGCCGGCGCGTTTATTATGGACTCGCATAACACAAAATGCAGTACGCTGAGAAACAGAGAAAGAGCACAGTTATTTTTGTTTCAAATTCAAATTCTAGTGCTTAATTATGTTAATAATTTACATTAGTTAATTAAGCCTTCGTCTTTAGTAAAGCAATGACTATGACATTAAAAATAAAATACGATTTTACACAAATGTTTATTTTCGAGTCGAAAGAGTAAGGGGTAGTGACCCTTTGTTCTTGTTGACCCTTCACGCGGACGATATTGTAAGAATATGCCAAGAAAAATCTTTAATATCAAAGCCATTGCTCTTACTAAAGGCGCCGACTTAATTTACTGATATAAATACAATTGACATTAGATTTAAAAGCAAATTATAAAGGACTTTTGGCGGGAATCTGAAAACGTAATGTGGTGATTTTGTATTATATTCGTTATCTGAGTGTTTTAACGTGTTATATTACATAGCTCTGATGTCATTTTATGTAATTTGATGCAATGGAACTGCTGGGATATAGTGAATATGATACAAAAGTGCTTTAAGACGTTTTCGTTTTCCATCAAATTTCCCAGAAGACACCATTAACAGTGTGGTCATAGCACAGTTAATGGCGACTAATTGTCGCCTTTTTTCATTTAAAGACGTGAAGAAAATTATAACTCTACACTGGAAACAATGTCTCGTATAAGTAGCTGATTGCCAATACATAAAAAAAAGAAGACGAAAAATGAAATTAACTCGAAGAATAAACTTACTTAGACACTGGCAGGAATAACTGGGTTATTGGTCGCCGAATGCCATAATAAAAAGAAAACTAATGCAAGCTTATCGGTTCTTTTTTAATTTTAAAATAAACAAGAGCGACGGCCTTGGATGTCGCATTCGTCGCGACGCGTGTGCGATCTACTTTGAAACGTACTCGGATTCTCGGAACAACAGAAGTTGATAACGAATGCGTAATAATATTAATCGGCCTATCATTTTTTTAATTAAACATAACATTTATGTTATGCTTTATATTATGCTTACGTCGTGGGTATTTTGTAGCTAAGTAGCATATTACATATCTATATTATAAAGTTTTGGCGGGAAGCGCCAAGCATCCTGTGATTATATATATCTAATCTATGTGTTTTAACGTGTTGTTATGATTATAAAAGAAATTTTTAAAGAATATAATTATGGCCCTGGACAAGACGGAGGCCCTCTTGTTCTATGGGCCCTCCCATCGGCGTCTCGATCACTGTCAATTCGGTTGATATCAGCATCCGGGCCCATATGAGGTATTTGGGCCTGGTGCTCGACGGGCGATGGTGGTTCCGGGAGCATCTCCGCAGACTCGCTCCACGGCTCGTCGGCGCGGCGTCCGCCCTATCATGGCTTATGCCGAATGTGGTGTGTGTGTGCGCTACGTGCCGACAGCTGTACGCAGGGGTCATCCGATCGATGGCCCTGTACGGCGCACCGGTGTGGACGGGGTCCCTGACCGTCCGACTCAGGGTTCTTCTGTGGCGACCACAGAGGGCCATGGCGGTCAGGGGCATACGCGGGTACCGCACGGTGTCGACGGAGGCAGCGTGTCTGTTGGCCGGGACCCCTCTATGGGACCTGGAAGCGGAAATGCTCGCCGGTTTGTATCGGCGGATGTTGGGGGTCGAGCGGAGGGCGGTGTGGTCTCGTTGAGGGAGCACACCACTTGGTGCGTTGACGTCCGCCGAGACATCATTGCCCGTTGGGCAGTCTGGCTGGAGAGGCCTCGGTTCGGTGTGCGGACCTTGGAGGCCTTTCGGCCGATGCTGATGCAGTGGCTAAAACGGTGGCACGGGGTGCTCTCCTTCCGACTGGTGCAAGTTTTGACGGGCCATGGATGCTACGCCAAATACCTGCACACGGTCGTCAGGAGGGAGAGTACACCGTCCTGCCACCACTGCGATTGCGACGAGGACACGGCGCAGCATACGCTCGAGGTTTGTGCCGCTTGGGCAGCGTCGTGAACTCGTCACAATCATCGGTGCTGACCTGACGCTGCCGACCATCGCCAGGGCGATGCTCGACAGCGTCAGGAACTGGGACGCGGTCGCAACCTTCTGCGAGGCAGTAGTCTCGCGGAAGGAGGCGGCGGAGCGCGTGCGCGAGGAGCGTCTCCTCGACGACGCGAGCCGCCGCCGGCGACTGGGGCGGTGCAGGCGCGATTACCTGCGCCTGATGCCGCCCTAGCCGAGGCCGCGGTTGACTGGATCGGGGAATTAGTCCGTCATCCGCCGAGAGGCCGATCGCGTGAGGAAAGACCGACATCCTACCTGAGGGGGGGACGTCGGTCGAGGAGAGGGTACTCCTCAGGGGTATTCCGTCGGGCCGACCACTGACGTCAAGTCACTCTGCTCCGGTGGTCGGCCCAACGACGAAGGCGACGTCACGGGTGGGTTACGGGTGTGCGTGCTTACGCCCCTCTGTCGCCCCGGACGGAGTGGTACGAGGAGTGAGCCGACCGTAACCCACCCCAAAAAAAAAAAAGAATATAATTAAAGTTTATTGCACTTCAAAATTAACTAACATTATAAATGCAATTTTCCGTATGGTGACGGAGTAAGAATACAATTCACCACCCCCTGTCTTACCCTTAAGTGATCGTAAGATACGAATAATGGATAAAACGCATATAACATTTATGCGAAATAAAGGAAAACTCGAAACAGAACCCTATACCAGCGTCTGACCAGCGTGGTAGTTCCATTTTCCTTCCATTATGGAGGAGGCTAGAGCCCAGCAGCCAAACAGTGTTACATATATGAGCGGAGATGATGATAATGATGATAAATACAAATATGAGTTTGTTTATTTTGTATTTCGTAGGTATACACGTTTTAAAAGGATTGATTTGATCCACAGGCAATACTGAGAAACGTTTAAATGGTCTGTAGCAAGTTTTATGAGAAAAGAGAAAGTGGGTTCAAAAAATTGTAAAATAATTTGGAAAATCTCTAATTTGGAATGCTCCGATGGTTCGGACATGTGGAAAGTATGCCGAACGAACGTCTGGTTAAGAAGATATACAATGCGAAAGTGGAAGGATATAGGTACCGAGGGAGACCGAGACTAACCTAACTAGACCAGATCGGTCATGTACTGAAGGAAGGTGGAGTCAAGAGTCTCCAAAACCGGCGAGCGTGTATGAAGAGAATTATGAATGTTGAGGAAGCGAGTGAAGTATGCAGAGATAGAGTTCTCTGGCACTCTGTTCTCTCTGCCTACCCTGCAAGGGATATGGCGTGATGTATGTATGTAATTTGGAAAATCCAAAAGTGCACGCCTCATAATTTTTATATAATTTATCGTTTACCTACTATTAGCCAATGCCACAAATAAAATTGAAAGAAAAAAAAACACTTGAAATTTCGTTCCATTCTCGACGTAGTGCTAAACATACCTGTGCGTTTGCAATAGGCTGTATGGGATTTGTTACCTTTGCCTGTCCGAATGGACAAACAAAAAAATGTAAACGAACCCAATTTTCATAAGGTATACACACACTAATGACTAAGCAGTTTAGTTTTTTTAATAATTGCAATTAAAAGACAGAATTACCAAACCATTTTAGAAAGGATACACCGCGTTGCGATTATGAAGCTTTTAAAAAATGAAATATAATATATAATATACGCTTCGCTTATGAGGCTTGCAAAATGGATGTAATTAAATAGTATAGATACGATTCCTTACCACGGATGTCAATGAAGCGGTATCAGTGGCCGGCCCGATGGCGATAGGGAGGGAATACGGTGGGTTATGGGGCCGTATGTAGCCCTTCATCACCTCGAACAGAACGGACGGCATGTGTCAGACCATAGCCTGCCAAAAATAAAGGCTACGTTTCTTAATTATATAATATAGTACGTGCAAAATACAATCAGCCAAAGTACCTACAGATCCTACAATGTGAGAAATTAAAATTCATAATAACTTCTAATGTTTACGCGAGTATTACACATTTGAAATAAAACTACTTTTACGGATTCTATCGCGTTTGTATTTGATTTATAATTTCCCGACGTTTCGAACACTTTTCAGTGATCATCGTCAAGGGAGGACTGAGGTGTCTTACGTCCAATATGTCATTTTTATTACAGAAATTTATATCTATCCTATAAGATATTAAATTTGAACCTACATCTTTTAATACAAAATTAATACAAATTCATTGCCAGTACAAAAAGAGAATGATTCTATATATAAAGGGAGGACTCCCGTGAACATATTATGATCACTGTAAAGTGTTCGAAACGTCGGGCAATTAAAAGTCAAATACAAACGCGATAGAATCCGTAAAAGTAGTTTTATTTCAAATTAAAATTCATTCGTCTTACATATTAAATCGCGTGGCTACTGCAAATAGTTCCAATTTGTTTTAAATGGAAATGCCGTACCTAGTTTGTTCAATTTAACGTTGGCGTTCATGTGAATTTACAAAAGCATTTTACGTATTGTGATTTCGTGTTTAGCAAATAACACTTCAATATAATTGTACACGCTAAGGGTCAATTCACATCAAAGACAATCGTCTACCTTTTTTTAACTGCAAATGTTAGCCTGAAAATTTTATTTTGTCTATGGTGGCAAACGAGCAAGCAGTATCCGGTGGTAAATGATTATGGTGGTTCTGCCGCATATAGACCTTTGCAGCACCATAGACACAGCCAGCCACTGCGTTCCGTGATGAAAATACTTTTTAATCTTTCTAATAAATTCTTTCACGAAAAGGTGATGAGTGCAGAGCACGTCAAACTTTTCTTTTGGACCGGGTATGGTCTATGGTGGTGAGTATTCTAATAAATACTTGTGCGAAAAATGCTGAGTGCAGAGAATTCTGCACCTCTCTATGTTCAACCGTTCAGATACGATGTAAGAGTGGCATAGAGCCGCATGACCCGCCACATTTTCTCTCTGCCGATTGAGGGTGCCACTATAATCTATTTATTGGCTTTTGTTCCGAGGATACATAGGAGAATTTAGCCAATGAGACCACCGATACGGATACGTAAAATAATCTTCTTAAACGTACCGGATAAAAGTATCTCCTACCTTTTCGTTTAATTCTTTAACATTTCTTATGTTTTTGTGTCCCAAGGATAAACTTAACCCATCGAGGGTGGTACTTTATCCAAAGGCTAAGACTGCAACAATATTGTATCATAGTAATCCGTGGCAAAGGATAGAGCTTCGACTTCATTTTATGAGAATCGATCTCTTTTAGGGAAGTAAGCATCGAACACTTCGAATTTATACAATAAAATTACCTATACTTTAAAAACCATACAATATAATATGAACCATAAGATACGATTTTTCTTTGACATGTTTTGCTACTTATTGCAATTTTTGAAAATGTTATAGTGCTTATTAGCACGAAGATGATAATTATAAACGTTAAAGTAACGTTGGTTTTAAATCGTTTAAGCGTTAAAACACGTAACGGAATATATTACCTACAGACAGCCATATGAATATTACTCCGATGTGTGTGAATTGACCTTTATTCTGAGTATAGTGCACGAGTTTATAATCTTGAATAATGCTAATGAGATTGACGTAGAATTGTTTGCCATGTTTATTTTTACATAAATACCTACATCTGAATGTATGTGCCTCACGCGAATTTTGACCGCGGTATTAATAAATTTACAATGTATAAAAAAATGGGGCCGAATCTTAACATTATTACGCATAGTTAGGGAGACGAAAAGGATTCCTAATTATGCGTAATAATGCCAAAACTCGGCTTCATTTTTTAAGACATAGTACGTAAAGAAACGAATACGTAAAGAATTCGTAACTATGCTCGATATGTCAAGTTTCGGCCTCGTTTCTTAAAACTTTCCCATTCGTTTCCTATGTATGAGGTCTCGGGTTGAGAGCCCCCAGCGCTCACCCACAGTCCGGGTAAAGTTGTCATAGCCATCTGAGGCTAACAACCAAGTCACGCAAAAAAAAAAAATCCTATGTATGATGGCATCACTGTGCTTATTTGATGTTGGAGCTCGAAGGGATGAGACAAAATCTTGGATTGCCTGTTAGTAAACCCATCAAGTTTAAACTCAAATATATGAGTAACTCGTATGAATAGTAGACCACGCTGTTGACGGTTCTCTGTCTGCAGCCGCGTGCCGGTCCGCCCGGGGTGGTGCTACACTCTCGTTGAAGATCGACGTCCGAGTAAGGCCAATCTGCTATTGCGCTTCCTTTAGTGAGCGAGAGAGCCGGAAACCCAACTGGGTGGGTTTGGGGATTGTAATGGTAGGCGGCGGCTTAGCTATATCCTTGGTATAGCAAAGGTCCATGGTCCAAAAAAAACTCATTTGATTCTTCTTAATTAGTGAACTAATTATATTAGAGTTATTTTTTGTACATCGGGATCGGAGGTTACTTATTTATAAAATCCGATTACGAAATGATAAACATTGTCGGGTAGATAGCATACCGTCACCTTAAGACGTAAATATAATACGGAGTGAAATTTGCATGTCCTACAATTAGTCGCGGTGGTGCAGTGGCAGCACGATTGGGCCGGAATCCCAATAGACGCGGGTTCGAATCCCGCTTGCGACATCATTTTTCATTTCGTAATCGGATTTTATAAATAATTAAGCATATTAAGTGCTAAATTTCAGTAATTTAAGTTACTTATTTTTTAATATTTATTAGCTTTGCACAACATATCTTCCTCGGCTCGTCGCAGCGAAATGCGAATCTCTGGCACTCTTCAATAGATAGAGTTTTGAAACCACTGATAGTTTTAGTGTGCATTCAAATAGAAAGATTTGCGCGAGCCAGTATGTGGATACTTTTTTGCGTTGTTATTGTAGTCAGAGCGTAGGGCATGCGGAAATGTATTTTCCTTTATGAGAAAAGTTATTCCTCTAACATGGGTGGGAAAAGAACAAAACGTATTGCATCCTTATAGATTTTTAACTAAGTTTTGTCACCGAGGATCTATCTGTATTACGTCAAACTTTCTTGGAGACCGCAATCTTTGATTACACCTTACTCGCATCTTAATAAGGAAAAGAAAGCTTGCTCAGTTTTTTAGCGCTTCTTAGTTCTTAAACGTGTGCCAAACCGGTGGTAGTTTTATTTTGAATGTAAGATTCATCATTCACCTACTCTTATCCCAATTACTTGGGGTCGATACAATATGTACTCTTTTTTCATAGTACATATTGTAAAAGATATTGGCAATTGTTTTATGACCGGCCGCCTGCCAGACGTCAACCCTCCTTAGGAATGTAATTGTTGACCAAACGGCATCAGATGAAGTTGGCCTAGGTCGTTATAAGGCTCTTAGTCGTCTTTTACGACATCCAGGAGCAAAGTAAGGGTTGGTAGTATTCGTAGCCGCTACCACACAGATTTTATTTTGTATATAAGATTATTAAGTATAATTAACTATATGATTTATACTTCCAGGTGTATGACCTGGGAGTGTTAAATAGCGTGGCGTAATAACGGTATATGTATATGTAAAGAGGCTGATTGATATATTAATGCATAGATGAAACTATTGTTACGAGGAACGTAAAATGTTTCACACAGCATCCTTGTATGACGGAGGACGAGCATGAAAGGTTTTTTTTTTGGAAATTCAATCCAGTATGAAAAGCCTACAGCTAAAAACTGGGGTGTAATTTGAAATTTTGCAAACTATTCTCATTATTTTATGACGTCATCATCATCTTAAACCATGTAAGTGTGGGATTTATATTGGATTCGGGCCTCCTCCACAATAGGAGAGAAATTAACCTATTATACGCACTGTTCAAATGTATTGATGTAGGGTTTTTGTCGAGTTTTCCTTCTCTTGCATCGATGTTATCTGCATACCATAACCCTTAATCATCTTTTACGACACCTACGATAAGATAAGTGGTGGTGAATTGTATTCTTACTCCGTCACCTCACGGAAAAATATAGGTAAAGTAAAAATCCAACTCTTATATGACTTGTATTATATTGTTTGTGCAATCATTTTCTAAGTCATGTTTCATGATAAAAACTATAGGCGTCGCCGTCGGCTTATCATGACGAGTTATGCAAATAATTGTTTTATAGTACCTTATGAGTGTTCGATACTAAGTATTTGATAATGTACGATTTCATAGTCCTCGAAAAGTGGCGATTCCAAGATGTTAATCTGATAATATAAATATAGTGATACGTACGATACCACATTGTTAACTGTCTTCTGCAGATCCGTCCGGTGTACGACACTTTTGCGGAAAATCGACGCCCTTTTTTTTTGTAGGGTGGGCTACGGTCGTCGCGCTCCTCGCACCACTCTGTCCGGGGCGACAGAGGGGCGTAAGCACGCTCAACCATAACCCACCCGTGAACCTCGTCTTCGTCGTTGGACCGGCCACCGGAGCAGCGTGAACTTGTCGTCAGTGGCCGGCCCGACGGAATACACCCCGAGGGTTACCCTCTTCTTGAGCGACATCCCCTCCCTCGGGGAGGACGTCGGTCTTTTCCTCGCGGTCCGCCTCTTGGTGGAGAAAATCGACGTCTAAGCAACGGCAATGTGCTGTTGCGCTTCTCTTGGTGGTTTCTAGGTTGTTTTGGGATTTACTTCGGTAAGAAGCTGCCTAGCTGTACCTCTAATATTGCAAAGCTCCATAGGCAACATTAACACTCACCATCAGGCTGCTTGCTCATTTGCCACCATAAGCAATAAAAGTCTTTTCTTTTAACTGATGTATCATCATCATCACAGCCCATAAATGTCCCACTATTGGGCTCGAGCCTCCTCCGTAATGGGAGGGAAATACCGCGCTGTATACCTAAATAATAACCTACTATACCACGCTGGTCAGACGTGTTGGTATAGGGTTTTGTTTCGAGTTTTTCTTCTCTCGCACAGATGTTATGTGCATTATATATCCCTTAGTCGTCTCGTACGATCACCCACGGGTATGACATGGGGTGGTGAATAGTATTCTTACTCCGTCACCACACGGATAACTGATGTATACTATGGTGAAATATTGTAATGCTATTTGAGGAATATTAATAGCAGACTACTGCTTACTGTCGAGTCGTGTGATCGACGCCCATGCAGGACAGTACTTTGTGCGATCCTATATGTTTTGTTCCAAGTCTGGATGTAATTTGTTAGCGTTAATGATATGTATGTAAAGTCCACCGCAATACAAGGATTATTTCCTTAGTGCAGAGGGCGGTGTAACACCGAAGACAAAGATCGTGTTCCGGTAGCCCGCTCGCACGGCGAAGAGAGGCGCTATGCAGGGTGGGTCTATGGGGTCGCGCGCCGTCTCTTCCGTTGCCCTGGACCGACTTGGCGGGGCGTGGCCACCTCCATAGTCCACCGTAAAAATTAAGATTTAATTACAACAAAAAATGGTATTTACAGGTGAGTGATGTGAGAGGTTGCGGGTACCACTTTGCGACGATGCTGGGCCTGCTGCCGGCGCAGGTCATCAACGTGTACCTCGGCTCCACGCTGCGGTCCATGCACGACGTCCTACACGAATCTCATCTAACCGGATACATTGTGTTCGCCTTTCAGGTAAAATTCTCCTCTTTATCATTTCATAGACTTCTAAATGCTGGATTTAAGCTACCTCCACAATGAATTGACTTGCGCAGATGGTGAAGTAGTGAAAGTGTCGACCTTACATACTTATCTTAGGGTTCGTCTTCATACAGGGCAATTTTTCGAACAATCCACATTTTCTCTTAGTTTTCCTTAGTATTGTTTAAAAAAAAAAATGCGTGGGATATGGACTTTTTATACCACGCTTGTGGGACGGATTCGCGTAACGTTTTATTTCGAAGTTTCTATCTCTTTCAGTATTGCTATCTTATGCGGGAAGCAAGTAGATGGTGATATGATGAGAATGACTCTTAAGATACCCAGTGTCAAAAGAATGCAAGGGTTCATCGTCATCATCATCTCAACTCACATTCGTTGTAGGTGTACAACCTTCGAACCTCCTCTACAATAAGAGAGTAATTGACTTAATATCTGTATGGTGACGGAGGAGGTAATTCATCACCTTGCCTTTGGATATCATACAAGACGACTAAGGGATATAGTATGTATATAACATCTATACAAGAGAAGGAAAACTCGAAATAAAACCTAACCTATACCAACTCGTCTGATCAGCGTGGTATACTGGATCAATTTCCCTCCCATTGTGGTGGAAGCTCGTACCCAACAGTGGAACGTGTATGAGATGATGATAATGACTTACTATATCACGCTGGTCAGACAGGTTAATTTAGTTTTATTTTGAGTGCGAGGTGTTATTTAAAAAAAAAAAAAAAAAAACAATTAACATTTGTTTGTGTGGCAAGTAGGTACCTATTATGTGTGAAGGCGTATAATGGTTTCAAAATGAGGTCTAGGTTACTACATTGTATACGAAATGACCTAAGAATACACAATACAATCGCGAATGGCTATGTATATTAGATAACAGTAAAACACTACTGAGTAGACATGGGTAAGTAATGCGAGTGATGTATCACACGTAATATTACCCGACCGTGTACTGACCCATTACACATTACGCGACTAAACATCACATCACATTAAACATCACATCACATTAAACATCACACATCACATTAAACATGACGCGAACACACGTGTACTGTTCTGCATTTCTGCAATGTTCGGTGTCTGGCAATTCAATATTTATTTTGAGCTTTATTTTCAGAACGTTAAGGCTTATATTTCTTGACACCGCCCGCCGTATATATCGAGCGCTATCGCATTACGCATCACACATGACATTAAATGTCATGTGTGATGTTTGAAGTCATTGTAAAATGTAATATTACTCGACACGAAATGTAATGCCATATCACATCACTTCGCGAAGTACTCTTTCGCGCATGTCTACTACTGAGATATATTTTTTTTAAGACACCACTACTGACGCGTAAATGATTAGGACGCGTACAAATTTAATACCATACAATTAACTTACATACATTAGATACTTCTATTAGATAGAATAATTACATTTTCTCAAACATGCTTGAAAATTTGAGCATTATTTGGACAACCTTCTTCGAGATAAATCGAAATTGCTGTACTGACCAAATACATGCGAGCAGCAGCCAGCAAAAAATGTATGAAAATCCATATCTGTCGTGTTTTAGCGGCCAAATAAATATAATTAAAATTATATTAAATTAAATTCATATCTGTCATGTATTTTAAAAATGGAACGATAGTTTTTTCAAAATATTGCAAGCAAATAGGCAACTTATCAGAGTTTTATTTAAATTTCGAACTGGCTTGAAAAAGAAACCTGTTTGATGATGAAAAAAAAAACAAATGAACCCTTTAGCGCGTGAAAAATGTTGTTCGTTGTTCGTCATGTATACAGTTCTACTTAGTACTACTTAGTTTTAATTTGCGCGCATTATTTGAGAAAAGCACTATACAAGCCTTGGCCACAAGTAGGAATTGATGGACTTATGTATGTGTGCCTCGGCCCACATTCACACGTTCGTCCATCAATCCCTGTTTTGCTGGCCGCTGCAGTAATGTACCTACTATTCATATATGTACACAATTTACATTCCCGTGGACACAATACACATTTTCGAACAAATCATTTACAATCTTGTGCACACAATATACCGGGTGTAACAGAGAATGGAGCAGCTGGTCAGAAAGGTGGTAGGTAGGTAATGATGGTAGGAACCCATAACAAAAATTTGAAGGGAAAATGTCAAGGAGTCATTGACTCATCAGTTGTCTATAAAGGCGATGTTTGTCATACTTTAGCAAACGTAATCATTGATTTACTTAGATTCCAATGAATATTTAAGATAATATGAGTATGTAGCAGATTATTTATCATTTACCCAAGTAAATGATAAATAATCTGCACACGTACTGCATACATTTCATTCAGTTTCAAAGAAAAATCTATGACAAAATTGAAAACTTTAATGCTTCTAATTCATTAACGAATCGACATTTTCCCTTCAAATTTTTGCCAGCTGCTCCATTCTCTGTTACACCCGGTATATTTCCATATATGCATTCCGTACACACAATTCACAATTCTATGCACACAATTTGTATTTCCGTAGATTAACATTTTCATTGTGGTGGTGACGCTGTAAGAATACAATTCACCACCTTGCTTTAAGGTATAGTAAACAACTATTAAGGAGTACGATGTACAGCTAACATCTATGCAAGTGAAGGAAAATCCATAAAACTCTATGCCAACACGTTTAACCAGCGTCTTACGGGTTGAGAGCCCTCAGCGCTCACCCCCAGTCCGGATAAAGTTGTCATAGCCATCTGAGGCTAACAACTTCTTCTTCTTATTTTTATGTATTGGCAGTCAGCTACTTAAATGAGCCATTGTTGCCAGTGTCGAGTTATAATTATCTTCAAGTTTTTAGTGTCTTCAGATTAGTCATTGTCCGTCAGTAAGTCAAATTGTCGCCATCAACAGTGCTATGGCCACACTGTTAATGGTATCTTGTGAGAATTTTGATGAAAAACGAAAACGTTGTAAAGCACTTTTATATGATATTCACTACATCTTAGCAGTTCCGTCACATCACATTAAATAAAATGCCATCAAAATTATCTAATATAACACGTTAAAACACTAAGATAACGAATATAATACAAGAGCACCACATGACGTTTTAGATTCCCGCCAAAAAACCCGAGGCTAACAACTAAGACTAACAAAAAGAAAAAAAAAAGGCTATCATCGTGGTATAATATATCATTTTGCATGAGACCAGTACCCACAATGGGATATAAATAGACTGAAACGAAGTTGTCTATAACGGTTAAATTTGACGTCCCTAAATCAGGCGATCGGGATATAGCTTACGGCTTGATCTCTCCTAGAGCCGAGGCAGATGGAAAATGACCATCACACGCTGCTGTACCGTAATAATTATGCCCTGCGCAGTTGGCTTGTGTGCATTGACATTGACCATGGCCGCAATACGGTTAAAAGTATTTATAAACTTTTATTTGAAGCTTGAAATAAATTGTTTATTTTGAAATACTATGTATATATCAAATACTAATAAAATAATATAATAATACTAATGAAATACTATGTATTTGGAAGGTGGAGTCAAGAGTCTCCGAAACCGGCGAGCGTGTATGAAGAGAATTATGAATGTTGAGGAAGCGAGTGAAGTATGCAAGGATAGAGTTCTCTGGCACTCTGTTCTCTCTGCCTACCCTGCAAGGGATATGGCGTGATGATATGTATGTATGTATATATCGTCGGTTAAAAAGAAAAGTGACATTACTTAAAAATGTTGAAAATTGATATTATTCGTTAAAACGCTTTGTTATTATGTGTATTTTAATTAAAAAAAAAATCACATGTCAAATTAAACGTCAATAACCCTGTGCTGTCATTTTGATATTCTACGACTTTTGACGGGAATTTAAAAATGTCATGTGGTGCTCTTGTATTATATTCGATATCTTAGTGTTTTAAGACAATTTAGATAATTTTGATGGCATTTTATGTAATGTGATGGGGCAGTACTGGGATATAGTGAATATCATATAAAAGCGCTTTACAACGTTTTCGTTTTCCATCAAAATTCCTACAAGATACCATTAACAGTGTGGCCATTGCACTGTTAATGGTGACAATTTGACTTAGACAATTACTAACCTGACAAGACTATAAACGTAATAATAATTATAACTTGACAATGGCACCAATAGCTCGTATATGTAGCTGATTGCTAATATATATAAGAAGAAGATATTCTACGTTAAACCGCCATTTTGATTGTTGAAACAAAATCTTTAAATCTGTAAGTATTGTAAATTCGATATTTTTTATTAATGTCACTTTTCGATTTAACCGTCGATTTATTTACACGGTACCTGTTTTATACTATTTCACTTTTACAGTTTATAAATTAACGAACTTTGAAAAAAAATATGTATATTGCATATTCGCATATGTCTTTAAAAACATTTTTGTGTCTTATTAATTACACTGATGGCAATAACGGGGGACTCCCCGTATTCTATACATATAATAAAAATGTAACGGATGGCTGTCTGTACATGGAAGATATATGAGAAAAAATATTACTGGGGACCTTTATCAACACTAATAGAACCCAAAACAATGTTTTTTTTAAATTTTTGTCTGTTTATCTGTTTGTCTGTGTGTTTGTGCACGCTAATCTCAGAAACGGCTTATCCGATTTAGACGCGGTTTTCACTAATATATTGTGGTAAGCTTCACTTAACATTTAGGCTTTATTTTATGTCAATTGGTTTATAAATAAAAAGTTATGTCAATTTAAAAAATGTTCGGAGAAAAAAATCTTTATCGATTCTTTTCAAATTACGTACAAATATTCTCCAGTAAAAATATATAAACACGTGTTTCAGCATTTGTTGATTTTCACCCTCTGGGGGTAAAAATTAGGCCTGCAAAGCGGGTTGGACGACTCATTAAATCATTAGCGCCAAGCCGATATTATTGAAGCTGGCAACTTGAAATGTTGACAGTGGTTTCTTTATATGACGTAGAGATTTACTAAGAAAGGATTTCACGAAATTATACCCCTAAGGGGGTCGAGCAGAGTGGCAAAGTTTGTATGGGGAGAAAAAAATCTTTATTGATTCTTTTCAAACTATGAGTCGAATCAAATATTCTAGGGTAATATCCGGAATTTGTCAATTTTCACCCTCTGGTTGTGTAAATTAGGCCTGTGAAACGGGTTGATCGACTCATTACCGCCAAGCCGAAACTATTAAAGCTAGAAACATTAAATTTTGAAGCACGTTTTTATTTATGACATAGAGATTCAATATGAAAGGATTTTATTAATTCCGCCCCTAAGGGGGTGTAACAAAGTAGTAAAGTGTGTATGGGGAGAAAATTTCCTTATCGATTCTTTTCAAATTACGTACAAATATTCTTCGGTAAAAATAAATAAACACGTGTTTCTCTCTCCCTCTCCATCAACCCCGCACCAGTGCCTTTGTGGCGACCAGTGCCGACGTGAGAGCTCACACGATACACATAGTGGGCGGCAATAGGTTCTTGCCTAATGGTTTAAGATACAGGTTAAGTTTAGCTTCAAAAATGTTCACTCTATAACTCAAATAATAAATCATATCTAACGAGGTCGCAACTCTGCTGGTGGAACAAAACAGTCAAATAAATGGTGACGATAATTATATTTTTATCCCATGGTCATACCGTAAATAGTATATTAATGGCAATATAATTTGTACCACCTTTTTCTTTAGTGACCGGCTATGGTATATAGACACACGCGCGCCGTACACGTACATCTACGTTGTGCGTGCGGACCACCGCAACCGGGTATCATCGAGTCGAAGCCCTCATGCAGTGAACCTCAATACAGATACTTACGCTTGCGCCGCCCAAAGCACCGACGATAGAGCGTGTCAACCTTTTTTTTTTTTTTTTTTTTTATTGGTAGGCTATGGGTGCGTCTCGCCCCGCCGAATCGGTCCGGGGTGACGGAGAAGGCGGCGCGTGACCCCATAGACCCACCGTAAAATCCTCTCTCTTCGCCGTGCGAGCGGACCACCGGTACCCGATCTTTGTCTTCGGTGGTCCGCTCGGCGGTTTACCCTCGCGGGTTCCTCTCGTCGGCGCCCCGACAGATTTCGCCGTCGGGGCGTCGCCCTCACGCGGTGGCCTCGCGTCGGGTGACCGGACAATTCCCCGGTCCGATCACCCGAGGCCTGGGTTAGGGCGGCATCAGGCGCAGGTATTCGCGCCTGCGCCGCCCCGGCCGCTGGCGGCGGCCCGGGTCGCGGGAGTCCTCCCTGACTCGTTCCGCCGCCTCCTTCTGCGAGATGACAGCCTCGCAGAAGGCGGCGACCGCGTCCCAATTCCTGACGCTGTCGACCATCGCCCTCGCGACAGCCGGCAGCGCCAGGTCGGCACCGATAATAGCGACGAGGTCACGGCGCTGCCCGTCCCAGCCCGAGCATTCCTCGAGCGTATGTTGCGCCGTGTCCTCGCCACTACTGCAATGATGGCAGCCCGGAGTCCACTCTCTGTACACGACCGTGTGCAGGTATTTCCCGAAGCACCCGTGCCCCGTCAACACCTGCACCAGTCGGAAGGTGAGGACCCCGTGCCGCCGCTCCATCCATTTCATCAATACGGGCCGAAAGGCCTCGACGGTCACGACACCGTGTCTAGGCCTCTCCAGCCGCGTAACCCAACGGGCGATGACGTCTCGGCGGGCGTCCTCGCGCCAGGTGGCTATCTCGCTCAACGATGGGGAGCCACCCTCCTCGCGCACTGAGGTAACCCGCCGGTAGAGGTCGGAGAGCATCTCCGCCTCTAGGTCCCACGGGGGTGTCCCGGCCAATAGGCACGCCGCCTCTGTCGACACCGTGCGGTACCCGCGAGTGGCTCTGACCGCCATGGCTCTCTGTGGCCTCCACAGAACCGCCCTGAGCTGGGCGTTCAGAGCCCTCGCCCACACGGGTGCGCCGTACATGGCCATCGAGCGGATGACCCCCGCATACAGCCGTCGGCCCTCGAAACTGGGTCCGCCCACATTCGGCATGAGCCGAGAAAGGGCGGACGCCGCGCCGACAAGCCGGGGAGCAATCTGTCGGAAATGCTCCCGGAACCAGAGCGTGTCAACCTAGAGTATTTTCTTTCGAACCCACCCTATTGCCTAATTCCGTTAGACAATTAACTCGCAGAAGGCGGCGACCGCATCCCAGTTTCTGACGCTGTTGATTATCGTCCTAGCGACAAACCTTTAACACCTTGCATTGCTTTTTCTATTTAACTCTGTCAGAGATGACTTCTGCGTGGACGAAGTCGCGGGCAAAAGCTAGTCTGAAATATAATATACATCTTGAGTAATATATATCCTTATAATATATATAATACTATTAACTAAGCTTATTATATATAAGGTTCTTGAATATTTCTATATTTTTAGTATAATGAATTTAATGATTAGGTTTTTTTTAAGATTTGTCACTGTTCTTTCATAAATAGCTATCTGAATGTAGCGCATATTGGGAGTTTATTCCATTTTGGACGGTTTTACATACAACTTCAATGATTTTATGCAACACGGATTTGTTGTGAGGATATTTAGTATAAATTGAGAGATAATAAATACACCTAGTATTTAATTTTATTTTAATAAAAATATTATTACCTTCTTTTAATAAAAGTACTCCATTTTTTTTCTTTGTGGTGACAGCGTGAGAATGCAATTCTCCTCTATTTTGCCCGTGGGTGTCATAAAAAACGAGTATTCAGTGATTTAAATTGAGAATTAGACGCAATGAGTGGCGCTGCGATCGATTTTTAAGAGATTTTTTTTAGATAGGAACAGAATAACGTCCTTTGAGTCAGCTAGTATTTTAATAAAATATAATAAACTCCCGTACAACTAAGCTGTCGGCTGTTTATATTACTTATCTGGATTAACATTATTGAAGTTTCACTTCGATCACATGTGTCTGTCACGTGAACTAACCAGACCGTCTGATAATCGGATTAACTGTAGGTTCGACACCACGCGTGAAATTCATTCAAGCTGTTTATTTCTCATTGTTATTTAAATTTCGTGGTCTTTAATTTCTTATAAGGCTATACTGGCTTTCCGTGTAATATCGGAGTAAAAATACGATTTACCACTTCCTATCCTACTCGTGGGTGTCGTAAAAGACGACTATGCGATATAACCGCTGCGTACTAATGAAAACTCTAAACCCACACAGAAAGTTGGATTGCCAGTTCTCTCGCTCACAGAAGCGCAACAGTATATTGCCACTTCTAAGGCGTCGTTTTTTTGCGAGAGTGTGGATTACTACCCCGAACGGATTAGCCGGAGATTGTTGACAGAAAACTTTGATTCATGGGCGGCAAAAGCTCTTGCCATCAAATGTGCTGCTTGCTCATTGGCCACCATAAGCAATAAAAAAAAACCCCTCTTGGATGTCATCTCTGTGATCACTCCCTATCTATCCATGTTATGCTTCTCGCAGTCCATCAATCTTTTCTTTGGTCTTACAATTTAAACAAGTATATGTATCATTAAAATATTTTCACAATAAAATCGTATAATTTTACTGATTCATGTGGATTTCACGGGTTGTAGCTAGCTTGACAGTTCACTTAGAAGTTTATTGGTTAAACGGTAAGCCAGGTCCAGTCCCCCACAAGCGGTATATATCGATGTGCATATATAGGTATATACAAAACTCCAACGATGTGTCGAATTGAGCTCGTTTAAATTAACGAGATCTGAGTGTTGGGTCTTAAAGAGTCCCCTCTGGCCGCCATCTTGTTTATTACGTCACAATTCCACATTGATGAGCCACTAATATGATTGGGTCACCATAATAATTAATTTCCGTGTGGGGTTTTTTTTTTTTTTTTTGGCACCACCCTGCACTAAGGAAATAAACCTTGTATTGCGGGGGACTTTACAAACATGCAATTAACGCAGACAAATTACACCCAGACTCAGAACAACACTTTGTGGATCACACAAAGTATTGTCCTGCGTGGGAATCGAACCCACGGCACTGGCACGGAAGGTCGGTATCTTAACCACTACGCCATCTGTGCAGTCGATGATGGAGTAAGAATACAATTCACCACTCCCTACCTTACCCGTGCGTGATGGTAAGAGACGACTAAGTGATATAATACGCATATAAGATTTAAGCAAGAGAAGAAAAACTAAACAAAACCCTATGTGAATTGATATGAAGAAGTTACCGCTCTATTTCTGTTTTTACCTAAACAATTTGATTAAAAGATATTTCATAGGTAGCTTGACAGTGTATTTTAAAGTTACATGCATACATATCATGACGCCATATCCCTTTCTAAAGTTCATTACTTAAAAGAGAAGATCGCACAACGAAGTATTCTAAATGATTGCCCCACAAATAATTCATCATTTCAGCACATACACTACCGTCCAAAAGTTTGGAAGCAGCAAGGTAAAATCGAATAAAACCAAACTAAGTCATTTAAATTTAAATGTATTGATAAAAAAATAAAGAACAAACAGAAACTAACTTAAACAAAATAAAAAAATAATATACAATGGTAAATTAGATTAAATTTTAGCTTCATCAAAGTGTCCACCTTTCTCCTTTATAATCTTCTCACATATTCTGGGCATTCTATTAATCAATTTTTTAAAATAATCTTTATCTAATTTGTTCCATTCGTTCTCTAATAGCTGCCACAAATGTTCTGAGCTCGTAGGACAACGACTTTTCACCCTCCTGTCAAGTTCATCCCAAACAAGTTCAATGGGAGAAAGATCAGGGGATTGAGATGGCCATTGCATGATGTTTAAAATGTTTTCAGCTTTTTTCTTGTTTAAAAAGTTCTGGCACAATTTAGACGAATGCTTAGGATCATTATCCTGTTGAAAAATGAATCCAGAACCAATGAGACTTAGTCCACTGGGTATGGCAGAATCTTGGAGAATTTTTAAATAGCCTTCCTTGTTTAATTTTCCGGTTATCCTCACAAGATTGCCGGGTTTACTGTTGCCAAAACACCCCCAAACCATGACATTACCACCACCATGTTTGATGGTAGGCACTGTACATGCCTCTGAAGCCCTCTCTTCTTTTGACCGGCGTACAAAGACACGTCTATTGGATCTGAAAATCTGAAATTTTGATTCGTCACTCCAAAGGACATTTTCCCATTGTTCTATAGTCCAGTTTTTATGCGCTTTTGCCCATTCTAGTCTATTTTTCTTATGTCGATTTGTTAGTTTGGGTTTTTTAGCAGCAACACATCCTCTTAATCCCGCAGACAGTAAGCGTCTTTTAACAGTAGTTGTTGAAATGGGTGTTTCTCGCGTATCATTCAGAGCTGCAGTGATCTGTGGTGCAGTTAAGCGTCGATTCCGTTTAGAAAGAACTCTAATGAAGTTGTCCTCTTGATTTGTTGTGGATTTGGGCCTACCAGATCTCTTTCTATCTTCATTTTTCCCCGTTTCTTGTTTTCTAGCAAGGGTATAGTGGACACCTTTACAAGAAATTCCGAGCCTTTCTGCGATTTGACGTTCACTGTATCCTTCCTCGCGTAGAGTGCAAATAGCGCTTCGCTGTTCAAGCGTGATTTGCTTGCGTTTTGCCATTTTCAGAAGAAAAAATACGGTCAAAGTAGTAGCCGATATCTTTCGAATACAGACAATGTTAATATCACAACTTTCACGTGCCAATGCTCAAGTGCGACTGAATAAGGTCTAAAAAAGTTAAAACCAGCAAACATTATCAATAAAACTACACCATTGCATAGGATAAAGTAGCCGACGGATTAAGTCATAAAACACGTGTTTCGTCAATATTAAGAAATTCCATAAAACTTGATGAATGTAGGATAATAATCCTTTTGTGTTTGTGTAGACAGTCGTAAAAGGTTGTAAAACTTAAGATTATTGCTAATTTTTACCGCTATTAGTCGGCATTTATTTGTTTTGTTTGAAAACAGGTGTGCTTCCAAACTTTTGGACGGTAGTGTATATGTAGGGTTGCCAACATTTTTTCAGCGAAATACAGTATTTTTAAAATAAGCTATATAATGTACAGGGTGTAAGGGAACCGCTCCCGAAAACAAAGACAGATAACCCTACTAGTCCTACTTGTAATGATAGGCTAGAAAAAAAATCGATTCGGATGAAAAAAATTTTTTTTTTCACCACACGAGGTCGTTGAACTCTTGAACATATGATCGTGAGTTTTGAATAGATTGCGTCTTTTCTCTCTCTGAGTATAGTTACGTATTTTTTATCGAGTTATCGTTACATGGCACTGTCCTAATACGATGGAATGTGAAAAAAACTTAAAAATATTTGTGAAAAAAAAATGTTTTTTTTTCATCCTGATCAATTTTTTTTCTAGCCTATCATTACAAGTAGGACTAGTAGGGTTATCTGTATTTGTTTTCGGGCGCGGTCCCCTTACACCCTGTATAGTATTTTATAGAAAATTTAAAATAAACAAATATTTATTTTTTACTTATTTATTTTTATAAAAACTATATATTTTTTTCACTTCTTGCGTTCTTTAACAGTGTTTTGTCTGAAATAAAAGTATTATATGCTTTATTGCATTCAATTTTTAGATTAATGTAAATGATAAGGATTTTTTATTAATGTGATACTACTTTTGTTAGTCTCTTCTCACCATTTCGAATTCATAACTGAAAAATAAAAAATATTTGAGTTCGTTCGGCGTGAAAAATATAGTATTTTTGCGTACTATTTCTCTAACAGTATATGGTACGCGGACTCGAAATGTAGTACAATACTATATATTATAGTACGGTTGGCAACCCTACATATATGTCCCACTGCTAGGCTCGAGACTACTTCATAATGGGGGTTAAAATGATCTACATTACCACGCTGGTCAGACATGTTGGTATAGAGTTTTGTTTTGAGCACCTTCTCTTGAATAGATGTTATATGCGTTTTATACCTCTTAGTCGTATCTTATCATCACCCAAAGGTAAAATAGGGGGGCGGTGAATTGTACTTTTACTCCGTCACCACACAGATAACTTCATAAAATATGTATATTGGAGGCATCTAATCAATTTTATGATCCAATACTTTGCCTATTACTATAATTTCAAGTTGGTATTAATAAACTATATTATTTATTAATATATTAATAAACGTGCGTCGCGATATTCGCCAATTTAATACGCTCCGTGTTAAAGAAGCGATAGAGCGGAATCGTGGCTCAAAAGTGTTCGCACAAGATCTGTCTATTGGGCAAAGCCAATTGACTAAGCTGAAGACCGATGACGGCACTGTCATTTCATCCCAGGGTGAGATCTTGGGAGAGGTCGAAAGGTTCTATGGACAGTTATATAAATCATCCCGAAGTCCTGTTGTCGGCTGGGTCCAAGATCCCAGATCCAAGCTAACTCGGCACTATACCGAAGAAATCCCGGACATTAGCTTGTGCGAGATCAGAATGGCTCTCGAACAACTACGAAACGGTAAGGCACCGGGAGATGACGGAATTACGGCAGAGCTACTGAAGGCAGGCGGTAAGCCGGTCTTAAAAGCCCTTCAAAAGCTATTTAATTCCGTTATCCTCGGGGGCGACGTTCCAGAGTCGTGGACCGGGAGTGTGGTGGTGCTGTTCTTCAAGAAGGGCGACAAAGCTCTTCTAAAGAACTACAGACCCATCTCACTCTTGAGCCACGTCTACAAGTTGTTTTCGAGGGTCATTACCAATCGACTCACGTGCAAGCTTGATGACTTCCAGCCGCCCGAACAAGCTGGCTTCCGAAAAGGCTATAGCACCATAGACCATATTCTCACGCTTCGGCAGATTATCCAGAAGACCGAGGAGTACAATCGGCCTCTGTGTATAGCGTTTGTGGACTATGAGAAAGCCTTTGATTCAGTCGAAACTTGGGCGGTGCTGCAGTCCCTTCAGCGGTGCCAAATCGACCATCGTTATATAGAAGTGCTGAAGTGTTTGTATAGGAACGCCACAATGTCAGTCCGTATCCGGGATAAGAGTACGAAACCGATCCAGTTGCAGAAAGGCGTGAGACAGGGAGATGTCATCTCCGAAACTGTTCACCACTGCACTGGAAGATGTCTTCAAGCTCTTAGACTGGACCGGACTAGGTATTAACATTAACGGCGAATACATCACTCACCTTCGATTTGCAGACGATATCGTCGTTATGGCAGAATCCATGGAGGACCTTGGCACCATGCTCAACGATCTCAGCAGAGTATCCCAACTGGTGGGGTTACGAATGAACATGGACAAGACGAAAGTCATGTCAAATGCCCATGTCATTCCTGTACCGATCCTAGTTGGCAATGCGATTCTCGAAATTGTCGATCATTATGTTTACCTTGGACAAACAGTCCAGTTAGATAGATCCAATTTCGAGAAAGAGGTCAGCCGACGAATCCAACTCGGTTGGGCAGCGTTCGGGAAACTTAAGAGGATCTTCTCGTCCAACATACCTCAGTGTCTGAAAACACAGGTCTACAACCAGTGTGTGTTACCAGTGATGACTTACGGCACGGAAACGTGGTCCCTAAATGTAGGCCTCATAACCAAGCTCAAAGTCGCTCAGCGTGCTATGGAGCGAGCTATGCTCGGGATTTCTCTGCGTGATAGAATCCGTAATACGGAAATCCGCAGAAGAACGGGTGTAACCGACATAGCACGAAGAATTAGCACGCTGAAGTGGCAATGGGCTGGCCACATCGCTCGAAGAACCGACAACCGCTGGGGAAAAAAGGTTCTAGAGTGGCAACCACGTACTGGACGACGCAGTGTAGGACGCCCCCCCACTAGGTGGACAGACGATCTAGTTAAAATTGCTGGGCGTCGATGGATGCAGACGGCACAGAACCGCATTCTGTGGCATACCATGAGAGAGGCCTATGTCCAGCAGTGGACGGCGATGGGCTGAAATGATGATGATGATGATGATGATTAATAAACTAAGTAATGTCCAAGTATAGACGTTAATGGCAGCACTTGACGTCAAAGTATATTAAGGTTCCGTACCCAAAGGGTAAAAACGGAACCCTATTACTGAAACTTCGCCGTCCGTCTTCGTTTGCTAGACATCTGTGAAAATTTTCACAGATGATGTATTTCTATTGCCGCTATAACAACAAATACTAAAAATAAAATAAATATTTAAGGGGGGCTCCCATACAACAAACTTGATTGTTTTACCGTTTCTTGCTCGATACTAATAACGGTGGCAGGTAGACGCTTTAACTATTTACAGAATATTTAGTTTTATGTTCTCTTTAAATATATTAATATACCTATATTAAAATAAAATAAATAATTAAGGGGGCTCCCATACAATAAAAGAGGTTTTTATAGATACGGAACCCTTCGTGCGCATGTACAACTCACTCTTGGCTGATTTTTTTATTAATATTATTACTTTTAATATTTTTGATTGCATAGATGACGTAGTGGTGATATATACTGAATATACTGATCTATCGTGCCTGTGTTTAGTTGGATTCCCATGCATGATAATACTTTGTGCGATCTAACAAAATGATGGTTTGAGCCTGGATATAATTTAGGTCTGTTACTTGTAGCTGTGTGGTAGCGGCTTCGAATACTACCAACCCTTGCTTTGCTCGTGGGTGTCGTAAAAGACGACTAAGAGCCTTATAACGACATAGGCCAACTCCATCTGATGCCGTTTAGTCAACAATTACATTCCCAAGGAGGGTTGACGTCTGGCAGGCGGCCGGTCATAAAACTATTGCCAATAACTTTTACAATATGTACTATGAAAGAAGAGTACATATTGTATCGACCCCAAGTATTTGGGATAAGAGTAGGAGAATGATGATACTTGTATGTTTATAAATTCATCCACTAAACAAGGATAAGTCCCGGATGGACTGGGGTAGAGTACCACACTCTCAAGCAAGATAGCCGGGCACCCAAATTTATGGGTGGCTTTTGGTTGGTAGGCAGTGGCCTAGCTGTACCTTTGGTATTGCAGAACTCAATGAGCGGCAGTAACACTTACCATGAGGTGTGTTGTATGCTCGTTTGCCACCATAGGAAATGAAAAAAAAAATTGGCAGACACTTTTCATACAAATTAATTTGCCAATAGGAAATGAAATGATTGTACATTAAAAAATGTATTTTCTGTCATTAGTTACTATTAAATATCAAAGTTATAATAATTATTATATTATGAAAATATATAGATGTATATTTCCTGTGTGGTAGCGGCTACGAATACTACCAACCCTTACTTTGCTCCTGGATGTCGTAAAAGACGACTAAGAGCTTTATATCGACCTGGGCCAACTCTACCTGATGCCGTTTGGTCAACAATAATATTTCCAAAAAGACATTCAATCTTCGCCTTGTATTATATTTGTAGAAGAAGGAATCAGACACGAGAAAT